>JACEVL010000065.1:1082500-1255000 GCA_020284085.1 Aporrectodea caliginosa
TACATCGATTAGATCTTGGTAAATACAAGCATGATTTGAAGGAATTGAAGCAGGACGTTTGTACGCACTGACATTAATACAGACGCTTTCGTTTCTTTCTTATTTACGTGATTGCTTGGTCGAATCTTAGCAAAAATGCGTTAAGCCTATTTCATGCCCTGAATTTGCCGTGATTTTCGCCCGTTTTACAAAATGCTACCGTGAATTTGGAACTTTTTTGCCGTGAATTTCTACTATCCCTACTCATGGTGCTTTGCAGATTATGTTTTCATCCTCCGAAGTCCACTGAACGATCGTTCTGAAACTATCTGAACGATCATTGGAACGATCTGAAATTTCTGCACTCAACATACTTTCGGAATTGCGCGCTGAAAAGTGGAGTGCAGCCACTTGAATTTGATTCTTTTCTTAAGTCGATACAGGGGTCAACCCGAATCCCCGAAACCCGAAAACGCTGAAAATACACAAAAGCCCGATTTCCCGAAAACAGTTTACAAGAAAGCGGCCGAACTCCCGAGAGCTATTCACAGTTTCAATTGTAAACATGACATAGACCTAGGATAACCTTGATGACATTGATGTACATCGATATTCACATGTTAATTTGTTAGGCCTAATTATATTCGGGTCGGACTTAGAAAATCAATTTCGGGGATCCGGCCGAAATTCGTTTCGGGGATTCCGGTTTCGAAGATTCGGGTCGCACCCGCACCAACATGTTGGATGCTAAAGTGACTAGCTAATTATTCAATAGCCTACACCAATGAATAAAGCTGTAAACGTTATGGTTGTTTGCGAGCTAGTAGCTAAGTATTCAGATTCGGGCAAGTTGGAGCTGGCAGATCGCGCTGGGTGCTACTGATTGCTGAACTTATAATTGTTTGTTCAGTATTTTCCCTGGCACTTCTTGCCCGAAAAACAGGAACGCCCGAAATTTGGCATTTGCCCCCTCTGACCCCCCGCCTCCTACGCCTAACAGAATGTCACTATGTAGCTAATGTATGTACGTTTGTACGTAAGTATGTATGTATGTATATTTGTTTGTACGTATGTATGTATCTGGCTACTTATAAAGCTCATTTTAAGAATCTCGCAAGGACGCAAAGTGCACATGGTTATTTAACAGATCTGTGTTTTAAAACGACTTGGAAAGGTTTCGTCGTCTCTGTGATAAAATAGTTCGCATGTTTAATGATATAATTATAACCCAGCTGTTCCAGGTTGATTGTCCAATGTACGAGTAAGCAGAGATTGGGCACGATTAGTTAAATTGCTAATCGATTCGAATTAGAATTAGCTGCTTAAATTTGCTAATCGATTAGAATAGCAGAATCTTGTAGCTACTCGATTAGAATTAGAATTAGCTGTTTGTCTAAAAATGTCTAATCGATTAGCAAATCAAATAGTTAAATTGCTTATCGATTTGAATTAGAATTAACAAAATCTTATAGCCAAGCAATTAGACTAATCGATTAGCTTATCGATTAGAATCTAATCGATTAGTTACCCATCACTGCGAGAAAGCACGATGTTCCCGTCACCCCGTGTCGTAATATGGAAAGGCAGGACTGACATGTCTCCACGGGCCGCTGCACGCAGAGACCGTCGACTGGAAACAGGAATGCATGGATCTCTGATGAGGTCTATAACGCCGCACTAACTATCCTCTTGTGACGCGCTTCGCTTCACAAGAGAAAGATTTTAAAAGTAGGCTAATAGGCTACTTCCTCAACTGGAAGGAAGCCGTGCAGCGTCTCTTGCATGCAGCTCAAGACATGCGATAATTTTAGCAGATTGGGGCAGCAGAGTTGAGGATAGAGACAGAAGCTGCTGTTTCCGGAATTTCGGCAGGCATTCGAGAACAGAGTTGCAATAGTCTAGGCGCGTCAGAATGGAGAAGTGGAAAAGAGAGGCAGCGGCATCGAAGGATAAATTTCGGCGTATCTGGCTCATCTGATAAAAACGAGACCGGCAGTGGGAGCCGACATGCACCTCCAATAGAATGATCTTCATCCAGAAACACTTACTATACAACGTCCCGGACAACACGCTTCACTTCCCAATCCGGAAATGCCCCGCAATCGCTTCCCGGTCAATCCCTGCGCTTGTTTGTCTTGCCTTTGGCACAGTCATTTGAATTCTGTCTTTTCTGGGTTTAAGTCTCAGTCGATTTGAAGACATCCAGGTCTGAACGTTTCTAACGATACCTGCTGCATCTTGGACACTTGTGCACAAGCCTGCAGACAGGTGGAACGTTAATTACAGCTAGACGTCATCAGCATAATTATACTGATGAACCCGCGGGCTCCAAGAGTGGGAATAATGTGGGTCAGATCGACCATCTACATCATACATGATGTACAGAAGCGGGCCGCAGACTGAGCCCTGCGGAACATCGAATTTAACGGGTGCCCAAACTGAGTTGTCCAAGCCGATTGTATAATAAGTTACTAATTGTGCTCCCACCCAAGGAGAGAGCGAAGCCAATCCAAATAGTTGCGTATAGTTGCTGATTTTGTTAGTTAAACTTTGTAGTTAACAACTCCACAACTTAGAGATGTTTACAACTCCACAACTTAGAGATGTTAAGCCAGGAGTATATCGTGATTCCCTCGTATCAAACGCGGCGATCACGTGAAGAGTTCGAGCAGTTTGACGTCTGATGTCAATTAACGGCGTCGCGTAAATATCAGGGAATATATCAGAAGAACTGTTGAATGGTATTTCTAAAGCCGGATTGTAGCTTTGGCATTAGGTTTCCAAATGCAGCAACAATTGCTGCACAAAAACTTTCTTGATTATCTTAGAGAATCTAAAGGTCTGAGATCGGTCGGTAGTTGAAATTGTCCTGGCTCATTCCAGGTTTCTTAAAGGGTGCACGCTGTAAAATTACACGCTTTTGACTCTCCGACAAGAATCCCTCTACATGCCAGAGATGGCTTGCAGCGCTGGACCAGGAATGGCGGCAGCTTATCAATAAATTCCCTCAACAGGAAGAATAGGCGAAAATCTGAACATAATTTTGGAAGTTTGGAGAGACAGATTTTTTGGGGGACGGGTTTTTGCATTTTTGGAGGGGACAGATAGGCCCCAGTCAAAACTTTGGGAACAGTCCCTTTCTGTCCCTCCGTGATTACGTCACTGATCAGGAATTGGGGATGGGGTCAGATACGACGACAGAAGAAGCGAGCTTGACTCAACGACCAGTGATGGGCACTAAACTAATTTTTATTAATTAAACTTTAATTATTTTTCAACTAAAACAGTTTAACTAAAGTTAGCAACTGATTTTGTAAATAAGTTAACTAAACTACAAATATTTAGTTAAACTTTTTCCAACTTTTTAACAAACTTTTTAACAAACTTTTTTTACAAACGTATTCACAATAACAGAGGTTAAGTGAACGGCAATAATGCACAGCGACAATGACAATTTCACTTTCAAACTATGTAATGTGTACTAGACACTAATAGTCCTAGTACAGTTCTACTAGAAAATAATGAATGCAGTTGCTAATGCAAACGACGATGCATCCATCATGCAATGCAGCGCAGTTCACTTGACTTGAGTAATACTATAGAACCAGTTATAGGCCTACTCATGACAATAATGATCAACAACAACAAGACCATTGTCAAATTTGTATCTGCATCGTAAGAAAAGAAGGCGATCAAGTGTTTCATTAGACATTCGGAATCAGTTTAACCTCAGTGAAGCAAATAGTGACTAATAAACTATTCATTTTTACTGATAGCCTTTAATTAATTAAAGTCTACACTCACTGCAGTCAACTCATAAAGAATAATAACACCAATGTTCTTATTTACACTAATCTATGTTTAGTGTTTGCACGGCACCGTAGGCTATACTACATTAAACATATTCTATGCAGAGGCAACACCAGTCTTAACAAATTTATTTAGTAAAAGTCGCGTTGAGTTCTTGACAGTGTTTATTGCGGAAGATATAGTTGCGTAGCTGCTGATTTTGTTAGTTAAAGTTTTTAGTTAATAACTAAAAAATATTAGTTAAACTTTGGTTTTAACTAAACTATATTTCTCTATAAACTTTAGCCTATCCTTAACTAAATTTTTCAGTTTAACTAAAAGTTATCAACTTTTTTATAGTAAACTTTTGCCCGTCACTGTCAACGTCTGACATGTCACCTTTTCGAATGCATATCGCGGCGGACATCTGAAACTTTCTTATCAAGTATCGAAGGTAATCGTCTAACGAGAAGGCAGGTCCTTAATTGCGAAAGACGAGATCGGCCGAAGATGGTTGGCAGATCACGCCATGGACCCCCGCTATCTTTGGAATCACGGGCGATCAGGCCCTCCCAGTCATGGATGCATAGGCATATACATCCATGCACGGATAAGGCAATATAGAGAGATGAGACCAACCAGTGGCGGCATTACACCAGGGCATGCCAGGGCAAATGACCTGCATGGTAAAAAAGCCTTTGCCCTGCCAGAATTTTTGCCCTGCCGAGAATTTATTTGGAGCATAACCGCCCCTGCACTGGTTACTTGTACAACTGCCCTGGCTATGCCCTGGTTACAAGAAATGTCTGGCTGCGCCTCTGAGACGGTGAGATCAACATGTCCGGATTACCTGTTCTGAGAATTTACCATCATATATATAGTTATAGTTACTCGATTGCTCAGTTGCGCTCTTATTATGGTTGATGACTCAAAATAAAAATGGTATTGAATCGAATTGAATTGAGAAAGAAACAAACACAGAAAACAGACACATTGACAGTGACAGAAGCAGACGGACAGCGAGATAAATAAAGAGATCGACAGACATACAACAGTAAAAAAAGACAGTCATCCGAGTGTCTTTGCTGAAATGAAAAAAGTAGTCGCGTGCATAAACCCGAGAGGTCACGCATGAATGATCACCAAAGCACACATGCACGCGCCAAGTCTATGGTATACTAGAGAGAAGTCGTTTCTGAAAGTCGCTCAACCTTAACGAATTGTGAATGAAATGCTGAAAGCTCGTTTCTTCAGACGTAGGCCTGTATACGCTTGGCGCAGTCTGAGTACAAATTATAATTATGTGATAAAACGCTTTGAAATGACAAATACGGGCATCCTTTGTCGGTTTAACTGTAACGGCAAAACATCGTGTATAGTATAAGAGGCGCTCTGTATAACTGTACGATATGCACTTAATGCGCACAAAATCGTGCTCTATCACTCAGAAAAACGCAGTGTTCAAAAAATACCGCATGATCTCCGAATGGCTTTTCTCTTTGCCTCTTCTTTGGAAGTATTTTTGAAAAAGATTACTGGGTTAATCAAGAACAATAAGTCCTCTGCATGTATAAAGAAACGATGATGCTCGAATGGCTGGAAATGTTATCACTAGTGCACGGACTCTTGCACTCACATATAGAGGCATACTAGACTACTAAGGTACATATAAATATTTATATTACTACAGGTATACACGGCCAGATATATACATACATGCATACAGGGAGATAGGATAGTATACTGTTAATTTTACAGTTGAGTCTCTTAATAATTAAGCTAAGTTCATTCATAACGTCAGCGATAGTTTCAAAGATCGGAGGGTTTGCTGCAACTTACAGAAAGTCAGCAGCACCTTGCATGCTGTATATATGAATCCATTGTGTATAGCCTACATACATGTATGAATATGTATATGCATGTCTAAATATTTTAATATGGATCTTTTCAAACCGGTGAAAGGCGGTGGGTTTCATTTATACAGGGTATTAAATATAATTATGCTATGCTCATCATCATCATCATCATCATCATCATCGTCATCATCATCATCATCATCGTCATCATCATCATCATCATCATCATCGTCATCATCATCATCATCGTCATCATCATCATCATCATCATCATCATCATCATCATCATCATCATCATCATCATCATCATCATCATCATCATCATCATCATCATCATCATCAGCATCATCATCATCATCATCAACAGCAACACACAGCAACAACAACAATCATCATCATCACAGCATCATCATCATCATCATAAGCATCATTACATTCATCATACATTCACTACCATAACCATCATCGTCATCATGCAGATCTCTGTCGTCAGCCATTTGAAGCGAATAAATTATCTTCATTCTCTTCGTTTCTTTGTCAACTCTTGTGGTTTTTCATTTTTTGGTTTCTTCATTTCTGTATTAAGTCTAAAAGTCTTGCGATGTCTCCGTTTACATGGTCTATACCCCAGTGTATAGTCCCGTATGGTCTTCCATTGTTTCTCTTTTCTTAAAACCTGTAAACTCATTAGCTCACTTTTAATAGACTTGTAGATATATATCGAAATACCGATATAAAATATATACATGTATGCTATATATTCAATAAATTCCCCAGCATTTATGAATTAACTGACGTTATACTTCAGATCACATAATACACACTCACTCACGCACACACACGCACACACACACACACACACACACACACACACACACACTTCTCATTGCATGCTGTATATTTCAGCCTATATATCTGCACCAATTGCAATTTCATAACGTCATTATAATTACGCCGAAATAGGATACATGCATGCTGCATCGAATTACATCATCTTATATTATAGCATTCCAAGTCATCTCCATCACATCACATAAGATAATATACGAAAGACTGCATTGAGCAAGTGATGCATTGAATCGCTGCATACCTCCAGAGTCTTCCGAGCGTCTTACTCAGCTCAGCGTTGTGCAGCTGTGGATACTGGTCGGCCAGTTTCCGCCTGGCTGCCTGAGCCCAGACCATGAAGGCGTTCATCGGTCTCTTGATATGCGGCTTCCGCTTCTCCGTTCCGCTTGACCGCACTGGCATCGGGATCGTCGACCAGTCGTATCCGTCGAGCACCTGACTGACCGCTTCCTGGATCTGGCGCGGAAACCGTTCATCCGGAACGGGCGCCGCTACGACGCCACGCATCGGCGCCTCCTGTGCTGCGATGCCGCTGCTGCTGGTGCTGCTGGCAGAGGGTGACTGGGTCTGGACATCGGCGATCGGGTCGTCGCACGGAGAAGATGGCTGCTGGCTGCTCGTCGGTGTGAGTGCCGTCGACCGTAACGAAACTTCGCCCTCCATTGTTTCTTGTATAGTACCTGGAGAGATGGAAGCGTAGCTCTTTATGTTTTCCAATCCAATCGTAATTCTTCCTTTGATCCCTATTTTCGATGGACTCGTGTGTATAGTCGAAGATGCCTTGTCTCTCCAGAAATGAGGCAAACACTTGTGCCAGCCGATGTCTAACTGTATTCAAACCTACACAGATTCTGCAACCTAAGTTTAACTTGTGCGTATAAGAAAACTCAAAACTGAGTCGATCAGACCAAATAGTTCGCGAAATATCACTGTTTCGATCGCTTACTGCGAAAATCTGTCGAAGCCACGATTTCTCGTCGACCCTTTTTACCTGCAAGTGATGCAATATATCCCTGTGAAATTCATACGTAGATCGCTTCCTACAGTTTCGTAAAGTGCGCGTCTTCTGCCGCAATCAGCCACTCGTCCTTCTCGTCCTTATCTCTGATTGGTTCTTTGACCTGTAAAGAACTGCGGGTCGGACGAACTGCAGACTCTGGCAAGAGGCTGAGTCATCGATTGTCTGATCAGAACGCTTGATCGATCTCTTCGGTCAGTCTGCAATCGATAATCTTCCGATTAGTCCGTAGATATGCGGTAGAAGGAGATAGGCACGCAGTCTAGGCCATACACCACAAACGAGCCAAGCCAGAAGTCTGGGCTGTACACGACATTCCCGCTGCGCAGGATAAGATTCGTAAAAGCAAACATCTGCTACCGAGCTACCTGTCAAACTGCCACCGAATCGCGAGGCAGCTCGAAGTTTTCGGCAGGGATCCACCCACCTAGGCTAAGACGTCACTCAAATACCTGGTAAGACGCCGTTTGCTTCACCGCCTCACCTGTTCTCTAGTCTGATTGGCTAAAAACTCTGTTCTGGGCGGAGATTGGGCGTGGCCGTACGATCACGTATCTCCGGTTTGTTAAGAACATTCCTCCGCGAATTAGCTTCGCTTAGGACCTTCTGACAACTACTCTGTTTTTAGGAGCAAACAGTTGACTGAAATAAATAATGCGAACTCACAACAATCAGAGGCAAAACACTTTTATGTGACTTGAAATCTTCAATATTTTCATCATAATGATCAAATAAATATGTAAAATAGACCTAAAGGAAAGTTCAAATGTGTTGAATGCGCGACTTCTTAAACAAAGTTCAACTTGGCCTAAATCAGTTTACCATTTTACCCCGAGGGCCGACGGGTAATTGCTCAAATAATTCATCTATTCGTTTCTTCAATAATTCATTTGTTCATTCATCCATGATCCATCATTCATTCTTTCTTCGGTGATTCAGTTCTCTCCAATTGAGAAAGGTCTTAATGTTGGCGTGAGGCGTGCAGGCGCCTCATTTCATTTCTTACAGAGGGTAGGCCTATATATATATACACACTGCAAGGTAATGTAGAAATAGGCCCCCTATCGGGGTGCAAGTTTGTTGAAATGATGATTGGTAACAGGGGCTTCTATCTCTATTTAGGGCGGGCGCAAGTTGAGCCCAGTGAAAAACAGGGGGGAGGGGAGTGTAGATCTTTTAACTTTTTATCACACTTTCCACAAGTTACAGAGTCTTCAATAACAGTCCCGTGAAAAACCCACTTCTGTCAATACCACTTCAAAAACTCTTACTATTGTAATCTGAAACTGATTCCAACTAACACTGAATCACTGATAGAGTGATAGTTCATTTGTTCAGAGTGCTTCATTGTGCTTGGTGAGTTTACTAATGAATGTTGCCTATGTTCTATGACATGTGTCACTTGAAACGTGCGTAAGTTGTGTTTGTACAAATACAATTCCACAATTCGTTAATTGATTCGCCACTAATCTAATATGCATATTTGAGCAGACAAAACCTATGAATGAAAAATTTGAAATGAGCTATATAAAACTCACATCGACAACATGGGATCTGGGAGAGAGGGGAGGCCAGTGACGTCGCCACGAATTAAAAAGTATAACGGCAAAATGGGAAGTTATAGGGTGTCTGCATGGGGGACGGTGTTTTGTTCCATTGTTGGTAATCTAAATATACGTTTAAATAGATTAAAAGTATTTTTTAGCTTTCAGAAGACAAAAAATGGTACGGCAAACATATGTTGTTGCGGTATATAGTATGTATACCATCTTATAAAGTAAAAAGTGTTATGGCAAAAGCCGTACCGCAAGACTAGGCGGCGCCACCACTGGGGGAGGCCCGGCCCGGCTCGGGAGGGAGAATGGAAGAGAGGGGTTGAGCCGGTTGCTTATTGCGCATGGGGATAGAAGCCACTGAATGGTGATGGGGTTTCTACTGAGTAGAACACCTTTTGGCTGGAAGTCTTGTATAGGGTGAAACGAGAACATATATATATATATACTTTACTGCTCGCTTTTCTCTGTCTCTATTTCGTAAGAGCTTGAAACTACTTTGCTCGATCATGGTTTCGAGTTATCAGCTCAGAAGAGCCACCGACGAGTTTGTCCAATAGATTTGCTTTCCTGCATTTATGATTACAATTTCAAAAATGTAGGCAGGAAATGTATACTCTCAGTATATAGATTATGCGTGGTGCTTCTGAGGCGGAAAATGCCGCCACGCAACCATAGGCGCAACCACCCTATGGGACCCGTGGGACGCGTCCCCCCCCCAACTTTCGAAAAGCTTGGGAGTCCCCAACTTTTGAAAATTTTGAGGTAAACAAGAGCCCAAAATGCACTCCATTTGGTATCAAATGCTCAAAATTGCGTTGGCTTCTGGGGCTGCCCCAGACCCCGATGGTGGAGCTTACGACGCTCCCCCATAGACTACCCCTATCGTTAGTGGCTTCTTGCCTTCGTCATTCGCGGCTGTGTGCCTTCCGCAGTCGCAATTCTCCGCTCCCCCACTCGGACGTTCTATAGTAGGTCCGTCCCTTAACAAATCACTGGACCTGGCCGATAAAATACAGGGTAAGGCTAAAGCCGCTAAACTCAATTGAGTCTGTAAGAATTCAGTGCAGAAGTTGCTGTATAATTTCACTCTAAAACTTTAGGGCCTACTTATCTCGATTTTTAAAATTCGACTAAGGCTCGCGGTAGAAGCCTAGGAGGACATTTCAATTTTTAATGCTGCGACTGCGAGTGGTGTTCTTCTAAAACCTAAAATCTCAGTTTATTCATATAATAAAGTCATATTTTTCCACAGATTTAGATGGTTTAGGTACTTTTACATCGAAATGATCGGTGAAAAATTTGAGGTAAATTAGAGCCCAAAATGTACTCCATTTGGTATCAAATGCTCAAAATTGCGTTGGCTTCTGGGGGGAGCCCCAGACCCCGATGGGGGGGAGCTTACGACGCTCCCCATACCCCCTAGTCGTTAGGGGCTTCTTGCCTTCGGCAATCGCAGCTTCGCGCGGCGCTCGCAATTCCACCCCCGCCATTCAGACATTCTAGTAGGTCCCCAACTTCTGGACCGTGGTTGCGCCCCTGCACGCAACCCGCGAAAATTTACTTCTGCGGCGGAATTTTTTTTTGACATTTTATCTAAAAACAACTCTAACCCTAACACTGACCCTAACCAACCGTCACAGCGCTTAACCTGACCCTAACCGACACTCGCGACGCCAATTTATAGGAAGTACCGGATTTTGAACAAAGCGCATGCGCCGAAGGCTGCGCATGCGCAAAGCGCTTCCGCCGCAGAATTGTGTCGAAAATGTTACTTCTGCGGCGGAATTTTCCGCCGCAGAAGATTTATCCATAGATTATAGTCTGTAAAACCGGTAGTTGCAATGACCGATATATGGCATGGGCAATAGCAATATTGCACAGCAATAGCAATAGCAGCAATGCCAACAGCAGCAAAATAGATGCTATAGCATTATTGCAGCTTCATGCAATCACTGTAGTTGCGATGACCGTCTTATAACAGCAATATAATAATTATGAACAATAGAAGGGTAAGGGTATAGGCCTAATAGCAATAGCAACAGTTATGTGTCAGCGTTAGCAATAGCAGAAAGAATAAGCATTCCAGAAGCAGTATACTATAGCATTAGGAACTTAGTTTAATCATGAGTGGCTTTTACGAGTCACTGAGTCAGAAAGCCAGGGTGGGGACGGTATAGTATACAGAAGGGCGAGGAAGATGGGAGAGACGCCGTCCGAGTTGGCCTATATATACGATTCCTGGCTGATCAATTAACTGCAGGACATCTCAGCACTTGCAATCCCTCCCTCCCTCCCTCCGAGTCAGCTGCGGCGTTTGTTCAGTATCCATCAACTGATGCAACCCAACCACTCATATCACCCACAACCACCCCATGAATTCCAGATACACAAAGCAGTGACACGGGATACAGATACTCCCATGC
Organism: Aporrectodea caliginosa; assembly: GCA_020284085.1. Classification (NCBI taxonomy): domain Eukaryota; kingdom Metazoa; phylum Annelida; class Clitellata; order Crassiclitellata; family Lumbricidae; genus Aporrectodea; species Aporrectodea caliginosa. The sequence continues at coordinate 1,093,971 of JACEVL010000065.1, forward strand.
ACTTGCCTCTCTGCATGTGTCGCCGTCTTCCTCTGCTCTGCTCACTGCCCTCCATTCCTCTTCCATTGCGGCCTCTGCTCTTTTCTGCTTTAATCTGCTTCACAAACATAAAAGCCTATAGCTCTCAACTTAATGATGGGCTATAATTTTTTGACCGGTAAAATAATCCGAATTTTGGACCGATAAAAAAACCAGTATTATATTTTACCGCGGTAAAACAAATGTCAAAAATTATTAAAATGCTATAATAGATGCTTCAAGTTTTATTTCTTTACACTTTTTAATATCATAATGAATGTTATAACTATTGTAATGAGTATAATGACCAATATTCACTTATCGTTTCAGTGTCATGCTGCAGCTTCAATAACAAGATTGTAGCAATTCATCATTATAAGCTTGGTGTTGCACAGATCGGCCAAATAATGCACTTTTACTTTGTATACAATTCTTTCTTTCTTTCTGTCCCTGCGATGGGCTCATCATCGTTGGTGTTGATCGTTTGTCTCATTCTCTCTTTCTCAATTCGTTTTGATGCTGTGCCATTAGACTCAGCCTTTGCTTATTCAGTTTACAGTATACACCAATTCCTCACATCAGCAGTCTAGTCCTATCTGTTTAATTTCTGTGCCGTCGATCATTTGGAACACTGTTTAATCAGTCTGGTATTGTCCATCCTATACAGATATGTGACATAATTATGTCAAACGAAATTGATCGCGCTTTCCATTATTTGTTGTAGCTCTCAACAGGACGCTTCTGGAGGACATACATTAAAATAATCAAAAAAATAATAAAAATTTAATAAAAAATTATTGCTGTTATTATTAAAATTAAATTGTTGTTATTTGTTAAATTTAATTACATAGACCTGATGTGACGTCACATTTCTCCAACAACAGAGAATATGTCACACTTCGTCACAAATTTCCGACCCCCCTCTCCCCTAGGTGCGTGACGTCATTTATGGACGGCCCCTGTTTGTCTGTGTATGTCTGTGTCTTTCTGTGTCTTTCTGTTGTCTGTCTGTCTGTCTGTCTGTCTGTCTGTCTCTCGTTCGTTTTTAGTTCATATGTTTGTTCGTTCATTCATTAATTTTTCTCATTTTCTCATCCTTTCTTAACCAGCCAAGGCAGCCATAACCATAAGTCCATAACCAAAGTTTTATTGAACTCCTCATGAGCAGACTTAGCCTATTAATTAGGCCTAAATAATTCTTCAATTCCGCAATTAATTAATTCCTTAAGTTCTTAATTGCTTAATTCATTAATTCGTTAATTTATAAATTCATTGACTCATAATTAATTAAATCATTATAATTTCCTCATCCTTTCTTTCTTTCGTTCATTCTTTTTGTTTCTTTTCATTTGTTCATTCGTTTATTCGTTTAGAACATTTGTATAACTTCATTATTTGATATCGTCTGCTTCCATCTTGAGCATTATAGCATCCTTCTGTAGCAACTCATCTCAAATGCCTGCAATCTATCGGTTTCTATCTTCCTGTTTGTGCAACGTCCAGTCGTCCACGATTCACATGTGCACAACTGCACATAATATAGTAAAATGTTCAATACGTATTTGACAATCTTCACCTTGATATGCACATTAATCTCTGTTCCGAATGTCGCCGAAGCCCATGCCATTGGAGCAATGGTGAGTTTCGTCGACATTCGGAACAGAGATTAGGCTGCCATTATTTGTTGTAGCCTACATGTATATGACGTTTCTGGAGGACTGAGCATATTGTTCTCCTCATCTCCTTGCCGCAGTCGTTGTTTCAAATCAGGAAGCTTCCCTGCAGATAGACGCATTCTCCCACATTCTCAGTCTCCTCGCCATCCACCATGGCACTTACAGCAACCACTGCAATTTATGACAGTGGACGAAAACTAACTTTGTAACAAAATGTAATTTTTTAAACACTACTCATTTAGCAATTCAATAAGCCTACAATGGCATATATAGGCTACCTGTAAACTGATAAATGGCTAAACACACCGTTAGGGAACATAGCCAAGATATTACATCACTTAAATCAATTTAACAAAAAATTTCCAAAAGTTTTCCATATTTTACCATTTCGACCGGTAAAAACTCCGGTTCTTTTACCGCTAAATATTTTATCGGTAAATTTATATCAAACTATCTCAACTCAACTCTCCTCTGTTCTGTGTGTTCTGCTCAGCTGTCGTCCACTCATGCTTCTTCTGTCCGTTCCTCTCGCTAACGAGTTGAAGATGAAGAAGAGCAGTCCCTCAAGCTAGCCCTGAGTCAGCCATGGGTGTGAAGTGTTAGCGACTTCATTTTCTTAGCCTCGGCATATTAGGGCAGATGGTCAGTCCTCTCCTTCGCCGTCTCATCTTCCCACCGACAGAGTACTCATTATAGCTGAGTTGGCTAGGGGGCGCAGGTGTAGCAGAAAGCTCGAACCAAATTTCTGCTCTGGCGGGGATTTGAACCCTAACCTCTTGACAGTCCACTACGCTATATTCACTACTCTATGGAGCACTCTCTGGTCAAAACGTGACCTAAATAATTATGTTGATGAGAAGATCATAAGATTATGACCTTAGTCATAATCGGCAGCGGATGACGTCATTGTGCACAATTGCGAGATTGTTTTTCGCCAAAAATATGCTGTGTTTCCAAGGCAGCTTATAATTGGAGGAAAATAACAAAACGACGAACAGGTCTCTATTTTATATTCTGTCAGATTAATATTATTATTATATTAAAACATCTATTATACATGTTCTTATAATAACCCCCAGCATCATAAGTTCATGATATTTAACAGGTTTCTCTTGTAAATTAGACCTAGCGTTATTTAACACTGAAAATGTCGATGATTCGGTTGTGAATAATCGCGTTGTACATGATGTAGGTCTCTCTTGTACGAAGGTTGGTTAACACTGATTCGAATTTGCATTATAGAAGCGAACAGATTTAACGCGTCTTCTTAATGCAAATATGTATGTATGTATATGTGTGTATGTATTTATATATACATTTGTATGCATAGGCTTGTATATAATATGCATGCATGCGTTTATGTAAGCCTATACATGTACATGTATGTACGTGTTTTACCACGCATGACGCAAACATGTTTATCATAAGAGGAAAGTCGATCAGGAAGTCAACACCAAGCGTCATTAATTTTTTGAGTATAGGCATGCTTTCTTCCTTCTCCTTCTCCTTTTCTCTCCTTCTCCTTCTTGTTCTCGTTCTCGTTCTCGTTCTCATTCTCATTCTCTCATACGGAGATAAAGATTATCTCCTTGATATACATGGGTCGATTTGCATGAGGGGTGGATTGAGCCACTAGGCCTATATATAGCAGGTGCGAAAGGTAAGCGAGGGAGCTATATCTTCAACTGATGAGAGGTAGTTTAAACTAGGGGTGGGCAGCGATTAAATTGTTTTCCCAATTTTAATCGAAATTAACTCTCGTACGCATTCTTCTTCTTTTTAACTGCCTCAGGATTAATATGTTTAACGCATGTCACAATAGATAGCCGTTTTTCTCCATCGCCCAGTAGCAACATTCTTGGTCTTACTCTTGACTCTGCCAATCTCCCCTCGATATGTTCTCAGTTGAGATATGACGTGTACCATCCATTTCCTTTATCTGAATGATTGCAGTCGATGAAAATACTTTGGTACAAAGCACCACAGACGTAGCGCAGAAATTCTTACTATTATATGAAAATATAATGTTACTTTCTTAAGGTGTTTTACTTGCAATTTTGAAAGTTTAAACATGTTGAGCTGCTTAATAATATCGTTTATTGAAGAATCACTAGGTTGGCACAGCAACCCATTACAGAAAACAGTAATACCTACTGTAATAATTACCAGTTGCTGCATGTGTCTTCTAAGTATCTTTCAGAAGCTGTTTGAACTGCTGTATAAACCAAAACTGTGTGAATCGCGTCTGTATATATGGTTTATGACCTTTAATGAAGATAAAGCTTATACATGGATCGATAGGCTATAATGCAAGCGTTAATAACGCAGATGCGAAAATGCAAGGGATATATATCTTTAACTGATGAGAGGTAGTTTAAACCCTTTCCTTCCATCAGTGGCGTAACGAAGGGTTTCAGGGCCCAGGGGCAAGAGTTGATGAATGCGCCCATTTTAAATGTTCTTGTTGACTTTTAATCGTTCTTATCATAGTACTGTATACCACTGAAAGCTAAGTTTGCGCCCCCATTGAGCTGCACCCGGGGGCGGTTGCCCCTCTGCCCCCCTTACAAATCACAATCTCTATTTATCCGGGTATACGTGCACGCGTCTGTTCTAACGCGGATGTTTGTTAATTGATGCAGAGGAGAAGGAAGAGGAGGAAGAGAAGGAGGAGGACTAGGAACAAGAGGAGGAACAAGAACTGACACGTGTTGGGATGTTGGCTCGTCAACCAGATGTCAAGTAAATCTCGTCTGGACGAAACCGGAACTTCTGTTCCCGCGAGGAGACGGATGGCGGAAGGTAGAGATCTCCTCATCGTCGTCGGCAGCAGAAGGGAAAGACAGGGCACCACCACGAGAGGGAACTGGACTGGTAAGGGACGCGACGGGAAGATGAACAGCTCCAATAAGGTTCTGGATCGATGCCTCTGGAGACGGTCAACGAATCATCTAAGAGTTCCGTCCAAGGCAGATGCTCTGTTCAGTTACAGCATCGGTAGACAGTTCAAGGCTGCAGCGACTGCCGCCAAAGTCTTAAGGGATGCTGAAAGGTCTTCTACGTCAGTTTCGTCACCGAAGAAACCGTCTGGATTGGCTGCCAAAGCGGAGTTTGTGACGTCAATCGCTAATGAAGTCAAGCGGATGAACGATGATGTCAGTTTGACGTCATCGTTGACGCCGAATCCGCATTGCGGGAAAGTATTCGAACGTACGACTCGACGACAAACGGAAGAATCCAGAGGAAGAGGAGGAGTGGCAGGAAGGAAAGAGGGAGGATTAGAGCCGAGAGAAAGAAAGAAATGGGGTACAATAGACAAAGAGAAAGGAGAAACAGTCGACAGAGGAAAGAGGAGAGAAGAGCAACGACACGTGATACCGTTCAGTGAAGCGGAAGATTGTCAATATAATAAAGAGAAAAGCAATGTTAACGATGGTCAGGTTAATAACAAAGAGCAATCAGAGCAAGGGAACGAAACAGGCGAGAAGAGGGAAGAGAGGCAGAAAGAAGAAGAAAAAGAGGAAGAGGAGCAGAAGGAGCAGAAGGAAGAGGAATCGAGAAGCAGCGAGGTGTCCAGCTCTGCGATGGAATTCCTTGACGCGGTGAATGACCTCGCTCCAGAGGACAAAATCAGTGGACCGATTATCGGAGAGGAGCAGGTGGGTACCAACCGCAACATCAATCAGCCGGAACCAAGCGGAACAGTAACGACAGAACAACTAGTTCCACGACCGCTGACAACAGATGCAGTTGATCTACAGAAACCGTTGAGCGAAGATTGGTCACAGAAAAATGCCGAAGAAGAATCAGATATCGCGACGCGTTGCCATGAGGAACAGTTACAATACGTCACCTTGACAATCGGCAGCCAGACCAGATGCGTGCAAAAAATATTTGAAAGTGTTCAAGCCCAAGACGGGGAGGAGAGACTTCCTGAAGACACCAGAGAAACTGGTACAGAGACGGAGCATAAGATCGAGAACGCATGCACCACCTATCGAATGCAGTCTCCGTTAGATTCTCTCGCATCGCAGCGCCACCTTCCACAGTCCACTGTCCGATCCGCTGAGCCGCAGTTGTCGCCTAGCAACAGTAGCCATAGTTACAACACGTCAAAGGTCACGAACGAGCAGATGGACCCACGTCATGATGTTCGTGTGCGTGAGGTCATCATAGGCGATTCGAAGATCCGAATGATTTCAAAGCGTAGCCATCCCCAACCCAACAGAGCCTCCATCCTTCGCCAGGTAGCTGCAGTATCGTCGTCATCGCACTCATCCTTTGCCTTCTCTTCCGCCAGCCGTTCAGCAATTGCATCTCACGCCACGCTCCACCGAAATTCCACGGTCGCCAGGAATTGTAGGCCTACCACGCCGCTAGTCTTGATCCAAGGACCGTTTGCTAAAGAATATCGCAAGCAGTCTTCATACAGCAAAAAGAAGCCGACTTGTCTCGTTGGAAATTCCTCTAGGCGTGCTAATAATAATTCCCCAGATTCTATTAAAACCCTTATCAAAGCCAGTCGCGCAAAATATCAAACGACGCGCACGTTTCTCGTCAATGACAGCAGCAACTCGCCAGATGACAGTCCGAGAAGGCGTTCCGCCTCTTCGACCCAGTCCCCGCCGAAGTGGAACCGCACCACTCCGGCGGCGGCGGAGTCGTCTGCAGCGGGAAAGAGAATTCAGAAGGAATTACGTCCGAAAGTAGGCCTGCAGCAACGACAGCGATCACCTCGGTCGTTCTTCATACACGATTTCTACAGCAGGGAGATAAAAAGTGGCGATGATGCACATTACCATCAGAATCAGCCACATCTACAACATGGGAAATCTCTTTCGGTACATCGCACTGTAACTCGAACATTGGTCGCCCGCGCTCAGCAGCGATGGCTAGTTCAACTGTGAAAGTCCTGCTTCAACTTTTCATGCTAATAAATAAATTATTCTGCGGTGTCGAAATCGACCGCAAAAAGCCAAAAGGAGAACATAAAATGTTAATCTTGTTTAGGCCTAGGCCTATATAGTTCTACTGCTTCATTTCTAAAACTCTTACCGAGTAAAATAAAGCTAAATGTACGTAGACCTTCGTAATAGCAAATGCACATTAAACACCGTAAATTTATTTTCTTCCTGACCTATTTTGTATGAAACCAACTTATAGGCCTAGGCCTACTTTAGGCTATACTTATGTCGAAGTGAGTGGACATTGCAAACTTATATACTGAGACCGTAATTCTAATTCGAGACAATAATATATAGGAGCATGTGTAATCTGAAGGCTGTACTAATTGCATGCGATCGATGTGTAGACTAATAATTAAATCAAAGCAGATATCTTGAGTATAACTTTGGCTAATTTCAACATAGCAGCCATTAGTGATTATTTTTTGGTCACCAGAAGCTTCAGCTACTTCATTGCATCTAACAGCTCTAGCTCGTCACTACTATGTAAAGATGGTCGTATATATTAAGTTAGCAAACGAAGCAAAACCTTCCAGAGGCTTAGCTATGGGGTGCAGAGGGAGGAGTCCGAAGGACATGGGCTTCTGGGCGTCAAAAGAGGGGGCCCCAAAATGAGGGTTACAATTAATAAATGTACTTCTGATTTTGATGCAATTGTAGCTAATTTATCCCAAATAAATATATAAGATTTAATTTTGGCGCCCAAAAAATATCTAAGTATATACTCATTAGGGCCTACTTACAATAAATCAGTTGTCAGTCATGATTTTGGCGTCCCATTGGGCCATTGATAGCATTGAGCACTGAGGAGAACCATATAGGCCTACTCATTGCAAATGACAAACAGTGGCGGCGCCAGTGGGGCTAGGGGGTGCTTAGCCCCCTAACTGCGGTTGAGCCCCCCAAAAGGAAAGGCTTTAAGCAAAAAAAAGGTCGTCGCATCCCAATGGGAATAACTTACCATGGCTTTTTGAGCTTTAGCCCCCCCAACCTGAAATCCTGGCGCCGCCACTGATGACAAACCCACATTCCAATTGTTAGGCGAGTCAGAATCAGAAAAGATCGTTTTCATATAAAAATTATGGATCAGTTCCAGCTCAACTTTGCTCAACTAGGCCTATATCCTTTATGTACTAAAAGTGGCATCTGGTTTTAATATATATAAGCAAACAAATTAGGTATAGTAATTTTAAACTTCCCTGTACGGGAAAGTAACTTTTAACCGGCTGGAATGAATAGCTGAATCAATTCTGCCTATGAGAGAGAGTAGGGTGGGGGTAGACCCTATTGCCCTGTCCACTCAGCCTATCATTCGCGAGATGGCGCGTTCGTAAAAATGAGATGTTGGGACGTAATGGGCGACTTGCGCATGGCTGCCGTATACAGTATAATTCGACTCCTGTAATAACTTGTGATAAACCGTTCATACTGATTTGTAATCATCCTTGTGTCAGTTTGAAATTAAACGAAGAATCGTCGAAGATTATTATTATTATTCAAAACAGAGACAAACTACACATGAAACTCCTTTTTTCCATCTTACACAACCCTAAGCACGTACTTCCCAAACTCCTACCTCCACTCCTACCTCCACTCCACTCCGACCCTCTCCTTTGACAAATTAAGACCTAGAGCACGCAACTATAGGCCTACTCTCCGACCCAAAGACAACTCTGAATTTATAGGCCTACCCAGATCCTTATATAAAAATATTTACTAGCTTATTTCAAAATTTTCTAATTACTTTTAATTATCCTTCGTTTTTATCAATAAAACGAATATACGAACTGCAACGTAGTGGATCCGTTCACGCCCCGGGCGTTACCGGATCCCCAGTACTACAGTCACGTCCGTCGCGTTATTGGCTAAAGCCTGTCACGTGAACTCTTCCCGTGGAATTTTGATATGGCGGACAACTTGAGGGCCGGTTAGGGCCAGGTTAGGATTCGTTGGGTCGTTTAGGGTAAAATTAGGCGTCGTCAGGGTCGTTTAGGGTCAGATTAGGCGTCGTGAGGGTCGGTTAGGGTCAGGGTTAGGGTTAGTTTCGTCTTTAGAAAACACGGTGAACAAACTTCCACCGCAAACGGCAATGTTTATCGGTCGGTTCATTTCAGGTACACACAATCATGTGACATGCAATGACCAATTGCGAGGCGGGCGTGATCCTAGTCCCAGGTATCGGCTCACGTCGGGCGTGACTCTATCCACGACCGAACTGCAAATATATTCTCTATAGGGAGTGCGCCTGTTGCAAAAGCAGTTACAAGGTGGCGCTTCAGAGCTGTCGTATGAGGTGTGGGCTCCATTTGTAATCTGGTTGGTTAATGGTTACACAAGAAATTACGAGCGCGAGACTTCGTCTTTCAGGTCAATAAAATGTGCTAAATGTTAACTATATTTAATTCTCTACCTTAAACCCTGAGGTCCAACTTCGTATTTTCTATGATCAAAGAGCAAGAAATTAAACCATAGTATTTGGTGAATAACAGATACCTGGCGGGACTCTGGAGAAGTGCGTACACCCACAGAACAGCTGTGGCCTATTAGAACGCTTACAAGTCTTCTTACTGTATGTATAATTAATTACCAGTATACTAGGGGCGTGGCCTATCTCTAGCGACAGTCAACCACAGCAATATGGCCTACACCCTGGGCCATTCCTGGCCAATTCTTATTCGTTAGGCTGCTGCCTGGAATTAACATTACATATTTAGGTTAAAACCTCAGATAAGACGGGCACCATACTATGTTGTACAGAATTCCTGTAACTGGAAAAGATGCAAGAAAAGTAAACGCAATTATGTGCTTTGAAGATGGAAGTCCACACGGTCTTTTGAAAGCATGCTTGGTCTGTGATCTAACGGTTGTGGATATGAGCCTGATGAGCAGATTCTGTGTAATGACCCGGGGCATGCTTGTACACGTGTGCCTCTGTCACCAAGCAGTATAAGTTGGTACTAGAGTAAGCTGGCATGAAAGCAATACTGTGATGTACTGACCTTGTGTCCGGGTCCTTGGTTTGTCCATTGCCGGCTGAAGAGCCAAAGGGCAGAAAATGAGCAATTTTCCGCATGGGAGCTTTGCTTCTGATTTTACTTTTAAGAATATCAGTCTGTGTGTATAAGAGTTTATATATATAGTGCTATATATATATATATATATATGATATCGATTGTCCATAGATATATGGCCATTTTGTAATGAAAGGCATCATTCAGTGACACTTAGCCATCATGTTTCAAGGACTAGCTCAAGTTCTCTGTACAGTTATAATTCAAGGAAGGCATGAATCCTGTTAAAGCACAGATTTGATAAAGCTTTATCTATTCTGTGGTAAAAGGCATTACTTTTTTATTCATCATCCCAAGCTACAGTAAGCAAAGGACACAACTTTTCTATAGCACAGTAAATCTGGGATGTAGCTGACATAGCCAAATTTGAGCTTGAGTTTTGATTCGCTTTTAGACAGTTATGTTGGAACAATTTCACGATCGATATCAAACCTGAATGCATTCCTACAACAAAGGAATGAGTGAGAGCTACAAATGGGTGAGCATTTAAATAATTATTGTAATGATTTTTTATTTTATTATTTTGCTAGCGAACTTTGATTACATAAAATGCTAAGTTTCTCTGCATCACAGCACAGGGTCTTGGCCATTACATCACTGTCAGAATTTCTTTGCCCATCCACAGCTGCGTTATCAGTGAGTGTGTTAGTGAACATTGAGACTTGTTAGTCATGAAACTTTTGTTCAGTTCATTCTTGTGTTCCGGTTTTAATCACTCATAATCAGTGTTGGGTAAACTCACACAAGAAATGAGTTAAATCAAAACTCAACTCATGCACCTCAAAATGAGTTTAAACTCAAACTCAACTCATCCTAAGTGAAATGAGTTAACTCAAACTCAGTTGTTAAATGAGTTAACTCATCAACTCACTTGTCTCATACCAGCACGTTCTAATCGAACGTTGTACAAATACACAGTTACCAGGAAATGGTATCATCAGTTTATTATTACTAGTATAACTGTTATTATTATTAATGGGATAATGGATAAATCAGGTTATTATTACTGAGTCAAAGTAAACACCACAGTCCACATGTTTCACATCTCAAACATGACTGGTATTAGCTTTAAGCAGACGTTTTTAAAAGTTGGTGTGTGACAGCCTGTTCCGATATTTAAAAAACCGGCTTGTTTCAACATAATATGTGCCGAGTGAGTTGAGTTTGAAATAATTGAGTTATAACTCAAACTCACAGAAAATATGAGTTAACTCAAACTCATAACTCAGGGTTGTTAATATCGGTTTTTTGGCAAACCGATTATCGGTTTTAAAATCCGATTTTAAACCGATTATCGGTTTTATTGGCCTTCATAGAAAATTTAATATATGATCATATAATGCAAGTTACTTTATGTATTACGTAATGTACATACACACAACGCAATATTTTTCAAAGTTCTCCTGAACCTCAGATTTATTAATACTACCAGCCATAGTTGTAACTTAAATTTGAATTATTTAAATGTTATTTAATGTTGAAGTTGAACTGACTTCCAGCTCAAATTAACTGTGTACGAAGTATTTGAAATTGCGGCAAATTGTTCAGAGGCAATGCCTACGGTCTATTTTGGCAGGCTGCAGATCTGCAGGTGCTGAATGGTGTTACAAGAGATCTCCACAAGACGCTCTGTCACTCTCCCTCCCTATCTCTCTCCCTTCAGACTTGATTTCATCCCTCCCAGAGAGGGTCAGCCACTATTTCAGATTGGCATCGTAGCCCAGATGATTTGACCAGCCGCCAGTCAGTCTTGGGTTTAGCCATGTCTTGCCACGGTCTACTGAACTGTCCAATACCCCACCCCAAGATCAAAGATCGACCGACGGTCTCTCAAATGTTTCACAGGCTTGCCGACGGGTTCAGTGTTGTTGGGGTACAGCCCTCCTCCCTCGTGTGATCAATATTAAGACCTCCTTGAACTGTCTGACGTAGGCAGTCACTGTACAGCCAGAGTCATTAATTAAGTCATCTCCGGCTGACAACAACAAAGTCGCCAGTCATTAGGCAACTATAATGATATGTGTGGGAAATAATAGAAAACGCAACTGTTATTAAACGGCAGGTTACAAATTGCGGATTTCGGATAATTTTGGCATTGTAATTTTCACTACGAAAATTATAAAAAAATACGAATTCGATTATCGTTTTGTCAATGATGAAAACCGATTATCGTTTTCGAAACCGATAATCGGATTTCCGATTATCGATTAACATCCCTACTCATAACTCACACTCTTTAAGATGAGTTAACTCAAACTCATAACTCACACTCTTTAAGATGAGTTAACTCAAACTCATAAATCACAGAAAGTGAGTTAACTCGTGAGTTTAAACTCATCTGAGTTAACTCATACCCAACACTGCTCATAATCAAATAACGTGAAACTGATTTCTCTGCTTATGGAACAGACTTGTTTCTAGGGATTAGATTTTAGGAAATTTCAGAAAAAGAAGGATAATGGTTGCTTGAGTGAACCTGTTGTGTGCTGTAGCAAACCTACAGAAATATGAATTTCCTAATATTTCATTGCGTTGGTCTTCTTGTAGTCGCCTGTGATGAAATCGTTTCTGGCCGGGACTTTCTCTGCGACATGTTCTACGACGCTGTTTCAGCCATTTGAGCTGGTCAAAACCCGGCTCCAGATGGCTTCAATAAATCAATCACAGTAGGAACCTCAGATTTGTCTTTGCTTGTTTAGAAAATGTGAAGCTTTATATGTGTATATGTGCTGTATCTGGAACAGTTAACATGTACACTAAAAAAATTCAATCATGCAGGCTTGAAAGGGATTCCGATTTATTGACAACTTTATGGATAGTACTCCATTTTATTGTTGTCTTTGCTCTGCATAAATTTGTATCATGTATGCATGCATGTAAAATTGAGTTGGTGTAAAATCATGTTCAAGCGAGTTACCTTTTGCGGGTGCTGATGAAATGTAGAGACGACGATCAAGGGTCTAAGTGTCCCACCTGCTTTTCTGCCCCTGTTGTCAGAACTAGATGCAATAAGCTGAACTGTTTGACAATGGAACTAATGGATTTATTTTATATCTTACTGTCAAGTAGTGTACATCAAGTAGTACGGTAGTACATATTGTTAGAGAATGATTATTTGTTTTTAATCTATGTACACTGTGTAATGCTATGTGTAATGCTATCTCTGCTGGACTCTCAATAACTAACGTTTAGAAGCCTCAGTCTCTTCTTAATGCTCTCTTCTTAATGCTCTCTTCTTAATGCCATTGGCCCATTGCCTGTCTTATTAGAGGTGTCTCCAGGTCTCGCCATATAGCTACCTTTATGCGGAATAATTTGCAGTGGCTCCTTCTAGATTTCGCTGCTAACGCTACCACCACCACTGCTACCACCCCACAATGGGCACTACTGCTATTACTATTACAGTGTATTTTGTATGTACTCATATAGCACCACAGACTAATAGAGGCATCAAATAATGGTGCCAAGTAGCTGAATTACTTATTTATGACCATTACATAGAGACTGTTTCAAAGCAGGCTCTAAGCCAAGTCTTCCACAATACAAGGTTGAGCACTCTGTTAATTGCCTACCTTGTCACTTGATGATGTTGATGCAAATAATTTGTTTAGAAATCAGTCTTAACATTACATGTGTTTTTGATTGCCAGGGGCCAACGTGCAAGCATGCTGAAGATTGCCAGACAGATTGTTCATAATGAATCAGTATTTGCGTTGTGGCGAGGTTTGTGCCCAGTATGTATGAGTACTTGACACTAGCATTAATTTATTCAGAGCATGTATGCAGCTGAGATTCAAGATGGTTATGCAGAGTGCATTCAACTTGAACAAAAGTAACATCTAACATCTCTCAACCTTTCTCAAAGTATTCAGTCAGCAATGGCCATTAGGCAATGTTTGCGCCTAGTATATTTGCATATCTGACATTGCAATACAACAGAATACTACAAAATAATAGTATGAAATTTGATAATGTCCCCTTACAAAAGCTCACAGGTTCATTTTGAAGATAGGAAATGGGAAACTTTATGAATGGTTAAGCAGAGAGGAAGAGTTAAGTGGCAAACGAAGCATCTTGGGAGTGGGTTTAGAGTTATGGTAACACTCTGGCGCGAAGAGCAAAAGATGAGCATCAACGTGGGATCGAATCCCACTACGTGGCTACCCTGCCAAAAGGTCGACTCCGCCTTTCATTTGCCAGATGGCATTGGTAAAATGAGCAGTAGGGCAGATGGGCACCTTGCATGGCTGCCATACAGTTAAATTCAACTCCTGTAATAACTTGTGATTATCCGTTCATACTATGACTTGTAATCATATTGTGGTGTGTCAGTTTGAATTAATAAATGAAGATTATTATTATTGTCTTGTCACTTTGAATATTACTCATTGAAGTAATAACTCCTGCTAGTGATCCTTCCTTGTGTAGGAGGTGTTTTGGTCTAATTCAAATCTATATAGCTGTTCCATTTCCTGAAAAATTTATGAATCCTCACGTGAAGTGTGATTCCCCATATTAATGATATGGTTTGTTAGCAGTGGAACTCTGTATACAACATCAACTGTCAAACTTATTTGCAGTGGTTGAAACGTAACTGAAAATATCGATTAATTTTGTTTATTTTAGTCTCTATATCGCGCAGTGCCGGGCATTGGATTCTACTTTTCTGCACTTCACTGCCTCACACTTCAATTTGGGTAGTGAACAGTTTGTTTCACCATTTGCTCTGCTTTTGCGTGTACTGTCATGATTTGTAAACTTATTTAAAATATTTAAAATAGTCATTGTTGTAAGTTATTTGTATATTGCCTCTTACAAAACATAATGACAAGTCAGATGTGCTCTCAGTGAGAAGGAAAAAGGTGTTTAAGATAAGCTAGTTTTTTGCTTTTTATATTTTTATTATTTTTTGCTCCAAGAGTACATATGATCCCTCAGGAGTTGAAAAATTATCCAGAGAATAAAATCAGAATAAAATAGTGGATCTTGACGAGTTCTGGCCACACCAAAATTTTTATAAATAATGCTATTACTTTTATTAGTAACTAGATGTTTGCCCGTCCTAAGACAGTAAATTTGTGGAGCTCGGATGCTCCACTTAAAATCGCTTGACCCATGGGCCCACACAGGGCAATAGACTATCGCGACGGTTTAAAAGTTGATAGCAGCGCCACCTACCAACTTTCGTTACACGCAAATTTGAATCTACGCAACGGTTTAAACTTCGTTGGAGTGCCACCTGAAACTACACGACGGTTTAAATTTCATTGCAGCGCCACCTACCGACTTTCATTACATGCAAATTTGAATATACGCGACGATATAATCTTTGTTGCAGCACCACCTACCAACTTTCATTACACTCAAATCTGAGTCAAATTTGAATCTATGCGACGGTTTAAACTTATAGCATCGCCACCTACCAACTTACATTACACGCAAATTCGAATTTACACGACAGTTTCATTTCATTGCAGTGCCACCTACTGATTTTCATTAGACGCAAATTTGAATATATGCAACGGTTTAAACTTCGTGCAACGCCACCTACCGACTTTCATTAATATGAATCTACGTGATGTCTTAAAATATAATGCGGATCCGGATTTTTTACCGGTAAAAAATCATTTCACATCACTACATTGATAGGCCTACTTTGCATTATTATTAACATTAAACATAAAGTCCTGTGATGCCTTGGCCCCATGTCCTTAGCCTTGTGATTAGTCTGCGTGTGGTTCAGTGGCATAAGTGTAGGAAGTGAGTGCTTCCTCTGCAATGTCTGCATGCCACCAATGGCTTGGGACTTTCCTTGTGTTTACATTAAGCCTGTCATTAAGATTATTTTTTAATTAATTAATTAAATTTGTAACACGCACGGTCACATCGAAATGTGAATCTGAGGTGCAAGTAGTCTGCTGCGAGGAGAAGATGCAGTTGGATAGACATCCAAGTGTACACTAAAACATACAAATTATTTGTCTCTCTCTGACCTCATATCTATGTACATCTCTCTAACTTCATATATCTCCTGTTTATGTCTGTGCTCAGGTCGAGTAACCCGCTCCCTGCATCTGAGTCGCTGTTGTTTGGAGCAGCTGCGCGTTCTGGAGCAGCAGTCGCAACAATTCCATTTGCTGTCGTCAAGACAAGATATGAGGTTAGACAGAGACATGTTGTACTTTACTACCTGTGAATGTAATTAAGGTACCCGGTAATCACCTATTTTTTGACTGGGATGTTAAACACCAGTTATACATAGCAATGGTTGCAGTACCGTGATTCATCAGTTTCAGTTACACCGGACCCTTGCTATAACGCGCGTCGATATAATACAAATTCTGATATGTCATGATCATGGATTCCAGTGTTTTATTATGCACACATGATCTATCTAACAACATATACATCGCATATAGTCTCTGAGCTGATCTCTTTTCTCATAATTCACTGAGCTGATAGCTGGTCAAATGGCCATGTAGTATACCGACTGCTACATGTCGACATATCTGTAAACGATTTTTGCTGGTAGAGAACTCCTCAAGCCAAGAGACTTGTTCTGTCGTCATCACCGTTGGCAGAGCTGTGTCGCCTAAATAATTTTTTCACTTATGTGGGATGACTGCGGAATTTAAACTGCTGGACAGTGCAAGAGAAGAATGTCAGCTGTGGCCTTAGCTGGCTTATAGACTGCTATGAAGTGGTTAGAAATCGTTATCCAGCCTATGAAAATCATACACGTCTGGTCTATTGCATTTTGCTAATGGAAGCATTGTGACTGTGAGAAACAGGCACCACTCATGGACTTCTTTACCAAAGCCTAGACGGTTTATCTACTTCATTAAATATCCAAGTTATGCAAGAATTTCTTTATTGTGTATTGTTTGCTGCAAAAAAGAGCTGATTTTAAGTTGTTGTATTTTACTTGTATTGTACTTTATTGATCTAAAATAATACCACAAAATTCACTTGTAGAAATCTTTTCCTTTTTCCAGAGTGGGTTTTTTCCATATCGAGGCATCATGGATGCACTCTTACGTATATATCGAAATGAAGGAATTAAAGGTGAGGATACTTTGTATGACATCCAATTTATGTTTCACTGATGATAATTATTTATCAGTTTAATGGCTTTTCTGTTAGAAATTCAGTGAAAATAAATTGCAGTGACATGAATATGAATTTGAAGCTAGAGTTTTTTAAAGAGAATTGTACAATGTACATGCTGTATACAGAATTGGCTAGAACGATTGCATATTCAGCTAAACACATTTTTCTGTCACAGTGCTCTGTTACATTAATTTGTTGTTATGGAAAGAAGAAATGTAATGAAAGTGATGACTGAACCGTTTGTCTCTGCATGGTTTTTAAAATGATAGGCCTGTCCAGAGGACTGGTGGCTACACTGATGCGAGACGTGCCTTTCTCTGCATTGTATCTCATGTTCTACAATCAGCTCAAGACGGTTGTCATTAAAGGTCAGTGGTGTCAAAAGATTAATAAGTGGTCATGAAGAAATTTGTCTGATTGTTAGATTTAAATTATTTTTGCTCTTTAGCTGAAAAACGTTCAGCTATATGCTAGCTTTCACATTGGTTAAGCCGTCGCCTTATAAAGTCGACTGAATTCAAGCCTTTCCTGCAGATAGTGCATATTGGAATGACTTCAGTGAGTCCTTCAAGTATAGTTACTAATTGCAATCCATTGTGGCTTAGTAATTTATAGCACTACCACTTAAATACAGAAATAGTAATGCTTATGCGCTTGCACACAATCTTTTCCAGTGCAATCCGTTAACTTATTTTTGATGCTTGTTTCCTTAGCACACAGATTGTTAGTCCTGAAAAATTGTTTTTAGAAAATACCATAACAGTAACTCCAGAATAATAAATTCTTTAGTTCGTTAGCAGCTTTTCAAAGGTTAATTTCTGAGAATGACAATTGAAATAATACTAGCCATTCTTTTATTTCTAGAGATTTTTAGTTCTGAGGAATTGACATTGCTATTTTGGGTTGATTAATTCTAGTGAATCCAGAGCAATTGATTTTATCAGTATGTCTGCAGCTAGACTATTGTGGCTTCATAATAATAATAATTACAACAATTTAAATGGCACCATAACATGGCCATGCCATTACAAGGGCTTTTATTCATGCATTCATGTGCTCATTTGCAAAATGTTGTTGATACGTTTCAGAGGATGGAGTCCGCATGAATCGCAATCCCGGTGTCTTTTTCATGTGCGGAACGGTTGCTGGGTGTATGGCATCAATTGTGACGCATCCACCGGACGTTGTTAAGACGCATTTACAATTGTATCCAGATCGCTTTTCCAAGTCATGGCACACGGTTCTTCACATTCTACAGGTGTGTTATTCTTTTTATTTTCTCTACATGACTGGGTGTCCCAAACTGCATTGAGCTCTCAGACCTTCATGGTAGCTGGTCCAAAACATTAGAATACATTGCCCAGTCTTAAGTGCTCTCTATCAGCTCTAGCTATCAGCTCTAGTGACTCAGGTCTAATTTTGTACTTGCCTATTTAAACTTCCCTTTCGTATTGTTTCCCTGACCTATTGCATTTCAACTAGGCAGCTTCAGTGCATTATGATGTTCGACTGTGATCCCACTTGAAGTGACCTTCTACTGATGTCATGTACATTATGATAATGGTGCTATAGAAGTCATCAAATCGACTACATGTCTGTCTTAAAATGAATTAGACTGAAGTTCTCTGGTTTAGCCCTTCAAGATCTCTTCTGCTTAGCATTCTCTGTTTTTGTGCAACGTATACAGATTCTACAAGTGCCTCAAGTTTTTCAACCAGGTGTAACTCTTGATTCAATGTTGATTCAACCATTGACATTGGAATATCTCATGTTGCCCACATTACATGATCCTGTTATATTGACATCAGCAAATATACAATGCATTCGTCAGTTTTCACTCATGATGCGTCCATTCTGTTGTGTGTTCACTTGTCACATGTGGAAGATTGCAATTCAATACTCTGTTCTCGTCTTCGTAACCTCTATTACTCTGCCTGTGCTGCCTGCAGCTCTTGCATTCTTCTTTAGCTTCCCCCTAAACTCCAGGTACAAACATATGTCTGTCTTCAAAATTAACTAGTTCATGCTCAGTGATGGAGTCTCAAAACCACAACTTTGGTCTTGAGATAGTCTAGAGACCATAAATCGTATTATTATTATTTATTATTATTATTATTAAAGTTGCTGTCCTTGTACATAAGTGTGGGCGCGGTGGTGTAGGGGTATGTTTGGTGCCTTGCAGCCGGAGGGTCGCGGGTTCGAATCCACCTCAAGCCGCCGCGTAGGGACCCTGGGCAAGTTCTTCACTCGCAATTACTCATGCGCTTCTGCGTGAAACTCCCGATTCAGTGTCCGCGCTGTAGTCGGGAGCGCCTCTGAGTAGAAATCTTGAAGGGGCGCTATAACAAGTGCTCATACATACATACATACATAAGGTGCTTCATGGACAAGGTGCAAGCTACCTCACTGACATTTTCATTCCACTGATGCTTAACCATTCAGGACAAAGTTAAGATCAGCTTCCTCTGGGCAGCTGTTTGTCCCAATGTACATTGAAAAAAGACATGCCTTTTCACACACATGTCCTCATGTATGGAATTCACTGTTTGAAGACTTTTCTCTTTCCAGCTACCTTCACTTTGAGGCAAATTCATAAATTAGCATTCTGCAAATATCTGATTAATAATACATGTAATAATAATTTTAAAGTTGCCAGCAAAATTCAAAGGTGACATTGTAATTATGTTACGGTGTATATTTTCATTAAATTGTATGTTGATCCTACATTATAAAAAATGAATGAATATGAACTGAAATTGCAGAATGATGGTCTTCGAGGCTTCTCCCGTGGGCTGCTGCCCCGCTTGATCAGACGAACTTTAATGGCGGCAATGTCATGGACAGTTTACGAAGAAGTGAGTCAACTTACCGTCACCTGTGTTATCGTAATTAAAGCACATGTAATTATGATTAAGTGCAAGAATCCTAATTAAGCACATATGATGTGTTTGGTAGCCCATTGTCTGAGCATTCCTTTTAAGTTATGATTTTGTGGGTTCAGTCATTGTCTTAGAAAATTACTGTGTATGATGAAGCTGGAGCAAGTTTGTAACATCTCAGTTCATTAACACCATGAACGAATGCGTGTTGTAAGATCTTCAAACTATATAACAACCTGAGAATTGAGTACCGGTAATTGTGCTGCTTCAAGGAATATCATAGCGCTTGTCAGAAGGCTTTTGACTTACCACTGCACGTAAAGATGAGGTACAATTTCATCATTTCAAAGAGGCTTCTCATTATTGTTATTGTTGTTATCAGTAATATAGTTATTATTGCTTTTATTGGTATAAGTTTTAACACCATGGCTAAAAGGTTGATCTAGATGATTAGCTCTTTGAGGGTGCAGTGGTTCTGAGTCACTATGGATGTCGTGGGTAGACATGGAATAGGCCTGCACTATTGAATTCATTTTCTTGTCTTTTTCAGGCTATGATATTTCTTCAGGTAAAGAGCTAGATTCCAATCCATTATGAAGAAAGGCGAACGAAAGCATATCAGTCACCACTAAGCCATTTCTCTTTCTCGTGGAATCGGTTTTGCTGATGATGATGATCAACTTGATCTGACTTCCTGTTGCTTTTTTTGGGATTGTGGCTGTTGAATGTTGAATCGCAATCAAGTGGCTTCCAGTTTAACATTGAATTGTTTGTCGAAAGGAGTGGGAGTTGGAATGTGTCAAATTGTACAGAAATGTTACATATAGGCGACTCATTGTTCAATTACACTGGTGGGTCACATTGTAGAGCAGGGTAGAAATTATAATGCTTTAGGAATTGTCATTTTGTTTTACAATTCTGATGACGATTTTAGTGTTACTGCACAGAAATTTTTATGCATGACAATTGTTTTTCAGTGTACTGGCAGCTGACCATATAAAGTACAGTAAAAGTATCTCCCCACAATAGAATGCCTGTTTACTTTTGCGTCACTGCCCTGACAATGAAGATTTTAATGTATAGTGCATGTAATTGTGAAACCTGTGATCTGAGTGCTGGTGACAGCTGCCTTATATAATATTAATATTAATAATGAGACGTTTTGTAGAGCACTGTAGCTCAGCCGAGGCTGTAGAAAGGGTGGTGTACATGAGTTCAAAAATTTTATGACAGTAATATGATTGTTTAAAAAGATAAGTCTTGAATTGTTAAATGTCTGAGTCTGTAACTGTGGACGGAGTTTTTGCAAACCCTGAACTCATGCAGTTAGTACAATGCACAGAGTCCTTGACTGATGCAGTCAAAATTTAAAAAAAATAGGGGCACCATGATACATGTATTACAAGAAATTAAATAGATACACTGTTACCGAGCACAGGTGATGCCTGACTTGTATGATCTACTTGCATATGATTAAATAAGTAAGTGATATGGTATTTCACTGTTGGGTAATAAGTAAGTAGGTAAGTAACACATTTTCGTGATTTGTCCATCAGCTGAGCAAAGCAATCTATGGGTACTTACTCAATTTTTAGGCTGCATTTATGAAAATAACCCGTTAACTCTCTCAGTCAATAGATGACAAAATATGAATGTTTTTCAGCTGAAAAAGAAACTAAGCTTTCGGTGTCTGTGGAAAAATAAACGAACAAGAAGGTGGTTTGAGGTCATGTAAAAAAACATGAATAATGTGCTTAGAAATATTTGTGTCTTTGGAAATTTGTTTATGTGATTTACAAAACAGGCCGTGTAGTCTTGATGACAATAAAATCAAATTTTTGACAAAGCAGCCTTCCTTACTTGGGTCTTATGGGATTCGCTTGTCATTGCACCCCCACTCTCATCTTAATTTGATCTTTGTGCATGATGCACCATAATTCAGACAATGCGGTGGTGGAAAGCTAGGCCCAATTTATTATTTCCATAATATTATATGTAGCTGCAGAGTTAATTAAAGGGTTCCTGGCAGCAAAGTCATGTAGGACGCAACCCATGTGGTAATGTGAGCACGTTCACAGTTCCCGCATAGGTTTCCTAATTATGTCCTAGATATTGGCCCATATGATCATTGATTCCATATGTAGGGTGTCGAAAGACCCATTTGGGTTTCGTGTTCCACAGGACATTGCTGATGAGGATCTTTCTGTTCAAGTGTAAACTGTGTTGGTATTCATTTATATATCTTTACAATACAAATGAAAATTTATAGCACGCTTTAACAAAAGAAGGCGGCATGTAGGGTTGTCAGATGACTCCGACAATTCCGCCAAAGCCTTGGCACATAATTATACCGGAAACATGAATATCCGATATTAGCCTCGCACAGAAGCCTTGGCACAAAACGAAAGTTTTGGCATAAGTTTGTTTCAAAACGAAAGTTTTGGCATAAGTTTGTTTCAAAAGCGGACACCTGGTAGCTCTAGCGACATGGCTTGGGTCACTGAATAAATCTATTACACGGAAATTCCTAGCTCTGGTTAATGCAACTTATAATATTAATAACTAGGTGTGTGCCCGTCCTAGGACGGCTAAAAAAGAATTTTGAATTACGTTTCTCACTCCCTTTGCACTCCCAACTCCCTCCTTTACAACCCCTCCCACAACTCCATTCCCACTCCCTCTATCTCCCCTCCATGTCCATTCTACTCCCCTCCCAACCCCTACCATCCCAACCCCTCTCCCCTCCTTCACACTCCCCCCCTCCCTCTCCCCATTCCCTCCCATCCTCTGCGCGATGCCCGCTCCGCTTCGGTTAACACGTTTATATTGTTAATTTTCATTGTGCATGATCTCGCGTTGTTATGACAACGTTTGTATTCTGTTTATTGCAATGACGTAATAAGATAGGCCTAAACCAGATTGCTATGGCGACGCTTCAAGACAGACAGACAGACACACGGACATTTCTGCTTCATTATAAAATTATTATTAATAATAATCTTCGTTTAATATTTTCATTCTGACAATTAGGCTACGCAGTATGATTACAATTCAGTATGAACGGATGATCACAAGTTATTACAGGAGTCGAATTTTAACTGTAGCCTATACGGCAGTGCATATTTTAACGGATTTGGACTAGGCCTACTGGGACAAAGTCTGCTACTCTACTGTCAATGTTATTGGAACCTAACATTGAAAGTAGAGTATCACTTGGGACAAATCACCAAAACTACTGGGACAAATCCTAAAACTACTGGGACATTTGTCCCAGTACTGTTAAAATATGTTCTGGTATACGGCAGCCATGCAAGGCGCGCATCATAGAACTAGTATGCGCATATTACGAATATTAAGATTTGTAGAATTCACGAATATTGACGAATATTGAAACTGGCCAACGAATATTAATTTTTTTAAATTTCTATTCATTCTTGATTCTTCAAAATCCAGGACTAATTGTACGAAATTCAGTGCCAAAACATAGGCATTAGAACAAGAGCAGTTACATGTTACAGTTAGGCCTACTCATCTTATATCAATAACTTCGCTTAGCGCCGCAAGACCACTACTCGTATTCTTAAATTAGTTCGTAAATAAAACGGAAACAATTACGTCAGCAACGAATACTTACGAATATTTACGAATATCAAAAATGCCCTAATATTCACGAATATTTACGAATATAAAATCAAGTCACGAATTCTCGTTCTATGGCGCGCATCACGTCCTAGGCTACATCTCATTTTACCAACGCGCCATCTCGCCAATGAATAGGCTGCGTGGACCTTTTGGGAGGGTACGGGAAGCGATCCCGCTACCTACTGCTCTTCACGCCAGTGATGTTACCATAGGCGTAGCTACATGAAGGCAGGAGGAGGCAGTTGCCTCCTCTTGGTTTTCCTATATAGTGGAGTTTCAATTGAAATGACGAGGAATTTGTTTAATGATCTGTGATTTGCCTCCTCTTGAATTTGACTTTAAAAGAACTCTTGGAAAAGTCTTGTTACTACCCCCCCTCGAAAAGTCTTGGAAAAGTCTTGTTACTACACCCCCCTCGAAAAGTGTTTTTCGGAAAACTGTCGTTACTACCCCGCCCTCAAAATTGTTGGAAAATTCTTGTTGTACACTCCCCCCGGTCGTCAACTTTTCA
Organism: Aporrectodea caliginosa; assembly: GCA_020284085.1. NCBI lineage: Eukaryota > Metazoa > Annelida > Clitellata > Crassiclitellata > Lumbricidae > Aporrectodea > Aporrectodea caliginosa. Next base: position 1,117,842 of record JACEVL010000065.1, read on the forward strand.
CAAAATTGTTGATTAAAAATATCTAAAAAATGTTAAGAAAAAAAATATGCACTGGTGTCTGAAGTTTGTCCCCTCTTAAATTTAGGTCTGGCTACGCCACTGGATGTTACCACTAAGACACTATGAACACCCTTCTATTTTCATAACTGCTGAAGCTTGCAAATTTTATACTACCGGTATAATATGCCCACCAACAAAGTGTGCGGATGGCTCATCTGCTTTACTTACTTATAATTTAAACACCTATACAACCTAATATAGGGCCTACTGGTCTACAACTTCCGTATCCGTCTCTTTATTTAAAGCGGAGCGATCGGCGACGATCGTGTTATTATATAAGAGGTCTTTGGCATCAGTGCGACGGTCCGACTTGGGATATTGGGAATTTGCCTAGCAATCTTGGGATTTTTCTAAGGTCTACAGGCCATGGACGTAGGCCTATATCAATATACGTCGATGCTACAGACTAGTTTTTACCGTACTTTACAACAGTGGCAGCCAGGGCAACGAGCCAGGGGTGCGCAACCTGCGGCCGTACGGCCGCATGCGGCCGTAAGAGGGAGATTTGGCGGCCGTGGACGTAAGGTCCAATTGTAATGTATTGGCGGCCGTGTGTATATTAATTAATTATTAAGCATAAATAGTTTATTCCATTGTTTTAAAACTGAGGTGGTGTTAATCAGTTAGTCATCTTTGCCTCTGTCTATAATATTTATGAACAAGTATTATACTCACACATGCACACCACACAAAACTCGCACGCTGACACTGCTTGAGAATGCACCATTTAAGATTATAAATCCCTGCAGATGTACCTCAAAGAGGCAGGCAGGTTAATAATATCCATATCAAGCAGTTAGCCAACCACTGCATATATTTACGAGCGGATGAGGTGCAGGGAGAGAGTGGTCAACATGTACAAATGCAACTGGACGGCATTACAACTGCGTCCTTTACCATATCCATGATGCCCTGCTTCAAGAATTCACTGAACGATTCGATGACTTTAAAGATTGTGCCAGCACTGCGACTTATTCCGTATCTCCAATGTCCTGGACCTCCAGATGAATTGGTGGAGTTAAACGCTAAAGAAGGAGGATAAAACCGATACGGCGAATACATAGACTTCGAGAACTGTGACAAGAAATATTCGGAGGTATGGGCGTATTTAGGGATGGTCTTCCCCCCAAATGGCAGAACTGTTATTAAAAACTATAAATGTAGAAATATACGACATTTTCCAATAGGAACCTCCGAACACGTTAAACCCCTCCGAAATTTTTTCCTGGCTCTGTTCGAGGCACCTACGTGTGTGAGGCAACCTTATTCGAGTGAATTGTTTTAAAAATTTGCCTCGATTAGACAACATCTGAAGTCCGGATCCGCGGAGGCTATTTTATATGCCAACACTTAATGTCTTTCGCCTTCTCATGCCTCTGGGTCCATTTCCAAGAAAGCAGTCATTAATTTGAAATATTGTTAGCTACGTAGGCCTATATCAATATACGTCGATGCTACAGACTAGTTTTTACCAGATAGTCATGGCGGCCGTGGTGAGAATGAGAGCCTTCAACGAAAAGGTTGCGCACCCCTGGTGGCAGCGAATCGAATTAGAAAAACGCTCTTAGTCTGAAAGACGTTCATTATTATTGTAACTTGTAAGCATAGTAGCCTAATTCAATGTTATGCTCCGGTTTTTTTCTTTGCCAGTTCTTACTTCTTAGCTAGGCAGTTTTGTGAATAATTGTGATTGTTAAAAGTTAAAACGCACTAATAATAAGAATGTTATATTTATAATAAGAATGTTATACTCTGTATAAATAAATGCTATGTACACCAAAGTGCGGATATGCAATAATTATTGGTTTAATAAAGAATATACTTACTTACTTACTTACTTACTTCATATTTCATCACAACTTTTCCTTGTCGGTAACTTGGGATGTTTTGGTACACTTTTGGCCAATCTTGGGATTTGTCTGGCAAGAGCTTGGGATTTCAGAAAATGAAGACTGGTCGCACTGGTTGGCATCATCGATATCTATATTTAGAACGATGCTTGGCATCGATGGTGATGCGACTGATGCGGTGGAATCATCGACGTGGAATCAACGACCCGGGTGGAATGTATCATTATTAAGAAGTATTATTTCTTTTGGAATCATTAAGTAACAGGAAGGCATAGCGATTAGAATGCATAGATCCAACCATCTTATTGGCTTAGGGGTAAAGTCGTAGTTTACGTTGCTAAATTATTTGATATTGTCATTTGTCACCTTTGAAATGGAAGCTGGATTTATGAAGGAAATCGTTTCCCTAAATGGAAGTGGGATTGATGAAAACATTCCTGTGTTCAAAATTGAAGTTGGATTGATTGAAATAATTTTTCCGTAAATAGAAGCTGGATGGATGAAATTAAATTTTCGATTCAGTAGAAGCTGGATTGATGAAAATAATTGTTTCCGTAATTAGAAGCTGGATCCATGAGAATATATCTTTGCTTAAATAAAAGTTCCATTGATGAAAATTATTTATTTCGTCAAATAGAAGTTGGATTGATAAAAGAAATTTTTTCCAATGAAATGGACGTTAGACTGATGAAAAAATATTTCTTGATGAAATGGAAGCTGGATTGATGATAGTTAACATGCACGCAGGTAGACTGCTTACTTACCAACGTCAAGTACGGCATTGAAGATATTAGAATAATTTAGCAACGTAAACTACGACTTTACCGGCTTAGGTTGCTGTGGTTAAATATTAGCTAGTATTTGGTCTTGCAAGGTCAAATATTTTGATGCTATTATAGAATATAGACTATAGGCCCTATATTTCGGCGAAATTCAGTCGTCGTCTATTACACGTGTACTACAGTAAAAATTAATTTTCTAACCAACTATATATTTTACTTAAATTCATTCGCCTTCTACAACTACAACTCTGAAGTTCTTTGTAGTCAGTAAAATGTTAAATTTACATCAGTGGAGCGCGTTTCAGTAGGCCTATAGGCTATTTTAGAAATCCAGATTGAATTATTTGTAGTTGAAAACCAGTTTTATTTAAATAATTTACATTCACATGATGAAGAAACAATGGTTTTGTGCTTCGGCAGAGGCACTAGACTTCACATATGGTGAAATATCCATTGCTGCCTTAAGCTCAATTCCTTCTGATGCTAGTTGAAACTTAAAATTAAATATTTTAAGAGTAAAATAATAATATGTTGAATTTACAGTAAAATAATGAAACAAATTATTGTAAATCATTTATAGTAAAATAATAAAGTAATGCTATTGCTGGCCATGTTCGTTTGAAATCCGTAAAAAATTCAAAGCCTTCATAAATGCAGTACATGATGAGGAAACAATGGTTTTGTGTCTCGGCAGGGACACCAGACTTCACACATGGTGAAAAATCCATTGCTGCCTTCCTTCTGATGCTGCCTGAAATATGGAGTATTGTAACAATTCAGCAAAAACAAAACAAATGCTAGGAACTAGTAAACCTGCTAAAGGGAGTGTTAAAAATTCTCTTGAATACAAGTCATGAGCTCCTCATGGTTAGGTGCACTAAATTTTTATATAATTATAGCAATGGTTTAAACTTTAAAGGTTATTTGCTAAAACAGAAAATTGTTCAAGAACAACCTTTTAGTTTGCAGAATACTGCAGTGTGCTGGAGTTTGTGAATTTTATATTTAACACTTTAACAGTGAGCTGCATTGGTGTCCTAGTCACTTTTGGTACAAGCTCATCATTAAAGTTTTAAATCCTGACACCACTGCTAAAGATACAGCTTTAATGGTTGGTTATAGCATATTATCTGCTTCTATTGTCAGAATACATTTTAACATGGTGGCTCAGCTAAGTAAGGCTATGATTCATTTTGGCAGAAGATGATGAGAGAACAATGGTTGTGTCTCGGCAGGGACACCAGACTCAACAACTGGTGAAAATCCATTGCTGCCTTCCTTCTGATGTTGCCAAAGAGTTATGTATCAGAAAAAATCTTGCTATGCATATGTGGAATGCATTTAAAACATTCACAATAAAGAAACACTTTAAAGTAACAAAATCTTTAAATGGCCTGTAAACCTGCTGTATTACTTTAACTGGTAAAGTAACTAGAAAAAATGGGAACTAGTTTTGCCCGAATGCCCTCAATTACTGTACTACACTTGTCCATGGTCGACTATGCTTTTACTGAGGCACACACCAGCAATGCTCCAAAAACAAGCATTTGTGTTATTTTTGAAGGAGTTCACTGACATGGTTTGCAGTTTGACATGACGATGGAATTTGAATTCTAAGCTGTGTTCAAAGTGGTTGCCAAGTACACCTATTATTCTCTGTTCACCTTTGAATACTACTTTCATTACAATGATAAAAGCCATAGGGACATATTTTTGTAAATTTGCTTAAACGAATTATGTTGGCACTACATGTAAGTGATGGGAAAACAATGACATTGTGTCACTACACTCAAACCAGCAAGGGCGTAAATTTGCCCCAGAAAGTGGTGGTGACCAATCTCCTTCTCCTAATTTTTAACGTAGGCCTACTGGCTACTACTGGAACGCTAGCTAAGAGCAGGACACCAGCTTATTCACAAGCGCTGCGTGAAGCCAGAGGGTTGTCCAGAGTGTTCGATGGTGCTCCAAGTCCAGTTGCGAAAAAGACAAGAGACTCTAGCAGCGTCGAACCTCAGAGACACGCCACGCATTGTCCGGCTGCTACTGCGGCTTTTAGATGAATATCGTTAGGTTACTACTGTAGCTTAGCCTACTACCAATAACCGACGTTATGGTACCAATAGTCATTACCAACGCTAAATCGTTATCCCGTAGTTTAAGTTGGATAATTATTTTTAATGTATTCAATGCCCAACTTGACGCTGGTAAGTAATTATTATAAGCAGTCTACAAAATTAATGTCCATGATAATTGTCAGCAATCCAGCTTCCATTTACGAGAAAAATGTCATCAATCGAACTTCTGTTTAAGCAAGACTTATTGTCATCAATCCAATTTCTATTTAACCAAAAAATTCATCATTCGAACTTCTAGGCTATTTAGGCAAGTATTATTTTCGTCAATCCCACTTTTCTATTTAAGTAAAGAAACTTAATCAATCCAGCTTCTTTTTAGGGAAACAATTATTTCCATCAATCCAACTTCTATTTAAACAAAGAATTAGTTTCATCAATCCAACTTTCATTTAGGCAAACAATTATTTTCATCGATCCAGCTTCCATTTGAAATTGACAATATAAAATAATTTGCCAACCTAAACTACGGTTTTACTCGCTAAACTGCTATAGACTGCAGTTTGAGTTTACAGCCTACCACCGAAACATCTTAGATTGCATGCACAATTGCAATCTTTCGCGGTCTCTTTACAATGAATCGATCCATTTTCCCATATGAATGCGATAATTTGTCCTTTTAAAGAAACAAAATTCATAACCTCACCAAATTATGAAACCAAACATATGTAAGTAAGGTAGTGTGGACACACATGTGGAAGCCTCTATGAGCATTGCCCCCATTGCGATGTTAATTATTCATGAATATCATTGAATAGCCTAGACCGTGGACAGCGAAATGCTTTCATGTTAAAAAATATATTTCATGGCAGGACCAAAAAGTGGTGGTGACTATCACTACCACTTTTAAAAGTGGTGGTGACCGGACACCACCGTCACAATAGAAAGTTACGCCTTTGCAAACCAGACATTGATTGGTGATAAACCCATTCAATGCTGCCTTGCTTCCAATGCTGTCCAAAGCTTTAAATCTTTTCAATATGATATATTGAGCAGTATTTAATAAGCAGTAAGCAGTGAGCACTATACATGGGTTCCTAACATCCTGTGTCAAGTTATCTAGCAGTCGATGATAACGCTACTAAATTTTAGTAGGCCTACAAACTGAATTAAGCAATTAGCCTAGGTGACACCACAAGACAAGTGTAAGTAAGGAAGTATATTCTTTATTACTCCACTTGCCATAGGCGCCGAGTTGACCAAAGGACTGAGTGCCCAAAGCTTAAAAAATCGTAAGCGATATATACCTAACTGGACGAGATAATGTAGAGACTATCTAAGCTTACTCTCTCATCGGTGAAAAAGCTGCAGTTTGGAATGCATGTCCCCCACTGCGTTATATCGGATTAATTTTGCGTAGGCCTATTATAACGAGTCTCCGTGTATAGTTGCAGATTAGACGTGCACTGTGTGTGGGCTATTTATTACAACTCAGATACAACATTGTGCCTGTGCAGTGCTGCTTGTGTAATGTTGGGATAAAGGCTTGATGAATGTAATGACCTTGTCCTCTTACGCTGTCTGTGTAATCTTCCGCTCCTATAGGCTTAACTGGTTCTACGGATGAGCCCTCCCGCAAACACCATCATCTGCCTCGGGCTCCTCTATGATCTATCCATCACCCCAAGGCCTTCCACTCGAAACTAAAGTCTCTCCTTTTCAAGAACTCTTACCCCGATTCACCTGATACTGTACCTTCCAATCCTCGACCTAAACGACACCCAACTTAACATCTGCTGTGCCCCTCTGATCCTCTGGAAACGGGACTTGGACCGACCTCTGACAACTCTTTTGGAGAACCCCTCTGACTAGACGCAGCTCTCGTGAATAAAGCTGGTGCCCTGCGCTTGGCTTTCGAGTGGCGCTTTAGAAGTTTAGAGATTACGATTACACCTATAGCTCCTTCCACGTTTAGCCTACCTGTTGATCATGATCTGCCTTCGTCACAAAGTCCAGGGACCCCGACTCGCTCCAAGTCTCAAGGGCCCCAAGCTCTTCACTAAAAAAATTTCATGTACTTTTCCGTTTTTCCCGGACAATAATTAGGGAAAATGTCATATTATGTCAGCATGCTTTTCAGTTACATGATGCAAAGGAACTTAAAGAAGTCAATACATTTCGGTTGTAGGCCCTATTCCTGTTTTGTCTTGAACTAGGCCTATGTAGTAGCCTAATGTGACTTGAACTGTGGTTCATTGATGCAGTGACGTAACTAGGACTTTTCGTTTGGTAGCTTTAAGCCGTGAGCATGGCGAGTGCTGTAGCACGAACCGGTAATGGGACCGGGGACTTGATTTATTTTGGGGCTTCAGCTTCGTTGGGAGGGGGGCTTAAGACCTCAAGCCCAACGCTAGGTATACATCTCTGTATTGATGATAGCGTTTAATACTGCTTTTTTAAACCTAGCTCCAGCTTTAACTAGCTATCTCATTATTTTCACTCTTTAGTCTGGTTAATGGGTAAGTGCCCCAACTTCCCAAGCTTAGAGTGTCCAAGGGCCCCCGGCTATAGGTTGTTACGCCACTGCTCTTATTTCGCCTTCTCGTCTTCCACCGTCTTTCCTCCTTCAGTCTGCCTCAAGCCCTTGCAACTGTTCTCCCCGCTTGTTCTCAGTGGCGGCGCGTGGATTTTTCAAAGGTGGTGCGAAGCAGCAGTGTGCCGCTCCCCCCCACCCTCGTAAGGCGGTAGGCCTGTCTAGTAGTCTTGTGAAATTTATTCTGTGCTGTGTATGATGGTAATTAGTAGTAGCCATTAGTAACCTAGTATAGAGCGCATTAGCAGATGATGCAGATCCGCTACTGCATGTTCAATCATTCCTTCGCCATCGGCCGTTTCCCGTCCAAATGGAAGCACGCAATAGTTACGCCACTCCTTAAGAAAGCTGGAACCGAGGAATCGTCACCTGCGAACTTCAGACCGGTCTAAAATCTAACGTTCGTGTCAAAAGTACTTGAGCGAATTGCCAACCATCAGCTGGCCGAGTACCTGCAGTAGGCTACATGTCTGAATCTCACCTTCCTCGGTTTCAATCTGCCTACAGACATGACCATTCCAGACAGGGCTGTTAAAGGCTTGGTTTTTTGTTTTTGTTTTTGTTTTGTTTTAAACCCAAAAAACAAAAATAAACGCAAATTTTGGTTTTTACAAATTTTGAAATTATAAATGCCAAAAATGGCGACTCTTCAACTCTCTTGCCAATTGTTGTATGGTCTTTGTTAACTTCGTTTTATGACATTCTACGGTTCTATTGTTCTAGTTAACTTCATTTTTATACATCTGATTAATTTGAACGGCATTATGCCATTTTTATGAGTTTTATGTTCCGAAATAGGAAAATCTTAAAAACAAAAAACAAAAAAACCATAAAAAACCAAAAAACCAAATGTTCATTTTGAAAAAGTTTGGTTTTTTGCACCTCTGATTCCAGACTGCGCTCCTTAAAGTGTTCTCGGGCGTAGATAATGTCACAGATTCAGCGGATCACTTACAAACTGTGCTTGACTAGTGATTACTTACAAAGCAATGAATAACTTCACGCCAGACTACATCTCAGACTTTTGCATTAGGGTAGTAACTAGTAGGCTAAGCAGACAACCGACGACGATCCTCATTGAAAATCTGCTGGGGGTCATTGCATAATTACGTAACGCTCCAGGGTGGGTGGGTGGGGTCCTTGAAAACGTTACGAAACGTTACGAGGGTGGGTGGGTGGGTCGAGCTGAACGTTACGTAACGCTTTAAACAACAGTTTAGTTATAAATGAATTTTAAATTAACATCAAATGACACTAATGACACGATGTGATCGAAGTTCAAACTTCGTGCCATTGATTTAAAACTTAACTAAAACATGCAATAGTATAAAGCAAGCATTTATTGAGCTTTATTTTAAAATTAAAAGTTGAAATTTAATCTGTTTTTATTTTTAAAAGTTTAAAGAAAAATTGAATTTTTTAGGCAACAATCGACATGTTCAAGAAAAGTAAAGTTACTCATATGCCAGAACTTTACCGAGACCTAACAATAAATACGTAACGCTAAGTGGGGTGGGTCTAGGGAAACGTTACGAAGCGTTAGAGGGTGGGTGGGTGGGTCAACATTTTCGGCGTTACGTAATTATGCAATGACCCCCTGCAAGTTCGGCGGTCTGCCACGAGGTTTGGCGACTGTTCCTTCTCTGTCTCGGGACCCACTGCATGGAACAGTCTTCCAGACCATGTGAAGAATGCATCTTCTCTGGAGACATTTAAATCACAGCGCAAGAGCGGTAAGACTTATTTTAAAAACAATCTTGTCATGCTTTTGACTGCCATTAACTTTTTGAACTCATGTGCAGCGCCCTTTACTTTGGCCTCGGCTGAGCTACGGCACTACACAAATCGTCTTATTATTGTTATTATTACTGGTGTCACTGTGTACTGTGTAATTAAAGTAGGCTACTTTTAGACTGAGCAATTTGCGTATTTTTCTTGAAACCTGAAAGTTGCAATAAATTTAAATCATTCCGAGTACGAAGTTACGAAAGCGTAGCGCAAGGTTTCTTATACCGCACGAATCAATAACTGACTCGCCGAAAAAAAATATTCCAGATAGCCAAGTGCCGTCCACATCAGATGGCCGCCCGGTGCGACCGCACCCCCTTGAACCCCCACGCGCCGCCACTGCTTGCTCTTTCTCGTTTTTCGATATTAAATCTTAGTTTAAATATCTCCAACGCCGACTTTTCCCTGATCTCTTGTATAATATCTTGACATCAGCGTTTTTCTATCTTGCCATCTTTCTTTAATTCAACCCCCGCTTTACCCTGGGACTATTATTACAGTACTAATAGTCCAGTTCCCTCTCATATTTAGCGTTCTTTATCCTACATAATTTTTCCTGGTGTTGTACGAAACCTTCTTTCCTCTTCCTCGTCTATCTTACATAATATTATCTATGACATTTTTAATTGTTCTTGACTTAAACTCGGCTTTCCATCTCCTATTCCGTTCCACCTTTGTCATCCGCCCTTTATATGCTGCATCTCTCTTGCTGCTGTCCCTTCTAGGTACTCGACCTCAGCTTCCATTTCCTTCATCCTCCTCCATCCTCCTTGTCCTTCATTCCCCGATGTCGTAGTTGTCTTAGTCATCGTTCTCAGAATGGCGGCCGCTTTCATTGTGCAACATCATCGATCGGCTTCCTGCTGTATCTGCTGCCGCCGCCGCCTCTTCCAGCCCAACATCACCACCACCAGCAGCAGCAGCAGCAGCCGTACTTCTGCCTGCTGTCCGTCCGTCGTCGGTGGCCGTCTTGCAGCCTCTCGTTGCAGAGGGACACGGCCGCCGCCGCGCAGCACGTGATACGCCGTGGCCTGTAACTCGGCAACAAAGTGGTCAGTGATGCTCCATCTGTGTGCCTCCGCTTTGGCTGCTGCAGCAGAAGAACTGACCTGAACCCCACAGTTGCAGCAGCAGCAGCAGCGGCGGCGGAAGAGAGTCCGAGAGACCAGCAGCAGCACTGCAGCAGCAATTGCTTCATTATAATTGGCATCGGTCTGCGGTGGAACGAGCAGTAGAATGAGCTGCTGTTGCTGCCACCGGTCCTGCAGCTGGTATACTTGGTGATGCTGCTGCTGGTTGACGGTGGTGATGCGGCCGCGTAAGAAGATGTCAGATCGACCGCGCACACCCGGCGTATTAACATCAGCCGCTGGAAATCTTCATAATCGCCGGTTCTTCGCTGATGATGACGATACACGCGTCTACAGCTTGTCCTCAACGTCGTCGTCGTTGTCATCATCACTGTAGTTGTCTTCGTAATCATTCTGTAGACAGGAAGGAGACCATATTCGTATCATCGCGATACAGTTACGACAAATACCAGTCGCCGGCGTAGCTCCTCCGCTTCATCGCCATCCTCATCATCCGCCGGTTCCTCTTACATCCTCCTCTTCCTCGTCCTCCTCTTCCTCCCATCCATGCTTCTGTTCTTCCTCCTCGAAAAGTATGACTCCGATTTCCTCAGTCTCTGTACGAACCTGTCACACGGCTGCAAGACACAGGTTGAACATACAGCTTTGAGGATTCGAGTCTGAGGATATGATTTTGAGGATACAGCTGTGAGGATGCATCGCTGAGGAAACAGTCACTTCCTCTCGTCTTAAATCCTCCCTTCGTTCATTCTCCTCTTCGTTCGTTCATTCCACCGTCGTTCAACCTCGTTGGCTCTTCCATTAATTCCCCTCGTCTGCTGTTGCACTCGATGGATGATGAGCAAGTGTAGTAGAAAGGGAGCGTTGACTGTGATGACGAGTGTCTTTGCCTGCACTTCCTTCGCCTGTCTCTGTATCGCCATCTCGACTGACTACTGGCTGCACGCCACCGAACGAGTTGCCCCAGAACAATCGACCACCGGCAAGGTACCGCTCAAGAGAACCTCCAGCGGACTCTGGCGGAAGTGTGTCGAATACGGTGAGTGGCTCAGCCACGACCCCACCCCATCCTCTGTCTGCCTTTGTCTGTTTCTGTCTGTCTGTCTGTGTCTGTCTCTTTCTGTCTCTGTCTGTCTGTCTCTGTATCTACCTCTCTGTCTCTCTTACCTCTGTCTCTGTCTGCTTCTGCCTCTCTCTCTCTCTCTCTCTCTCTCTCTCTCTCTCTCTCTCTCTCTCTCTCTCTCTCTCTCTCTCTCTCTCTCTCTCTCTCTCTCTCTCTCTCTCTCTCTCTCTCTCTCTCTCTCTCTCTCTCTCTCTCTCTCTCTCTCTCTCTCTCTCTCTCTGCTCTCTCTCTCTCTGTCTCTCTGTCTCTGACTCTCTCTCTCTCTGCCTCTCTGTCTCTGTCTCTGTCTCTCTCTGCTTCTGCCTCTCTTCGTATCTGACCATTTCTCTGTCTCTGCTTCCTGTGCTCCTCTCTAGAAAGTTTTCTATTTGATGTTTCTATTGCTGCCTATAGCTCATGTACTCAGCTGCTTGTGTCTGTTTCTCTGTCTCGGCCTCTTTCTGCCTCAGTTTTGGCATCATTTATTGCCTCGTTCTCTGCCTCTTTCTCTCTGCCTCCACCTGTATCTCTGCGTCTGCCTAAGTATCAGTCTCTATCTTTTTCATTTCCTCTGTGTGTGTGTGTGTGTGTGTGTGCAATTATTCATCTGTCTCTGCCACGAGATATCTCTACCTCTGTCGCTGCATGTCACATGTGTCCCTGTCTCTGATTCCCACTGCCTCTTCTTCATCTTCCTCCGTATCTCTACCTTCTTCTAGATTTGTCTTTTTTCTTCATGTTCACAAATTTCTATAAACAAGCAAGGCTTTAGCCGCCTAAATAACTTGAATGCTGGTCTTGTCATGGTCTGCGTCGGTCCAATAAAATCTACTTCACTTTACTTCAAAACGAGGTGTCACTTGTTAAACATCTTTCGTCATCCATGCAAATGTGATCGCCCCAAATATACTGGATCAAATTTACTCAAAGTTGACTGCTTCTGTTTCTTTCGTTTCGTCTCCTCTCCTCTTAAGAACACAAAATCCACAAATTGTATGTGCATAATCTGCATATACAAAGGGGGCCTAAATATTAAAACAATTATTTTACCATCGTATGCAAATGCAGGACTGGGGTTCAAGGTCTGCCTGAAACTCAGAATATATTATCGTTGACAAGTTGAGGCATAGGCCTAATAACACAGCAACTAGAACTTGAAGAAGGAGGAAGAAAAGAGAAGCAGCAGTAGGAAGGAGAAGGCTACAGCAGAAGAAGATAGAAGGAGGAATGAGGAGAGGTAGACAATGAAGAGGAGTAGCAGGAGCAAGGAAGACGAGGAGACGGGAGCTATGGAAGGAGGAGGACGGAAGGAGGAGGACAAGGAAGAGGAGGAGGAGGAGGAAAATGGAGAAGGAAGCGGAGGAGGAACTGGTAGGAGGAAGAAGTGGAAGGACAGGGAAGTGGAGGAGAAGGAATTAGAAGGGAGATGACTGTGAACGGACGGAGTAAGTGATGGATGGATGTCAGCATCGTGGGTCAAAGGAAGACAAGTCTCGTCTCTTCTCCTCCGTCACCAGTGCCACATAATAAAACTTTCATTCGATGCAATTTGATCAGCTGCAACATGTATCAGCCTTTCTCTACCATTTATCTGTCTGATCGCATGCCTATGTCTGTCTGACTGTCTCCTTGTCTGTCTCTGTCTCTGCCTCTGTATAAGTCTGTGTTGGTCTGTATGTCCGTTCATCTGTCTGTTTGTCTGCCTTTGTGTATCTGTCTGTCTCTTTGTATGTCAGTGTGCCTTTCTGTCCATGGGCGCCCACAGAACATTTTGCAGGAGGGGGCAAAACACAATGGGGGTTAAATTTTTAGCAATAATTGAAAATGCAAAATAGGTAAGAACATAGTTGTTTTTTCATAGAGATTTTAATGTAAGATTTGAACATTTTAAATAATATTCAAACAAAATCAGTTATTTATACTTGATGAAAGTTTTCCATGAAAAGTTTTTATAAGAGTTAAAAAGCGAGAGTTATTTGAACAGAAATTGAAGTTGCCTGTGGTCTCTGCCGAACTCATCTGCCACTTTTTCCATAAATTCTGTAGATATATAGGCCTAATTAGAGAAATTTTAAATTCTTACTTAAAAGTGAAATTTCTCAGTTTCACTTTGTGTATCATTAGTATCATTAGTGCTTTAATGCGAAGAAATTTGTTAAACACCGAAAAGTAGTAGTTAAAAATAGACAATTTTCCAGGGGAGGGCAAGTGCCCCCTCTTGCCCCTATGTGCCCCTCTTGCCCCTATGTGCGGGCGCCCATGTTTCTGTCTGACGAATAGAGCAGAATGGCATTGTATTTTTCAGTGAATTGGGAGGATAAGATAATAACGAGAATTAATGGAACGTGCAGCTACATCAGCTACTTCCAGCAAGAGGATAAAGACAAGAACGAAATGGGACCAACCGATGCAATTCTATGTGAGTCTACTCTGCAAACTATGCACGCCTTGGGTCATACTACTCTACAGTATGCTGCACTTCACTTCACTACAATTTACTGCACTATACTAAGCTCCTACACTACACTACAATTTCACTGCACTATACTACACAACAATACAACACTGCACTAAACTACAGTATACTGTAATAAAACACACTACTCTAAACTGCAATACACTGCAATACAACACTACACTAAGTTAAACCATATTAAACTGAACTACACAAGACTACAGTACAATACACTATACTTTACTACACAACACTGTACTACAGTACACATGCAGTGTAGATTACCTAATACATGACATTATGCTGCACTTCATTACATTACACTATGCAGGTATTTCCATTAAACTGTATTTCATCAGTTATCATATTAGTGCTGAGTGACCAAACTAAACAACACTACAATACAACATTAAACTACACTAATATTGTATTGTTGTGTATTACATAGTGCTATACTGTGTCTTGACTACATTGGATAGATAACAGTGTGATTCTAAGGATCATAAGATCCTCCTGAATAAACTTGAACACTATGGAATTAGGAGTACTGCCTTAAACTGGTTTAAAAGCTACTTGACATCTCGACAACAACAAGTCTCTTGTAATCATGTTCTATCTAACTTTTTACCTATTAACTTTGGGGTGCCCCAGGGTTCTATTCTGGGTCCCCTTCTTTTTTAATATACATAAATGACCTACCTAACTCATCCACTCTTTTACACTACATCCTATTTGCAGATGATACTAATGTTTTCTTGTCTCGTGCCTCTTATGACCAGTTATTCGAACTTGCTAACCAAGAATTAAAGGCAACAACTGACTGGTTTAAGGCTAACAAATTATCGCTTAACACCAAGACTAACTTTATATTATTCAGATCTAATAAAAACAAATACCACCCAGCACGATAAACATTTCATGGAGCAAGTGTAGATTCCTTTGTCCATGGATCTACATCTAAAATGGACATACATATGATGCAGTTCATTAACCGTATATCTATTTGCAGGTATACTTTTAACTATATTGTATTTATCCATACTTCACCTATTGTAATCTTATCTGGACCTCCACCTACTCCACCCACCTAAACAAATTAAAAATAGCACAAAAAAAGTAGTATACTGTGGCAACTACTACGCAAATAAGGATACTTAGCAGTTTAGCCATTCTCGTTAACGATAATGGTAACGAACTAATAATTACTGTAACTAAAAAATATATTTAACTATAACTCTAGCTATAAAGAAATAGCACTAAAAAAAGTCTTCGTTATTTGCGTAAGAAATAAAAATAAAAAGTGCAATACTGACAAACATGAGAACGTGTTTAATTGGTTATATGCGCTACAACTAAGTTGTGTTTAGCCTATGTTTTCATGTTGTCTCTTCGTTGGGAACAATAAATTGATTGATTGAAATTGATTGATTGATTGAAATTCTCGTTAACGATAATGGTAACGAACTATTGGATTTGAGATTTAACCCAGTAGAAGAGGCGCACTTTACTAAATTTATTGATTTCGTAACCGTTTCTATAGTGTCTTAATATGCATAGCTGTTGCGTCTGTAGGCAATTTCGCTTAGCCTTATTGTAACTAAGTAGTAACTAAAACAAATATCCAGTAACTATAACTATGACTATAACTAAAAAAATAATACTTACAATAACTGTAAGTCTGTAGCTATAACTAAAATGAAAACCATAAACTATAACTGTAACTAAAATAAAATTTGTAAGGAGAATAACGCTGATAGCTAATGATTAATGAGGACATAGCATCATTTGGACTAACACTAAGAGGAGCAGTGGGCTTGACACATCTCCAAGGACAATGGAGATCATTTATGCTTACCCATGATTGTCGTCAAATGGCTGGCATCAGGAAATGATGATGTTGATGATGATACTGTTCTGTATGGTATAGTATAGTATTGTATTTTACTGTATTTTATCATATCATAGTAACTTTGCTACACTGCATTGGATAATATCAAGGATTGTACTGTAGTCACGTAGTTATATTAATTGATTGATTGATTGATTGGTTGGTTAGTGATTGATTGATTGATTGCATTGCATTGCATTGCATTGCATTGGTTGTACTCTATTGATTTACAAGTATTACTTTGCTTTGCATGTGCACTTCGTTACCTTAGGTTGTATTCTATAGGTACGTAATGCACTGTCTTGTACTTTAGGCTTATAGTGTTTTCTATTCGGTTGTTGTTGTTGTTGTTGTTGTTGTCGTAGTGTCGCTGAGGAAGTCGACGGTCTTTCCTCTGCTCAGCCTCTTGATTCTGTTGGCTGGTGAGATCGTCTGCCTCATGTCACACTGCGATCGCAAGAAAAAGGTGCTCACTTTCCTATCAGGGATTCTCTTCGTCATCGCAGGTAAGCAACAATGACAATGTCAGCAATAACAACAATGACAGTAGGCCTACATGCAGTTACAACAACGACTGCCAGGAAATTATGACAAGGACAACAAAGAAATTACATCAGCAGTCAGTGGCGTCTAACCCCCTGTCCCTACCACCTGGAATGGGAGAACAAACCCTCACTCTGGCCGATTGTTGTAATTTTCGTATTGCATGCCGTTATAGGCCTATTATCGGAAATCAACAACCCCCAGTTTATGTCCAAACGTCAAACACCCCACGTCTGGCAACCGTGGGAGATCGTTAGACGCCACTGTCAGCAACATCTTACCAACTGTTGTATTTCAATGCATTGTATTTTGCACTAGATAGTATATTATATTATTGTACTTTTATATATTCTGTCGTATTGTAATGAATTTTGTATTGAATAATATTGCGTTGCTTTGTTTTCTAGAAACTTGTTCATAGGCTACTCGATTTTGTGTATTGAGTTTAGTATTTTTATCGTGTTGCTAATGTATTTTGCATGTGGGACGGTTAAATTGTTTGATGTTCTATTCTAGTGAACTTTATATTCTATTGTATTGTATTTCGTATTCATTCATTTATTCAAAATTTTATATAGCGCCCCTTCTAGGTAACTACTCAGAAGCGCTCCCAACTTCAGCCCGGGCAAAAAGGTAAGTTTTCAAATGGCCATAAAAAGTATCAGTACATGATCTAGGGAACAGGCGTAGCTCCAGAGGGAGGCTATTCCAAACCCTAGGGCCTACCACAGAGAATGCACGGTTATTGTATTGCTTTGTTTTCTGTTAATTGATTCATATTGTATTGTACTGTTCCAAGTAGCTACTTTATTTAGGGCGTATAGGCGGCGGCGTCTCATGCGTCTTTGTGAAAGAGAGCATGCGGATCGCGGGTTCGCTTCCCGATGCTGGCTTAGAGTGATGTTGTCTCGAGACCTTTTTGCCCGGGCTGGAGTTGGGAGCGCTTCTGAGTAGTTACCTTGAAGGGGCGCTATATAAAATTTTGAATAAATGAAAATTGCAGTCTTGGTCCTGGTCTCGAATGTACCGGTCTTGGTCTTAAAGGTGTGGTCTTGGTCTTGGGCGTCTGGTCTCGGTGGAGTATTTGATAAATGTTGTTGTCGATATTTGTCGGTTATTGGAAGTGGTGGTCATTCAGGAACTTCTGAGTTACCGGTATCGTCGAATTCATACGACGATCCGCCAAGGGCAAAGCGAAAGAGGACCTCATAGTTCGCTTCTTATTAGAAGCGACAAGAAAGGTTCTGCGACAATTCGTCTACGACACTTCGTCTACAGACACTTCGTCTAACGACATTTAGTCTACAAGTGTATCTGTATCCATTACAGCTAATCAACAGAGGCCTCTTTCTTATAGTTTCGCTAAAACGTGCTATATATTCTCAGGAAACCAGCTTCTAATTACTGACAAGATTATTTTCATCAATCCAGCTTCTATTGAATGGAAACTTATTTTCATCCATGCATCCAGGTTGATTTCCAGCTTCTATTTACGGGGAAAATTATTTCGATCAATCCAGCTTCTATTTCAACACAGGAATGTTTTCATCAATCCCACTTCCATTTAGAGAAACAGTTTTTTTCATCAATCCAGCTTCCATTTTAAATTGACAATATCAAGTAACTTTGTAGACGAAATGTCGGTAGACGAAGTGTCTGTAGACGAAGTGTCGTAGACGAAATGTCGATAGACGAAGTGTCGTGACACCGACAAGAAAACGTTGAGATACTGTTAACCCTGACTGTCAAGCTGGTGCTTTAGTAACTAGTAGGCCTAGTTACATTGACGCAGGTTCTCGAGACAAAATCAATAGTTGAGCAAGCTTTGCAGGTCACCAATTTGGTTAACTTTTTCCCGTAATGGAAAAGTTTTTCTGTATCCCTGCAACATCTGGACCTGTTGAGAAAGTGTTTAGCTGCAGTGGACTTTCCATGAGACCTCACAGGGCAAGACTTGGGGATAAAAACTTGTGTGATTTAGTAATTATAAAATGTAATAAACACCTGACTTTAATGATGGGATTATGTAACACTTCAATTGAGAATTGCATTTATGGTCTTCAGACTGTGTTCTTGGACAACACAGTCTCGGTCTCGGTCTTGGACCACAAGGTCTTGGTCTCGGTCTTCATCTTGGAGAACGCGGTCTTGGTCTCGGTCTTGGACCACGCGATCTTGTGCACAACACTGCTGGCTTATTTAAGAGATTTAAATCTCGGTCTAGCACGGATCTTGCACGGGGAACCTAAATGACTCTGGGTCCATTCAAACTGGCAGCAGTGGTGAAGGATCTCACCCGATCAATTCATTGGAAAATGAGTTGCAGGGTCACTGAGGCCATAAGCTCCGGTTGCTATAGAAAATCGAGTTTTACAGATGCATATGTTGTTGTGTGTTTGTTCTGATAGGTCTGTTGACTCTGATCGGTCTGATCCTGTACATCGGAGCAATCACGGAAGAGGCCGGCAATAAGTCCAAGTCGTCGTCGTCGTCTCCGATGGACTTTCCGCGGTTCCAGTATTCCTACGGATCGTCGTTCATCCTGACGGTGTTGTCTTTCACAAGCGCCGAGCTGACCGGAGTCCTATCCGTCTACCTCTACATATCCCGACACAAGCACTCCTACCGCAAGAAGATCGAGCGCCTCCAGTCGACTCCGTCGTCGCTCCAGGCCGATGGAGCGGTCTTCCACCCCCATCAGAACAACATCGACGCCCCCGCTCACCACCCCAACTCAACCTCCTCCTGCTCGCGACCCAACGGACGCGCCGTTGCCGTTAACAACGGATCGCCTGCCTTGGTTGGCATGGCGACGCGTAGCAACACCTCCGACGCTTTCTACACGTTCACGCCGATGATGGCCGTTCGAAGCGCCTGCGACGTGCGTGGGTCGAGGGAGACATTGGAGAGCGACGGGCTGATGGTCCGGGAGCCGTCGAGGTACACGCTGTCCCTGGCAGGGACCATCGAAACTCGAACCCCTAACCATCGCTTTCCACCTTCTTCTTCTGCTGCTGCTGCTGCTGCTACCGCTGCTTCTGCTGAGACTTACCGCAGAACTACTCCAGTGTAAATATACGACAACACAGAGTATGTAGTTACGAGTGATAGGATACGAGAGTAGTAGTGGTCATGATGGAACCATTCGTCTCAGACTGACCACAGAACTACTCTATAGTGTAGAGGTAACGATATAATTATAAGGCGAGAGATGAGGTGTATATGCGAGTGACGATAGAGTGAAGAGTTCGTGTTGCTACAACGAATGCTGGCGATATATAGGGCCTACAGGCGAGTCGAAATACAAGAAATAAGAGATAGGAGATGTGAAAACAAATGATAAGAGATGCAAGAGATTAGATCAAATACAAATAATAATAATACACGAGTGAAATACGACACAAGAGATTAAGCAGGATAGAGGAGAAACGGAGTTTTAAATTGACAAGACACAATGCAGATACAGAACGACACGCAACCGACTGGACTTAGTTAAGTTCACTAGAGGGCACTACTAGAACAGAAAATGTGAAATATCTTTCTATCGTAGTGTCACATATGGAACTTCTGTGCCGACGGAAGTTGAATCCCGCAGCAAATGCGCATTTCCATGCGAAGAAAATTCACGCTTGGTCGGTCGTAGGTTCGTAGGTTCCGGTTGTGTGAACAGATCTTCAAACAGCCTTGGATGGTTTGACCTTCAATAATATCTGAGGATCGATAATTCTGGAAACAAGGATGGAACAGAGTACAGAAAAAATGAACGAGGAGAGGGAGGAGTAGGGTGGAAAAGAGGGACGGAACAGTGGCGGATTTAGAGGGCCACGCCTGCTATGGAAAGTTCTTCCCATCTGAGCTGAGGACATGGCCCTACGGATTCATCTTTGCACTTCTGCTTTTTGTTCTTTGCACTGCTTTCTACACTCAGATGGAGGCGTGGCCCCAACTGTGTCCGCCACAATGAGGAAGGAGAGAATGGTGAAGAAGGCAAGGACTTTCTGTTTTAAACAAGTACTGACAACTTCTAAACGCCGATTAAAGCCATCGATTTAAGTATCCGTTGCGCGTTCGATACCAATAACAACGAATTCTTAGATTATATCAGATGGAGAGGCTGACAAAGAGGCTTACAGAATGACAGACACACAGACAGACCGTAAAGCAGACTGCTTGACTGACTGCATGATTGACTGACTGACTGACTTTTATGCAATCCTCCTAGGCATAGCCTATAACTCTCAAAATAATGTGGTCATCAGCATGAATTCTATGCTAACCAGAGCTGAACGTTGCGTATGTGAAACAAACGTGTCTTGTTGTTTGAGGTCTTCACCTTATGACGCTAAGTATGCAATATCGCGACTCGACAGAGGAAGACTTTACTGTATAGGGAAATTGAGAAAGTCCTTGAGGCGCTTTTGCTTATAAGGCCATCGGTTCTTGCCTACTGGTGACATAACAGCAATATATATACAAATCAAGAAAATTAAGGAAAATTAGAGACGAGCCGTACAAATCGGCGAATTTCGTTTTATTGACAGTTAGACGGCTAATGCCTTTGGCTACGTTATAGAGTCTGGCTATAGCTGGCTACATTAGAGTCTGGCTATAGCTGGCTACATTAGAGTCTGGCTATAGCTGGCTACATTAGAGTCTGGCTATAGCTGGCAATACTTCCTATAGGACTGTATAGAAACTGATAATATAGCGGATTGATGACAGGCATCTTAGAAAGGTTTACACGTACGTTATATAAATAGTTAGATGCATTATTTATTAAGAGGTTGACACAAAATGCACAGCGTGCATGGTATGCGAAGACTCTCGTGTAATTATGGTGCTTTTGAGAAGTATTGAAAGGTGCCAAGTAAACGTGGAGCCATGGCACCAAGACGACTCTTGAAGCGTCGGTGACAAGGCGGCATTATGTGATTGGAGATTACTCGATCAACTGTTTGAATGTTGAAAATACTCTTCCTGAACTCAGATAGTAAACGAATACTCCTAGCTGTGACACTCTTCTGTGGGTGCCACTTGAATTTTGTTACGTTGCACAATGTCTTGAAATCTTTGGATCTAACCTTAAACTCTTGTTTGTTGTTTGTCTATTTGAACGAAGCCAACAGGAATTGTTCTATGGCGCATACGAACAAACGCCTTCTAGTACTGTCATTAGTTAATGTTGTCAATAGTAAGATAAGGCAAGGTAATGAAGGTAAGTCAAGGTAAATTGGGGTTTGGTCTCAGCCTTATCTTGCCTTATCTTACAGTTTACTTTACCTTACCCGTCCTCGCCTGATCTTGCCATATCCAATAGCTCAACTTACCTTATCCTACTTAACTTACCTTATCCTTCTTAACTTACCTTATCCTACTTAACTTACCTTATCCTACTTAACTTACCTTATCCTAGTTAACTTACCTTATCCTACTTAACTTACCTTATCCTACTTAACTTACCTTATCCTACTTAACTTACCTTGTCCTACTTAACTTACCTTATCCTACTTAACTTACCTTATCCTACTTAACTTACCTTATCCTACTTAACTTACCTTATCCTACTTAACTTACCTTATCCTACTTAACTTACCTTATCCTACTTAACTTACCTTATCCTACTTAACTTACCTTATCCTACTTAACTTACCTTATCCTACTTAACTTACCTTATCCTACTTAACTTACCTTATCCTACTTAACTTACCTTATCCTACTTAACTTACCTTATCCTACTTAACTTACCTTGTCCTACTTAACTTACCTTATCCTACTTAACTTACCTTATCCTACTTAACTTACCTTATCCTACTTAACTTACCTTGTCCTACTTAACTTACCTTATCCTACTTAACTTACCTTATCCTACTTAACTTACCTTATCCTACTTAACTTACCTTATCCTACTTAACTTACCTTATCCTACTTAACTTACCTTATCCTACTTAACTTACCTTATCCTACTTAACTTACCTTATCCTACTTAACTTACCTTATCCTACTTAACTTACCTTATCCTACTTAACTTACCTTATCCTACTTAACTTACCTTATCCTACTTAACTTACCTTGTCCTACTTAACTTACCTTATCCTACTTAACTTACCTTATCCTACTTAACTTACCTTATCCTACTTAACTTACCTTATCCTACTTAACTTACCTTATCCTACTTAACTTACCTTATCCTACTTAACTTACCTTATCCTACTTAACTTACCTTATCCTACTTAACTTACCTTATCCTACTTAACTTACCTTATCCTAGTTAACTTAACTTATCCTACTTAACTTACCTTATCCTACTTAACTTACCTTATCCTACTTAACTTACCTTATCCTACTTAACTTACCTTATCCTACTTAACTTACCTTATCCTACTTAACTTACCTTATCCTACTTAACTTACCTTATCCTACTTAACTTACCTTATCCTACTTAACTTACCTTATCCTACTTAACTTAACTTATCCTACTTAACTTACCTTATCCTACTTAACTTACCTTATCCTACATTAGCTTACTCATGATTACCGAGCTGTGTATTTGTTCTAATTTTACTTTGTCTTACCTTATTATAAAATCCTTACCATAGTCTTTGGCTGGAGGCAAATCCCACATAAAGCATTTATTCCTTAAATAGCACCTTGCGTCTTGTCGTCGTGAATCTGTTTTCTTCCGGTGTTCGGACAAGTAGGCCTATTACACATCAGTTGGACTATGATTCAGACAAAACGTAGGACTACAGGTGGGCCCAAGTGGAGCATCCAGTGTCAGGGACGGGGACAGTGGCCGGGACCATATGTAGAGACTAAGGATGCTTGACCCAAATGTAGAGACATGTGCTTGACCCAAATGTAGAGACATAATTATGCTTGACATAAAGCATTATAGAGACTGCATATGCGTCGTGAATCTGTTTTCTTCCGGTGTTCGGACAAGTATACATTCAGTTGTTCTATGATTCGAACAAAACGTAGGACTATAGGTGGGCCCACGTGGAGCATCCAGTGTCAGGCACAGGGACAGTGGCCGGGATCAAATGTAGAGACAGATGATTGACCCAAATGTAGAGACATATGCTTTACCCATTGTAGGACAAGGGTCAGGCCAACTGTAGGAACACAGGTTGTATACGGCCACGCAGGACAGGACCACGGCTGGGAAGACTGATTGTTGGCCAAGCGGATGGTTATGAGTCTGGACCAAGACCAAGTAGAGCAGGACAGTGCGAAGATATAAATGAATTCGTAGAGCAAAGGTAGGCTGTAACACGCCATCAGCAGTTGGCTGGGCTGCATTGGATGCTGAGTGTTTTGTGCGAAGGCTGAAGTGGGATGATTGGTGTGATGAAAGGGAGGAGGAAGAGATGGAGGGAAGTGTTAAGGTGAACCTGCTGCTTATAACATCTGACAACTCGATCTGTAGACTGGTCTGCCGTATACATATCATCTATATTGGAGTCTCACAGTCTTTCTAGTCTCGCCTGCAGCATGGGTTGCTGTGTGTGTGTGTGTGTGTGTGTGTGCCATGGCAGGTGTGTGTGTGCGTGCCTAGTGTGTGTGTGTGTGTGTGTGTGTGTGTGTGTGTGTGTGTGTGTGTGTGTGTGTGTGTGTGTGTCTGTGTGTGTGTGTGTGTCTGCCAGGCACAGATGCGGCCTAGCAATTTGTGCTACAATAATCGGTCAGAAATCTCTCTCTTGCTATTTTCTCTGGTCTTTTATTGCTTCCTGCTGCGGCTGCTGGTCTTTCTCCATCTCTTCCTTCCCTTGTGTCTCTTCCTCTTTCTTTATCGCTGTGTCTGTCTGTCTCTGTGGCTGTGCTCGAAGTGTGGCACCTCTCCTGCCCGGTTCAAAGCATACTGGTAGGCCTTCTCCAGGCGAGAAATCCATACCGGTAGGGAAGGGGAATGGTTCTTATATCCATTCCGGCACCTCTTGTTTTCCACTTCGACCCCTAGTCTGTCTGTCTGTCACGATCTGCCTCTCTCAATCATTCTGTGTCTCACTCGAAACCCGGGTTTGAACGCGATTGAAACCTGGGTTCGACGGGTTTGAAAATTCGAACTTTCACCGTCCTTCACGGTGTGAAACTCACAAATGCAGATTAATGGAAATATAACGATAATAGTGGTTGATAACGGGTTTACGTAATACAACTTCTAACTACTTATTTATCGGCTCATTCCATATCTTTATTGGTGACTTCTTATGAGTGTAGCTTCCCATTTCACACGACCAGTGACTAATTTGAGTGTTTTGACACGTCGGCGTCATAGCTTCGAATTCGTAAATAATAGCAGTAAACTGTTTTTATTTTAATTCAGTGATTTCAGACACAAATCCAAACAATGTCTAAATCAGCAAATGTAAAGGGTGGTGTTTGGATAATTTCGTTCACGATTCTGAGGGCCAGACGGCTCAATGTCAGTTATGTAACTCGCAGCAACAATAATGAATTGCCAGCGGTGCAACAAGAACTATGCATAGGCTATTCATCTCGGGTCCAAGCATAAGATAAACCTGCTGAAACACAAGGACGTTCGTGACCCTTGTCGTTCTGACGAAGCCAATGACGGTAGGCCTCTTAGTCCAAGCACAATCACAGGCAGCGATATGTCTCCAAAGCAGCATCTACTTTAGTAAGTTCTGGCTCTGCCAAATTGGGTTGCAGAGTAACGATGACTAAATTATCTTCTGAAAGCAAATGGGCAGGCACTGGAATGGCCTAAAGCTGAGATGTAGACGATTAAGCTGTCATTTGACAACTATTTTTATAGGCCTATGCAATGTTTCTTTCAGACAGAACGCTTCGGAACGACATTCCGTGAATTTTTTCAAGCTGCTAACAATTATTTTATTCACTTACATTTTTAATTAAAAAAATATTTAGTTAATTTAATTTAATTTCAGCGTTTTCAGTGTTTATTGGTATTCAAGATGCTATAAAATTAGAGGCTCAGGTTTAGGCCTTCGGAACCCTTGCAATGTCTTCCATAACTGTTCTGGAATTGTTCAGTTCTGGAACATTTTTTTTTGAAAAAACACTGCTTATATAAAAAAAATATCGCAATTATCCTAAAGCTTTCTTTTTATGTAAAATTCTTTGACTGTTGGAGAACGTTGGACTTGTAGCTGCATACGACGACGTTGTTCTTACGCAAGAAATAGTGCTGTAATAATATTTATCATGTAAAATTTGTTAACCTGTCCAAACCCGGGTTACCCGGGTTACCCTGGTTTTCACGGCGGTCAAACCCGAAACCCGGGTTTCGAAAAAAGACCCCGGGTTTGCATTCCCTACTCACTCTCAAAGGCTGCGCTTCTTACCTGAACTTACCTTGCTTTATATAGTTTACCTTTTCGTATTTTTTACCTTAATCTACACTACCTTGTTTTAGTTTACCTAAGCTTACCTTACTTTACATTATCCTGTCTTACATTGCCCCATTTTATTCTGCCTTAACTTACCTCAGCTTACCTTACTAGTTACTACCAGTACCGGCCTTACCATTGTGCGAACCGTGCAATTGCACAGGGCCCGCAAATTAGGGGGGGCCCGAAATCTAAGAAAATTAACACGAACAAGACATACTAATAATAATAGACCTATTATGGTTTCAATTAAATATTCTCTTTAATAAAAAAATACAAACTTATTTTCTGGAACATTTTCGGGCCCCCTATTAGTGGGGAGGCCCGAAAATCTCACAGTAAAACCTGATATTTTCGGGGCCCCTTATGGGGGTCCGAAAATGTCACAGAAAATTAACATGAACAAGACACCCTAATAATATCGTTATGGTTTCAATTTAATCTTCTCTTTTGTCAAAAAATAAAAGTCAAATGGTACCAAGTTGACATCATTTAACTTTTATTTTTTTAAATAATATTATTATGTTGTCGCAAAAAATAACATTGGGTGCAGAAATGATTACCATTTCTGAACCCAGAAATAGTTATACTTTGCAATACTTTGCTTAAATTTTAAGTGGGAAATTTTACATCTTGAATACTTATGTCCGCAAGCTATGCCTAGAAAAAGTAAGGGTCTCTGGTCCAAAAAGTTTCAAAACCATTGTTAAACGCAACTGTGTACGGTACCTTTGTTAATTATTTTATATTATTTCTGTTAGATTTTCGAGGATTTTATTTTTAGGGTTTATTATTTAGCACAAGTCAAATGTGTTTTTCATTGCTAATCATTTATATATATATATATATATATATATATATATATATATACATAATGATTAGCAATGAAATACAATTTGACTTGTGTCATGGGGCCCGTACAGTTCACTCTGCACAGGGCCCGCAATATACTAAGGCCGGCTAGTTACTACACCATGCTGTACCTCATCATACCCTACCCCACTCTACTAAACTACCCTACTATGTTGTGCCTTCCCTGACACTATACCTAAACACTTACCATAACTTACCTAACTTAGGCCTACCTCATCTATTAATGCAGTCAAAGACAGGCTTCCTTTACCGACCTCTACAACTTTTCCTCCTGCTCCTTGTTTCATCTTCTCTGCTTAGCAACAGCTGCACAATGGCTTAGGAGTCTGACTTAGCTAGATAGATGCGTTTCGGTTGGGAATCGACATCCTCGTAGATGTACTGCTGCTGCTGCTGCTGCTGCTGCTGCTGCTGCTGCTGCTGATGGTGCTGTTGCGCCCTATCCTCTTCCTCTCACTTCGAAACAGACAACAAGTTCTTGGAAGACTTTCGCAAGTCCGCTATTTGGGTTGACATCTTTATTAGACCTACTAAAACGCGAACGGTAGACCCGTAGGCCTCTACAGCGCACATTTTAACGAATCTGGACTACTGGGACAAAGTCTGCTGCGACTAGGGGGTCCGTGGGAGCGTGGCAAGCACACCAGCGGGGTCTGGGGCGGAACCCCAGCCGATAAGGCATTTTTGAGCATTTCCTGTCAAATGGAGTGTCTTTTAGCCACTTTATTTTACCAAATTTGCTTTTCATTATTATGCATATGATACAGCATATCCCTATTTAAATCATGCATAGAAGTTGGAAAATGTGACATAATTAGTTCAGCCATACCACCAAAATAATTTATATAAATAAATCAGTGACAGGCGAAATGACTGTGCCGGTAATGGGTCATTCCGCACCAAGAATTGGGAGGAAAGGGGATTGACGTCAACATTTTTTATGCAATGAATCAACACAGACCCTTCAGAATTCATTCATTCATTCGGGAATTTATATAGCGCCCCTTCAAGGAAAACTACTCAAAGGCGCTCCCGACTCCAACGCGCCCAAAAGAACAGTTTTGAGTTTAGTAAGGAAAGTTTCAGGCAGACTCCCAGGGTGTAGACGCAGCTCTAGAGGAAGACCATTCCAGATCATTGGGCCTGCCACAGAAAAAGCTCGGTTCTGCATTGTTGCAGTACGAGCAAAAGGAACCATAAGAACTCCTTTTTCTGCGGAGCGTAGGAGGCGACGCCCTGGGACAACCGAAATCAAACAGCAGAGCTCACGGAGGTAAGTTGGGGCGAGGCCCTGGAGACAGCGCAAAACCAAGGCAGCTACTCTGTACTCGATGCGCTGGCAGATAGGGAGCCAGTGGAGGAACTCCAGCATGTCTTTCAGCATGTATTGTCTTTATTATCGCTGAGTCAAAGAATTTATTAATAATTTAAGAGTTTAATATAAAGCTGTCATTAACCTTCGTGGTGAAATCCGCTGCACAATAACGGTGATGTGCGTGAAACTAAAATAAAGTTGATAATTTATTGAAAGTTTAATAACAAGAACGCATAAAGTTCTTAATATTCAATACTGCTAAATAGCAATAAATTCATGGAGGCGGTTTCTGGGATTTATTGACATAATTTTATTAGGGGTCCTTGAATATTTGACAGTTGTTGACAAGGGGAGGGGCTCAAAAACTGCCTAAAATTTGTTGACATAATTAATGGACGACCTACAGGTGGTGCATCTCAGATGCACACACGAAGTTTTTGCCCGAACAGTGCAGAGTGCCAGAGTCTATTGCGGTCAGAATGTTCTTGGCGACATTATTTGTCTAATGACATTACACACGAAAACTACAATATAAAATAACATAAATATCATGAAGTCAACTTTTCTGTTACGCTATAAATTCATTTCGTTTCGGTAGGCGCTGCTGCTAAAATCCTAGACGTTATGAAGGACGTAATAAGCTGGACTAATTTCATTTCAGTAGGTGGCGCTGGTATTGCACTCAACACGTTAAATGAAAGTTGGTGTGCGCGATAGTCTATCGCCTCGCTGTCCAACATGCGGCCCGCGGGTATACGGTCCGCGGCATGTTTTCAAATTATTTTCAACCGTCTTAGGACGGGCAAACATCTAGTAGGCCTACATGTAATAATACAGTACTTAACGTATCAATAATTATCTGCTCTTTTGTTACGTAGCGGAACATATTGCCGCTTTACGAGATAAAGAAAAACAGGAACCAATAATAGCTGCATGTCATATTCTACATATAAAATATTTGTTATAATTATGATTTTTCATAGGTCCTATATATAAATTATTACATATAATGTTATATATATAATATATATGATCTTTGAATATATATAAAATAATATATTTATATGTATATATATATATATTTATATATATTCGTGATTATCGTTCACTGTTAGTTACAACAAGTGCATATGAAACATTCATTTTCTTTACACACCCAAGCTGCTAAACGCAGAAGCCAGTGCTTCTAATGTGATGAAAGGCGTAATCGACATTAATGGCCTATATGGCAACCATATGACTTGATAAAAAACCCTTGAACACTAGATAGGCTATTTATATATTATTAGAATATTAGGAATATTGCATGAATATTGTCATAGGGTTTCATATGTTCTCCAGATGACTTTGCTGTTGGAATTGATGAACGCAACCACTCCGGGGGTCATAAGTAGTTACATCACATGGTAACTACTACTCATTCAAGTTAATCTCCTTAGCAACAGCTGCATGAGTGGCCTGGGGAAATGCCAGATATGGGTTTCATATCGGCCAGTGTTGCATTTGTGCATTCCATGGCAGAGCTTGTAGAAGGAACTTCACGAAAGGACGTCTTCTTCTAACCATAAATCTTTGATTTACACTAAAGAAATAATGGCAATTGTTTGTTTGTTTGTTTGTTTGAGCACTTGTTATAGCGCCCCTTCAAGATTTCTACTCAGAGGCTCTCCCGACTACAGAGGGGACACTGAATCGGAGTTTCACGCCAGAAGCGCTTGAGCAATTGCGAGTGAAGGACTTGCCCAAGGTCCCTACGCGGCGGCTTGAGGTGGATTCAACCCGCAACCCTCCGGCTGCAAGGCACCGAACATACCTCTACACCACCGCGCCTCACCAATTGCTTCAACTGAAGTATAGTTGTCAACAGCCGGGCCACTTCTTCTGACTGTGCAACTTACTGGAGCAACTGCAGCTTTTTCTAAGGGCTAAGGCAACGGTTCAAGTCTTTCTTCGACTGTTTCGCTGTGGTTTTAATGCATTGGTGCCAGCGATCCTGTATTAGCTATTGAAGAAACTGACTGATGGCATCTGATGCATGTGACCTGAGCAAGCGGCCATCAGCTATTCAGCTCGAACCAGGTAGGCAACGTCGAGCGCCGTTAGCACCTTGATGGATGAGCCTCTGTGGAGTGCCAACTCAGCCCGCCACGTTCCCTGTTCTTTTACTGAATACCAAAATAAATAAACAGCGTCCTGTTGCTGGATTACTATGGTCTTGTTTGCGCTTCAGCCCAATGATCATTCAAGCCCACAATCTCAACATTTTTAAATGATGGACTTGTTTTAAGCCACCAAAAGTCGTCAGTAAAAGACCTTCATTTCGCCCCTATATGGCAGGCCTGACTGGTAGTTCTTATTAGTAGACCTGCCTGGTTTGGTATTAAGTGGTATATGGCATGATTGGCTTGACTGATTGGTGAGGTCTAAGTGGTATATCATATACATGTATGGCCTGATAGGTATGACTGATCGGTCAGATCTAAGTGGTAGGACCTGATTGGTATGACTGATTGGTACGCATGCGTTGTGGTCACGGTCTATTAATAGGCCAATGACACTGATTCGGGTCAGGGTTAAAAGCTCGTAGACGGACGAAGTTGGCAAACAATCGGTGATGGTATTCAAGTGACGCAGACAATGATGGACGACGGTCTGAGCCACTGTAACGACTCATTCTGTCTGTTGTTTGTCCGTGATGGCCGACAGAGGGCTGCATGGCGAGGGAAGCTGGTGGAGAGGATGGTGGCGGTCGCGCTTTCCTGTCCTTTGTAGCCAGGCAAACACTGTGTGTGGCTACGACTAAAGCGCTTCTTAGATTTTACACACGCACACCCACACACACCCACGCACAAGCACACACGCACAAGCAGACACACAGACGCTGAGAGAGGAGGAACTAAAGCGCAGCTAAAAGGAACGAGAAGGAAGAGGAGGGCAGGGAAACATAGAGGCGCAGGAGCATAGGGAGGAGAAGAAGCAGAGGAAGAGGAGATGAAAGAAAGCGGTCGCACCGCAGGAGAAGAGTAAGTAGGAGGCTAGGAGCAAGAGAAAAAGAAACGGAAGAAGAAGAAGAGAAAGAGAAGGAGATGGCAGAACTTTAGAGAGGGACACAGACTGAAGGACAAAAACGTGAAGTAGGATGAGTGTGGTGTAGGAAGACAGAGGGAAAGGAGGAAACAAAAAAGGAGACGAAAGAGGAAGAGCTCAGCCAATTGTTAAAAGAAGAACAAGGACAAAGAATGAAAGAAATGGAGGAGAGTCAAGAGAGATAAGAAGGAAGGCAAGAAGAGGAACAATTGGAAAGAGGAGGAAGAGGTACAATTGGAAAGAGGAGGAAGAGGAACAATTAGAAAGAGGAGGAGGAAGAACAATTGGAAAGAGGAGGAAGAGGAACAATTGGAAAGAGGAGGAAGAGGAACAATTGGACAGAGGAACAATTAGAAAGAGGAACAATTAGAAAGAGAATGAAGAAGAACAATTAGAAAGAGGAGGACAATTAGAAATAGAAGAATGGAGGAAGAGTAAGAGAAAAAAGGGGAGAAAAAAGAGGAAGGTGGCAAAACATGTTGTATAACAGAAGTCGACTGCAGCGATAATCCCAGTCTTCCGATGACTGATCGACCAAACAGCTGCCGCAACACGTAGCATAAATTCATCGACATGTAAGCCAGCACCAGCAACATGTAGCAGCCGCAGCCGCAGCCGCCAGACAAAGAGGGAGCCCACCAGAGATAAACAAACGGAGGAGGCAAGCGATGAAGCGACCGGTTGTAGGTAAACAGAAAAACAAGAGTTATCGGATACGATCGATTTCTGCGCCCGAAGTACCGCAGTCTTTACCTCCATCTTCTTCCTCCATCTCCTCCTCCTCCTCCTCTTCCGCCTCTTCGTCGTCGTCATCGTCGTCGTCTTCTTCAGTTGAGATCATTGATCGCGACTTAAACGCTTCTCACGTCTGGACGCTCACAG
This sequence comes from Aporrectodea caliginosa, assembly GCA_020284085.1. Lineage (NCBI taxonomy): Eukaryota > Metazoa > Annelida > Clitellata > Crassiclitellata > Lumbricidae > Aporrectodea > Aporrectodea caliginosa. The sequence goes on from JACEVL010000065.1 coordinate 1,149,597, forward strand.
GTTGTCGGATCGTTTTGGCTCCGTCGACGATCGCTCAGATTTAGTTTAGGTTCGTTTGTCTGCTACGAAGACTTAAACGCTGTGCTCTGCAGTTAGACACATAGTCACTGCAAAGACCTTAGATCAGGCTGATCCTTTATCGGTATCAGGAACTGATTCAAGCGAAACCAAAGCTACGCTAGCTGTTATTTACTCGTATACAATTTAAGCCCTCTCACGTTTAGTGAGGTCTGCTGTTTGCAAAAGCTACATCAAAGACTTAGACACGGAAAGGACGTTAGCCGTGAAGTGTGAGGGGTAGAGCTTCATCCTTAGCTAGATATCTTCACTGGACTTCTCCAGAGGATTGCAAGTTTGATTATAGGTCTTATTTGAAGCGACCATCGATTGATGACTCGTGTCTTATGACATAGGCGTCATAGGATGTCATTAGATCAGATTAGATAGAGCCCGTGACAAAGGATGAAGCTATGTCGTCGAGCAAGAGTCCGCAATCCGACAGCGAAGCGAGAAAGCTGCAGCTTAAACGTTATCTGTGGGCGTCGTTTGGCTGCGGAATCCTAGCGTCCTTCATATTCCTGATCGCAATGAGCACGACGGGCTGGATGTCGATGGTCATGCCCCCTGGAACCTACCGCAATTCCACCAAAGCCTTCGTTCTGAAACAGTCTGCCGGGCTGTGGAGGATCTGCTTTGTCGAGTGGGACAACTCGACGACGCCTATCCTACAGAGTAAGTCGTCTGCTTCTTACGTCAGTTAATAATAATTATGGCATCTTAAAGAAGTCGTTAATTACGTCACTATCGTTTATCTTACAATTCTTACTCAGTATGTCATTCAATACATCACTTAGTCTTAGTACGTGATTTAATTTTTGGTAACACGTCATTTTTAAAACGGAACTTATTTCGTCACTTTAAAAGCCAGCTCAATACGTCACTTAATACAATGTATAGGCTACGTCAGTTAATACGTTAAAGGAAACGGATTATCTTCTGTGCGATTTGTGGTTGAAAGTAATGCCGCAAGACATTGTGGGCAGCAGCTAATTGTAATCGTAATTGTAATCGAACATTTATATAGCGCCGCTCAAAAATCAGCAGCGCTCTCGTCCCTCGACCTGCGTCTGTGCCTGCATCAGGAAACAAGAAAGTCTTAAGACTTTCTTAAGACGTCTACGGAACTGGGAAGGAGAGAGGGCTATCAGCCTAACTCAAGGCTAAGAGACTGGGGAGAAAAACAATCTGACAAAAACGCAGAAATGCTAACATGAGTGATAATGAATAATTAAAGTTCATTAGAAAGTGTTAGAATAAACTAGTAAATATTTTTATACAATGATCTGGGAATAAATTGAGAGTTGTCCTTGGGTGAAGTGAAGTGACATTAGCCCTTTCCCTAGAATCCCTACAAATCGCTGATGGCATATTAGGGCTACAGCCCTACATATCGCTTAACACTTATGTCGAATAACCATAGGCAACACTGTAATAATAGGAGCCGATGCTCACACAAGTGTTTGTTCTGTGACTCCAAGGCCGGAGCGGGGTCACACAACTTTTGGAAACATTAACACTATAGACACAATAATACAGTGATATATACTCTGATATCGACATGATGTATACAAGTTTATCGTACGTACATGTATACCTTAGGTATACGTACTTGGAGATCGGAGCGGGTCACACAACTTTTTGGAAAAATTAACACTATTCATGATATATACAAGTTTATCCACCTTAGGTAGGCCTATGTACTTGGCTATATAAGATTAATTTGGTTCACCCAACTTTTTAACATTTCCAGGGTCACTGGTGCGCATAGAACTCTGCTAGACAAGACTTTGTTGTTAGACTAGACTAGACTAGAGACTAGACTAGACTAGATTAGACTAGTCTCGTCTTGATGAAATGATGAAGCTGCAGAACAGGTACATGTAACAGCCTAAAACTTTTATAGCAGACTGTGATACTATGCTCTAATTCAGACTGGACTGCATTCGAGGAGACTTGGACAATTAGGCCTAAAATACTATATAATAATAGGCTATTTATATAACGAATGAAAACATTGAACTACAATAGATTATAAAATCAACTGAAATATAATAGAACAGAATAGATAATAAGTTAATAAGGATCCTGAGTGGCCGAGTGGGTTGGTAGCCTGCTCGTCGCGCCGGCGCCCCGGGTTCGCTTCCCGGTCGGTCGGTTTATCAGAGATTAATTTCTCGGATCTTTACTGCGGGTGGCTCGGTCGCATTATAAACGTGGAGTACAATACAACACACAATACAACACATCACAATACAACTGGGGCGCGGTGGTTTGGGGGTATGTTCGGTGCCTTGCAGCTGGAGGGTTGCGGGTTCGAATCCACCTCAAAGTCGCCGCGTAGGGACCCTGGGCAAGTCCTTCACTCGCAATTGCTCATGCGCTTCGGCGTGAAACTCCGATTCAGCGTTCGCGCAGTAGTCGGGGAGCGCCTCTGAATGGGAAATCTGGTTGGGGCGCTATAACAAGTGTTCAAATACAATACAATGCAATATAATAACAACACAGAATTGGTTAGGTTAGATCTCTTTCAGTCTCTATTACTATTTTCTAAAGCTATGATCCCTAATGGTCTATTATTCCTGTGATGTTTTCTCGCTGAACTAGATCCCTGCAGACATATCTCTCAGTTTCCTTTGGACGCTCGAATTACACGCCACGTTGGCTGCCACTGTAGGCTAGTTCAGAAATATATTATGCACACCAGAGGGAGTTCACTCAACTGCGGAGGAGAGGAAAAGAGCAACCAGGGAGATAGATTGCAGGAGAGAGAGAGGAGGATGAAGTGACAGAAGAAGGGCGAGTATGTAGAGAGGAGATGGAAAGTCGGGAAAAGAGGTGCATGTGGGTATAGAGGAGCTGCCACGATATATAGAGCAGCGTTTGGTCTCCGTCAGGTAGTGAATTGCTGCACATACCGGCGCTGATGGATGTCCCGTAGAAAGTAGTCCTACGCAGACGAAGGGAGAAAAGAACACGGACACATGCATACAGACAGAGAAACACTGTATACAAGCAAAAACAGAGGTTATGAACGACTGACGGAGAGAGTGAGTGCGATTCAGATAAGGCTGCGACAGACAGGCTGACAGTGTGACAGAATGATAGATGGAAGAGAAGACAGACAGAGACAGAAGAGTGAAAGGAATGAGACACACACACACAGACACAGAGGAAGCGAAACGAAGAGAGATACAACGAGAGATATAGAACGGACAAGAGGCAGGCAGGTAAGTAAACAGGAGCAGACATATTCTGAGAATGATGCTTTTCAGGAATGAGTGCATGAACGATAGCATTACATGTACAGTCGTGTAAGATACAACATGAAGGAGACAAAGAGAGACACGCAACTACGTATTACATAGGCACCGACTCTGCCATGGGAATGCACCCAGAGAGAAAGTTCAGCCTGAGTTAGAAGCAACGACTGTTGGCTTAACAATTGAGCGATTCAGTTTCAAATTCGGAACTTAACTTCAAATTTTTCACAAATACCCAACAGTGCATGATCTCACAGCCCGTATATATAAGTAATAAATAAATAATGACTGTGAAAGTTTCATATACTTTTTCTAACCACGTAACTCCAAGAAAGCAATTTTCTTTGAAAATGCGCTAAAACTCACCTCCGGGAATGCAGAATTTTAATTTTTTCCAGGGGTGAACCTAATCATGGATCAATCATTAATACTATAGACATTATAGCTTCTATCTAGCCTCGTCTAATCTACTTTAACCTGCATCTGAATCTGTGTCTATATTCACCTCCACCCTCTTCCTCTTTCACGTCACCCATCTCGTCGATGCATCCTAGTCACTCTCATCTTCCCTTTCTTCCTCCTCCGCCTCTACATTCTCCTCTTCAATTCCTCGACCTCTGTCATATCTATCGCCCAGATTTCTTCTGTCGCCCAGATTTCTTCTGTCGCCCCAATCCTCTTCCTCCTTCAGTTGATACTTCTCTCCTCCCATTCCTTGCCTTTGTTTTCCCACACTTTTCCCAGTACTTTCCATGCTTGTCTAACTCTCACTCCTCCTTCTTCAAGATGTCCTTCCACTTTCAGCCACCTCCCCTTCATCTGCATCCCTTTTATACAAATTTTCCTCTTCCTTTTCTCTTCCTCTTAACACTTCTCCCTCCATCTCTTCTCTGCCTCCCAAGACTCCTCTTTTCCTATACATGTTATTTACAATCCTCTATCTAAAATCTTGCCCCTCCTTCTTTCCCTCGTTCTCTTCCTACTCCTGCGTATCCTCTTCTTTCTTCTCCTCTTCCTGCCCTCAACTTCCTCCTCTTTCTACGCTTCCTCGCTTTCTTCCTCCTCTTCCTTAGCCGCAGCGCCATCTGCCGCCAAAGCGGTTGTGGCTTTTCGCAGATGGTGGTAATTTGTATGGCGCCAGCCACCGGCTAACACCAAACCGAGGCTAGCCAGTGTGTCTAATTATTACCAAGTGTGACGAACAACCAGCTGCGCTACCAGGTTAAGCTGGGCCCATGGATCTAGTTCACTGAATGGCCCGGATCCTGAATCCAACTGAATATAGGCCTTTGTTAAATCACACGCGACTCACTTAAATTAGGTTGAAACAGCGTTAATGCTTTTACGTCTTAATGCCATGCGAATCTACCTGAATACTCTTTATTATTGTGTGAATCTACCTAACATACTTTCAACTTTATGTGAATCAACGGTGAATTACCTTTAAATCTTTTAAATACCATTCACCCTCTCAATTGCATGTGAAGCAGCATGTCTTTTTTTAAAGCAGTCAGTTGGTCACATGCGCAGTGTGCTCCACAGTGTTTCCTCATTCAGACTTCTAACGCCACCCAGCGTGCGTTCGTAGAGTTATTTCTGTGTTTCGTCGTTGTTCTGGGTATTTTCAACGGTATTCAGAGAGACCGTTGTATTAGTATTAACTGTTCTCTTTCGTCGGTGACACTCCCACGACTATTTGCCGGCTGCGACAAATGTCCTCCTCCACAGACCAAGTGACAGAGGGATGCATCATGCTCGGACCATCTGCGAGCCTGCGAGGGACTGCTTGGTGGTGAGGGTCGTGTGTCGCGAGCCTCGTCGCCTGTCGTCACTCCTTCGATGCTACGTTATAGCCTACGTATGGTCAGAATCTCTGAACAAGGTGTCTACTTTCAGCCCTGGATGCGAAATTTGGGAATCCATCGATTGGGCTCTTCGTGAGCGCTGGAGTTCGTCAGTGGTGATTTTTATAGTTATCGGATCACCATTCGCTTGTTGATTAACTTTAGTTCTTAGTGACTTAAGCATCATTCAGATTGGGACAGGTGACGCTTTTGTGAGGTATTTACAGGGTGCTTTAGTAATTTTCTAGATACATACATACATAATATATACATGCGTACAATCCGCCTTCATACATTTAATTTCATGTGAATCCACCTTCATAGTCTTAATTCTAAATGATATTATAGATGTCTTTGTCTCTATGCTATGTCTTATATAAATAATGTCACTTGATACATGACTATGTTGGTCTCAGGAGACTCTCAGCCGAAGAACATGAAGAACATTATGAAATCCCGTGATGAGAAACCATGAAAAAATATAAGAACAATCATCTCTCCCCTCTATACCATGCACGGCTCCTCCTCCTCCTCCTCCTCTTCCTTCACCTCCTTCTCTTCCTCCACCTCCTCCTATTCCTTCTTCCTCTCCTGCTCCTCGTTCCATTGCCCTCGTTCCTTGTTTTTCTGCCTCCTCTCCCATCTCCAGCGCCTCTTCCCTTTTCTCCGCGATGCCTCAGCTGCCTGTTACTCAGAGGCAGTCTCCTATGAGTTATTGCTTTTCATAATAACTTCGCAGCACCTCGGCCTATATACAAGGTCAAACAGAGGTCAAAACATGTTACCTAAGTTCGTCTTAGTGATCTAATCTTACCTGCTCCGCTCCGCTCTGTTCTGATTTATGTATTGTGTTCAAAATTAGCCTATACCGTGCCTACGACATGATCCAGTCGCGTCTGCCTGACCTGACCTAACCTCCCAAATTGATCTGACTTAACCTAATTCAATTTAAGATTATTGTAGGTTTCCAGTCATCTACTCATTCTACTGCATGCATGCATGGGTGTTCTCACTGTTGTTCGCACCGATATGAGTGTAGAACTGTAGGTGGCGCTGCATTTCTGCTCTTGGAATAGCAGAACAGCTAATCAGTTTCAGCTGACAGAAACCAGACCTGTATACAGAATCCGTTATGATCTGCGTCAATTGTACTGTCATTCGCTAAGTCCAAGTTGTAGCCATGAGTATGAAATGCAAGAGAGTTCACTTTAATTAGACCCGGCATGCGACGTTGGTCTTTGGAATGAACTCGATCGTTTGCCACTAGTGGCACTTCGATCTTCCGTCCGGACGGCCACGATATCTGATCAACGTGTACCCGGTTGTTCGATAGTAGCCGGACGTGGGTCATTTACCAACGAGGTACTGGAGGGGTGGTGGTATCGTGGATCGCGAACGCTACCGTCTTACGTCGCCCCACTCTATCGAGGTGACTTGGTCCAGAGACTGTGACCATGATGTTTTGTGTAACTTAGGATTGAAATCAGTTGTTTTGACTCTAAGTGTGTGCGTGTTCGCCCTTCTGTGCACTGTTTTCCTCAATAACATTTAGCAGCATTAATGCTAGTACAAAGAGCGCCGCTGAATACTGGAGTAGTGCTTCATGAATAATATTCATTATATAAATAAACTTACATACACTAGCATATACAACGAGGGCGAATGGCCAGTCCTCTCCTTACCGTCTGATCTTCCCACTTACAGCATATGGTCATTGCGCTCAGTTTACCTGATTCAGTGATTGCGTTGGGAGGGGTGCACCATAGTGGAATAAAGGATTCCTCTAGACATCCTTCTGCCCTTGACGACAATTTTAAAACCCAACAGCTGTGATGCCTGCAGTCAGTGATGACTATATATATAGCGCATCCCACTATCGACAGAAGCTTAACGATAGTCGTACTCGTATCTTATCTGACACTACCTTACCTCACACTACCTTACCACGTCTTTACATAACCTTACGTTACACCTAACCTAACGCGACCTTACTTAATATTAGCGTGTGTTTTTTCTTTCCTCGCCATAAAAAGTTGCCACACCTCCCACTGCACACGGTACCTAACCTTGATTAACCTTGACAGTAAACCGTACGATTGAGCCTTTTAATATTGCGAGCAGTAACTTTCACCTGTGGAGCCAGACAATAGCGGATTGAGAAATGCACTGTTTAGAAACATTAAACCGATAACAACCGGTCAGCGTTTATCTTAGAAACAGACTGTTTATAGGTTCGCAGTATAAACTATCATTGTTTTGTATAGGTGCGGTTTGTATAGAGAAAATGGAACTTACCCCAACTGGTTGAGACTATCTCCCACCAATGATACATTTCTCATACATTTCACTACCGTGAATATGTCTTCCCCGCGCTGGTTCAGACTGTATTCCACTTACCATACAGTTCCCCGTGCATTTCAGTTCTGTCCATAAGTCCTCCATCTCTTCCTCCTTCTCCTCCTTCTCCTCCTTCTCCTCCTCCTCCTCCTTCTCCTCTTCCTCCTCCTCCTCCTGCTTTTCCCTTCTCCTCCTCCTCCTCCTCCTCCTTCTTGTTATCACGAGTTATTGGATATTTGTGCTACAAAACATTATTATATGTTGATTAATTATAAGTTGTCAATTTTTCGGATTAGCCTGTCAGTTAGCAACTGGTATACTAGCAGAAAATATGAAAGAAATTGCTCTAGATAGGACAATATCGTTTATTGATTAGGTCTACTCTTCATTTGTAGGAGAGTATTGCCGAATGAAGAAATTCTTTCCATCAAAAGCAGCCATAGACAACAACGAAATTGATACTGGCATACTGGGTAAGCGACATTATGGCATACTGGTTAAGCGACATACACACTATATAATTTCTAATTTGCAAGTTCGATATTTACATAGCGCCTCTTCAACTCACCACAGGTGCTCCGGGCACGACAATGCAAGATCACGATCAAAGACAATGGTCTTCGACCGCTGGCGAAATGTAGAAAGAAGAGAGATGAAGCTGATGTCACTGCATGGATATACTCGGCAGCCTGTTCAGATTGAGGGGCCAAAACCATGGTTAAGCAACGATGCTGTGTTGTGGCAATACGGGACGCGGAACAAGCAGATCGCCTGGTGTTGCAGAGCGAAGAGATTCGCGGCCAGGTACACAACCGGCCAATCAGTTACGCATCAGCATAAAGAGAAATTGAGTCGGTCCAACCATGGATGTCGAATTGGGGAACTGTTCTTGGGGTGCATAATGTATGCTGACGACCTCATTTTAATGTCTGCATCGCTCTGTGATCTACAAGCAATGGTTGCAATTTGTGTTGAAGAACTGGAGAGTATTGACATGAAGTTAAATGTAAATAAATCTCAGGTGATGAGGATTGGCCATTCTTTTTGTACTTCATGTAAAATGATTAGCCTAAATGATGTTCAAATTAACTATGTTGAAAAGCTTAAATACTTGGGTTGTTTCCTTGTCTCTGCTAAGTCGTTTAAAGTAAGTCTGCATGAAATGAGAGTAAAGTTTTATAAATCGTTCAATGCACTGTATAGTAAATGTTGCAAATTCAGTGAGCCAGTACTACTGCATCTTGTTAGTGCTCACTGCAAACCATTCTTGCTTTACGGAATGGAAGTGGTGAGCCTCAGTAACACTGAACTGAACTCACTGAATTACACCTACAGCAATGCCATCTGTAAAATCTTCAAAGTCAGCCACTGCAGTGTTGAGGACATTCTGCACTTTACGCAGGAACCTAATATCAATGACTGCTGGCTGTCAAGAAGAACAAGACTCTTTCAAAGAGGCTCAATTACCGGGAACACTATTGTAAATTTTGTATGTAATCTGTTATGCGCATAGTATAAATGTAATTTGTAGTAGGCTAATGAAACTTGGACTGTGTAATTTCTAACCAGTATAGTACAGACAGGTCTGCTGGTCTGAGAATGCTGTATCTCTGTGTGTGTGTGTTTTTTCTCCTTTTTTTGTGCTACCATATTTGGTGAATAAAAGATTGATATATAAGAGCAAATGCGTCTTAACATGGTTAAACAATGCACGTAGTACCGCACGTGGTTAAATATATATATATATATATATATATATATATATATATATATATATATATATGCATATAATTATATGAAATAGAACTGGAATCCCACCAATTAGCCGAGCTGTGAGTTTTAAACGGATTGATGTAAGCTAATACGAGAAAGAGGGAAGCCCGCGCATATGGCGTTACCATAGTCACCCGTAGTACATAAGCCTAAGGGGCTCATGGTAGAAGCAGCTTTGGCATAGAGGATATGACAGGAAATGGTAAACGCCATAAATGAAAGAGACTACAGCATTGTAATGTAAAGTAAGCTCAGGTAAAGTCAGCTAGGGTAAACAAAGAAAAGGCTGGTATGAAAGGCAAGACAAGGTTAGGTAAGTTAAGCTAGGCTATATTAAACTAAATGTAGGTAAGGTTAGCAAGACACATTCATGTTACTATAGTCTTTGTCAATAATACTGTTTCATAAGTTTATAAGGCTTGAATAAGATAGACTGCATGGCTAATTTAGAGTATTGCGACTACTATGATATGTAGGCCTACACCAAAATGCGGTTAGCAACTGGTTTATTAAAGGATATTCTTACTTACTTATTACATGGAAAAGCATTGTATTGCATTTTATAAATTTGTGTAGTTTGTATTGCATTGTATGATGATGTTTTATCGCAGATTATTCTCGGGCGGCAGCTGCCTTCTCAGTTATCACTCTTCTACTCTCAGCAATACCCAACTTCTTCACATGGTATTCAATCAAAGAACCTCGCTATATGTTCAAAAGGGTCGCAGGATCTCTTCACCTCATCACCGGCAAGTAACCGTATATAACAGCTGGATTTCTTAACAGACACAAGCAAAACTATATAGTTTGAACCTTCAACTTTACTTTTGCTTGTCTTAGCTTGCACGCATGGCCTATAAGTAGACGTAGGACTAGATAAAACACTGTCAGTGATTGCATGCCTTAACGGACAATGACTAATCATACATGTATCTTTTTATCCATCTAGTTTAACTTACGGAAATCTTGTAATCTTGTTTGAGCCACAGGCTAAAAAGTCAAATCTTGCGACGACTAATTCGATCACTTACCATCATTCAATCGTCGTGAAACTTAGATAGACTCGACCTCGCAGACACTTCATTCTATCAAAATTTCAGCTCCCCAAAAAAGGCAAGCTTATAGAATCGGGGACTCAACTTTTCGAATCGGGGAATCCCCTTTTCCCATACGCAGTGTTGTCATTGGCCAGCGTTGTCATTGGCCGCAACAAAAACGGGCGCGGTGCCTGATTAAACGGACGCTATATCGTAAAATGAACGCGGACTATATATTTGTAGAGGTAACTGCTTCGTAAGACGCATTATAGGATACTAGATGGATATAGTAAAAACTTTGTTTTTACGGGCTGTATTTTATTTATCATCATATCTTGTCTTATACATGTAAATACTTGTAATTATATATGCTGTATAATCTTACATTACATGCACTGCCTGACCTCATAATAAGATTATCTCGCATTATCTAACCTGGCCTTGCGTTACGTCACCGTATAGTCCATGTGATTGCAATCATTGCACACCATCAGGCCATGTTGGATTAGTCTGACGGATGGCATTGTTTTTCTTCTTCTTCAGCCGGTTGTATCTTCGTCTGCATGGAGATCTACAAGATCTCCCTGGATTACGAGCGTCTTAATCTCCCAGGGAGCTACCCCGCCAGGGCCGTCCTCTCCTATGGCTATGCCATGTATCTGGCTGGGATCAGCGCCGCTTTATTCATCGTCGTCGGAATAACGATGTTCGTCCTGTCAGCCAAAAGAAAAGGAGACAAAGCAACCAGCGAAAAGGAAGCCATCGAAAACGAACCAGTTATCATCGGCCGCATCTGAGACAACAACACGCCCTTATACAGACACACACGCATACACACACACACACACCCACACACACAGACATACGTAAGCAAATATATGTGAATGCATACAAATGTACATGCATACGTACAAACATAATGCATAACTCATACATATATAGGCCTACATAAATAAAAATACTACATAACAAATACATGCGTTCATGCATGCATACATAAACATACAATAGCATACTAAGATATACAGGCATACATACATAAATACACATATGCATACATACATACATACGTACATAACTACATATACATGCATACATTATGTATCAATCAATCAATCAATCAATCAATCAATCAATCAATCAATCAATCAATCAATCAATCAATCAATCAATCAATCAATCAATCAATCAATCAATCAACCAACCAACCAACCAACCAACCAACCAACCAATCAATCAATCAATCAATCAATCAATCAATCAATCAATCAATCAATCAATCAATACACAATACAGACACATGTAGATACATGCATATACACATACATAAATACATACCTAACTACACACATAAATGACATAATACATACATACTTAAATACATACATGTATACATTTCCCCAGTGCTTTGAGCCACAATCGCACCTGATCTCTGTGCCCCGTTGGATCAAACTAAAAGTGCCGCACGTTTTATATACATGTAGGGTCTATTATACAGGCCCCGTATGTTGAATGGAAATTAATTAACCCCATTGTAAATTGCGGGAAACAATATGATCTTCACTGGCTAATCCAATGGACCCAAAGGAGAACAAGCCTACTATGTTCGCTCTATAGTTTATGTGTGGGGCATAACCAGTTCTGGCCTTTGGATTCGTTCTTCCATACCTGCTTTGTCCTTTGTACTGGCTGTCTCAACTCGGGTGAAGCTGAGAGGCATATGATATCCCTTTATTTGGAGGGTCTCCTTGGATCCGCCCTAGAGTCCTAGCACAGGTGCTGAATAATGGAGGACAGTAGCCTATAGGATACTCCGTGGGACACAGAATTTCAGCAAGTATAATGTGCATGGCCCGAAAGTCTTGATCTGGCCCTATGGCCATGAAGTCTTCAGACTGAAATACAACACAATCAATTTATGCCGTGTTTTATGCTGTGTGCATGGATGGTTTACATAAAGAACAACTTATGACATAGAACTTGCATGAATGAATAATCGATTACCGTTAAGACTTTGACAGGCGTGCCACGCACCAAGATAACGCCTTTTATCAAGTGCCTATGCGAGTCTTATACGCTCCTCTGCTTCACGCCTTCACCCATTCTCTGCTGGAGGCCTCTGCTATGCGTTATACAAATGTTCTCTAACAATTGCATTTACAATATTATTCTCTTCTCTTTCCTCCCGTCAAGTTCATACTCCTTCAATCTCCAAGTCTACTCCTTGTCCTTCTTCTTCCTCTACCAATTCCAGTTTTTCTTGTTCACCGCCCGGTCCTCCCTCCCTCCATTCCGCTCACGACAGTATAGGCTTAGTAGGCTATTCTATAATATCCACACCTCCTAGGCTCCTACACCTCCTTTTCTTCTTTCCCAATATTCTATGTTTGTCTTAATATTCCATCCAACATTTATCAATCTTCTCATTACGCACAGGCCAACCTAAAACCCGTCCTTCACTTGGAACTAGAATTGAACAGGGACCTGGTATTATGGTATTGTACTGAAAAAGATGTTTCTTCTATCTTTCCAGTTATGGTGGTAGCGGTGTTACGTGGCTGAGCGTAGGCTTAACTTCGGCTAAGTATATTTAGGCGTGGATTTAATCACGCAGAGACACACGAGACGCTTCACTTGACGAAATTCTTATAGACAGACGAGAAATATATGTATATACATGGCGTATTTACAGAACAGTAATTATCAGAGTCAGGTTGTCGTTTTAGAGGTCCGCACTCGCATCCCTCCGATCCTGCTCCCTTGGCCCTCTCCTTGACCCTCCTTTTTCGCTCTCTTCGTTCCCTCGAGAATCCCTCTCTCTCCAAATCTGCTCTTCGAATTCTCCTCTCTTCCGCTTTTTCCTGTCTTCCCTATCGCCACCGCCTGTCAATCAACGCTTTTCGCCCCCCAACCGCGCCCTGCAGTCCGTTCCCTCTTGCCTTGCTCTGCTATCTGCCTTCTCTCTCCTTCACCCTTTGACAGGCGTGGCCTTCGCCTCCGCTCCCCTACGTATGTCGTCAGCTGTCGGCTGTCAATCATTTCTTATAGCAAATACCATCCTAAAAGTTCGTGAGTTCATAAAAGTTCATAATGGCAACTTTATATAAAATCTAAACTAACATATAATATACTGATATTAATATCGTCGTGGCGGATCTCACTACAACACCCCATTTCCTATGCTGACGGCCATAGGTCGAGCAATCGGTCAGAAACGAGGGCTATTAGGTTAGGAGTGTTCTTCCGCACACGACGATGCACAAGAGCACAAGCATTTCGACGACGCATCGGCAATATCAGAGTGTCTTTATTAGCCGTGAGTTGCGACGTTGCCAGGCTGGTTACGACAAGTCTCTAAGCGTTTAATCTAGAAAAATAAAGCACATACACAACAACGGGTAGTATTCTTATAAACACACATTACTATATATAAGTCAGTGAAACATAAAACACGATAATGATATCTTTGCGATAGGTTACATGATTTAATCTAAACATTCTAATTTGTCATGTAAGCTCTTGACAACCCATCTGCCATTGTGTTAAGTCGGCCAGGGGTAAAATGTACCTGTAGATCATACCTCTGAATGGCTAAAGCCCAGCGTGTAAGCCTCGGGTTATGGTTGGCCATTGTTTGGAGCCACCTTAAACAGTTGTGATCCGTGTATACCTGGACTTTGGCCCCATACGTATACTGTTGGAAATGAGACAGTGACCATACCACACTTAGAAGCTCCCTTTCGACTGTACTCATTTTGGCCTCCCTTGGTATTAATTTACGGCTGGCGTATCCGACGGGTCGTTCTACACCTTCTGGATCTAACTGGGCTAGTACGGATCCGAGTCCGGTTCCTGAAGCGTCGCATCTCAAAATGAACGGTTTCTTTATGTCAGGGGGTACTAGCATGCAGTCCGAAGTCAGGTCTGTCTTCAAAGCGTTAAACGATTTCTGTGCTTGGTCTGTCCATTTTACTCTGTCTGGTTGGTCTTTTCGCGTCAGTTCTGTTAACGGCGCTGCTTTAGTGCCAAAGTCAGGAATGAACCGATTGTAAAAATTTCCCAGACCTAAAAATGCCCTAACTTGTCGTTTTGTCTTTGGGACTTGGTAATTTGCAATCGCACTTATTTTTTCGGGGTCAGGTTTGACATACCCCTCCTCAATCACGTGTCCCAAGATTTTTATGGATTTTCTCGCAAACTGACACTTTTTTAGTTTTACTGTGAGGTTCGCCTTTCGCAGTCTTTCTAAGATGTCTCGTATATGTGCCAGATGTTGCTCCCATGATGGCGAGAAGATTATAAAATCGTCCACGTGGGCTGCTGCGTAATCTTCTGCTCCAAGTAGGATTTTATCTGCAAGGCGCTGGAAGCATTTCGAGGAATTCTTTGCTCCGTTTGGTAACACCGTGTATTGAAAGAGTCCAAATGGGGTTTTGAAACCTGTATATTGACGGCTTTTTTCGTCGAGTTCCACTTGGAAGAATGCTTGCTGTAAGTCTAGGCCTGTAATGAATTTCGCTCCTGCCGCTTTATCCAAAATGGATCTCATGTCGCTGGCTGGGTACTCGTCTGCGACTGTGATCGCATTTACTTGCCTCAGGTCTGCACAAATGCGTATCGTGTTATCCTTTTTTCGGACACACACGATGGGGGAGGCATATGGTCCATCTGAGGGCTCTATGATCTTGTCCTTTATCATGTCTTTTATCTGGTTGTGTACTTGCTCTCGTAGGCTTTCTGGGATTCTGTAGCATCTCGGTGCTATGGGCTTGTCCGTGGTTAGTCGTATTGAGTGTTTAATTAGGGTTGTTCTGCCTAATTTGTTTTCAAACCTATCCTTAAACTCGTTCAACATGCTTTTCAGCTGATCCTGTTGTGTTTCTGATAGTCCTGCATTCTTCAAATTTAACTCGTCATCATCGCAGTCTTCGTCATCTATGGGTCCTAGTGATTCAAAATTCTCCTCACAAGGCTCCGCTGTGAGTATGATGTTGACCTTTGGGATGTGGGCGTCCGACTCTCGTGCATGCCATAACTTTAATAGGTTGATATGGTATGTCTTGGGTCCTTTTTCCGTCATTATTTCATAATTGACCGCCGACAGCTTTCTAGTTACGGAGAATGGTCCGTCCCATTTGGCGAGCAATTTGTTCTCTGTTGAATGTCTGAGGAGCAGGACTTCTTGGCCTGCTTCCAAGACTCTGTTTGACGACTTTTTGTCATAGTACTCCTTTGTTTTCTGACGTACTTGTTTGGCGTGCTCTGTTGCTAATTCGACGCTTCTTTTTAAGTGATTTTGCGTCGTGGTTAGGTATTCGACTACACTCCTTTTGCTTGGCAGTGTGTATAGCTTACCTGTCCATGCGTCGTGCACGACTTGGAGGGGTCCTCTTACATCATGCGAGTAGAGTAGTTCAAATGGAGAGAAACCTGTTACTGTGGAGGGTATTTGTCGACAGCTGAAAGCCAGAAATGGAAGACAACATTCCCATGACCTGGGGTCGTCTTCTATAACCTTTCTCAACATTTCTCTTAATACTCGGATCATCCTCTCTGCGCTGCCTGCTGTTTCGTGGTGGTCTACAGTAGAAAATACCGGTGCTATGCCTAACATGTCCTGTAAGCCTCTTACAAGTTGGTTCTTGAAGTGAGTGCCGTTATCAGACTTGATGACGCGTGGTATACCTGTGCGTGCAAACACTTCTACTAATGACTTTGCCACGCTCTTAGCGGTAACGTTCGAGAGAGCTATGAACTCGGGCCAATGTGTGGTCTGCTCCACAATGATGAGTACGTATTTCTTTCCTGAAGAGGACTTTGGGGTGATTGGTCCCATGACGTCATAAACTATGACCTCCCACGGATTGTCTATTATCGGGACCTCGATTAATGGCGCCCGTTCTGATTTCTTGATGATGGCGGTCTTCTGGCATTCTGGACATGATCGCACGTATTCTTGTATATCGGCTGTCATTGATGGCCAATTGAACGTCTTGGTTATACGTGACGTGGTTGCTTGCACTCCCCTATGGCCTCCCCATATGGAACCATGTGCCATATCCAACACCTTTGACCTATATCCCTGTGGTACGACTAAGCGCTTTTGCGCTGCTTCTGTTCTTCCGTCCTGGTTCGTTTTATTCGTCTTGTACAAATACCCTTCGTCGACCACATAGTCTTCGTCTCCCTCCCTCGCGCGGTTCCAGATGTTAGACAGAGTGGTGTCGTTGTGCTGTGCGTGTTTGAAGCCGCCTGCATCGCTCGTAAACCATTCGTCTGTGTTTGTGTTTATGTCGCTGTCTTGCCCTTCTGATGTCCGCGTGCCTACCGTTATATGACCGCTCTCCTCTTCACTTCTGAAGACACCATCAATCATCTGATTTCCTTCGCTGTCAGCCTCTTCCGCTGACTCCTGCAGGGTTTCATTATTAGCAGATGTGGCAGTCTCATCCTCTGCCGCTTGCTGTAGCGCTGATTGATTTTGCAGGTGGTCATTTTCCTGCCGTGTCGAGTCATTAAAATCGTTGGGGTCATATACGTCGTTAGGGTCATAAACGTCTATCGGTCCGGCTACCGTCTCGTTCTTTGAACTGGGGGTTTCGTTACTCGACGTCAAATTCTGTTCGTCTTCGGTATCCTGCCGTGCCTGGTCATTAATGTCTTTAGGGTCATATACTTCGGTCGGCCTGGCTGTCGGCCCGTCTCTTGAACTGTCGTTAATCAGCGCCGGGTTCTGGCATTCGTCTCGGTTTTCAAGATTACCTCCGCTCGGGCGGAGTTCAGTGCGTGCGCTATCGGTCCTATCTTCCTGTAGGCCTACCGCCGTTCGCAGTTTGTCTGCTTCGTCATAGTCGCATCGTCTGGTTGCAATTAGTGTCATGGGGTGGGGCAATAAAGAGTCGTCTTGTCTGCGCCTGTTACTGGCCACCACCGAATCAATCAAGTCCGGATTTGAAACAAACAGATCATGGCCCGTTATCATCTCGATTCCCAAGCGTGGAATAACCCCTGCCTTGATTTTTATCTTACGATTGGTTCCAAATGTTGGGGACCATATTTCAATTTCGCATGTTTTAACACATTTTACGTTGCCAAAAGCACACTGAATTGTCATGGGCTCACATGTGGCAGATGGATTGTCTCTTGCTAATTCTGAATCGATCAAAGTTACTTGAGACCCACTGTCCCGCAGTGACTGTACAAGCTTTCCGTTCACATACATGGGTATTATAAACTGTTGTTGATAATCAATTACCTTTTCATGGTTTGACTTGGGTTTTACAAATCTGACCTGTGCATGCGCATGGGAGTTGAATCTGTTTGTATTGCGTGTGTTTGGGTGATTCCCTGCCTGCTGACCGCTCTGGAACCCTGAATGCATTGGTCTTGCATCCTGATTTCTCTCTTGGTGCCTATTCCACATGGGTTCTCTAGTGAAGGGCGCCTTAGCCCCCCACTGACTCTCTCTCGTGTCTGCATTGTGTGGCCTGAATTTATGACCCTGTTTATGGTCATTCTGAGCTAGTTTCCTGGCTTCGCTTGCGCAATCAAATTGAATGTCTGCAAAGTTAACTAACTCTGCTGCGTTTGTAGGCCTACGTGCCTCAACAAAATATTTGGCGTCTGCCGGCAAAGTTTCCTTTACACGTTCCATCAGAATGTCGTCTACAAGAGCGTCTAAACTGTCAATTTCTCTGCATTCAAGATAATACCCAAAGACGTCTCGTAACTGGTCTAACAATTGGGAATATGATTGTTTCCCTACTCTGCGCATTGCTTTAAATTTCTCTAGATAGAATTTCGCATTCATTCTGCATGCATTTAAAAGAGCGAGCTTTGTCTCCTTGTAATCTGCGCAAATCTCAGTTTTTAGTCTGTTGTAGTGCAACCGTATAGCTGGGTTTAAAAGTGAGGGTAGGATTCTTGCCCACTTACTTTCATCGATGCCTTGTAGGCTCGCTACCTTCTCAAACGAATGAAAATACGACGCTAAATCCTCTCCGTCGCCCATTGAAGGAAGTTTAGAAAAGTTTACAGAGTTAGGTAGGTCAGTCGCAGGAACAGATGTAGCAGTCTGCAATAGACCCAATTGCACTCTTTGCTGATTCAACGCCATTTCAGTCTCCATCCTTTCCTTCTCTGCTCTAATCAGTTCGAGCTTCAACTGATCCCTGCTGCGTTCGTCTTCCTCTGTCCCTTCATTCTCCGTTCCTTCTCCACTCCCTTCTTCCTTCTCATACTCTTCCAGTCTCTCGATCATCCCCTTTCGAGTAAGACCGTTCCACTCGATTCCTCTCTTTTCGCATTCCTCTCCCAAATCTGCTCTTTTCATTTTTCCAAACATGCTGAATGCACTAGCACAACAAGGTTTATTGTGCCCTTCTTATTCTACAACCAAACATACACGTAGCCAACGGGGCTTGTACTAAACCAATCACAATGCCAACAAGGCAAACAAAATCTTACTATTTTCACTGCCAACGGGGCAAAACTGAAAAATTACTACACTTTCGCACGATCTTTAACAACAATCAACACTCATTCACATGAACAAAAACTGGTGCTGTCTAGCTCACCCGGTTATTCTGTCTTTCTGGATGCGTAGTCCCGAAGAATCCGCCGCGTCCGTGTTACAGATCCCTTTCGTCCCTCGAAGCCTCGTCCGTCTGTCCGTTCGATCCGTCTTCTTCCTCTCCTTTCCGTTTTCTTTTCCGATTTCCCCGGAGCAGAACGTGTGGTCCCGAAGAATCCGCCGCGTCCGGTCCGTTGAGGGGTTCCTTGCCGTCCCGGTTATCCTGTCTGTCCTGGATGCGTAGTCCCGAAGAATCCGCCGCGTCCGTGTTACAGATCCCTTTCGTCCCTCGAAGCCTCGTCCGTCTGTCCGTTGAGAAGTTCCCTGGTTATCCCGCGTCGTCTCGCTTCCGTTGTTCTGTTCG
The DNA here is from genome assembly GCA_020284085.1 of Aporrectodea caliginosa. Classification (NCBI taxonomy): domain Eukaryota; kingdom Metazoa; phylum Annelida; class Clitellata; order Crassiclitellata; family Lumbricidae; genus Aporrectodea; species Aporrectodea caliginosa. The sequence continues at coordinate 1,168,844 of JACEVL010000065.1, forward strand.
TCTATCCCTCGGACTGTCTATTCCGCGAGTCTTCGTTCGGTCTCTCTGCAAATATCGTGAATCCCTGCTGGCACAATGTACTGAAAAAGATGTTTCTTCTATCTTTCCAGTTATGGTGGTAGCGGTGTTACGTGGCTGAGCGTAGGCTTAACTTCGGCTAAGTATATTTAGGCGTGGATTTAATCACGCAGAGACACACGAGACGCTTCACTTGACGAAATTCTTATAGACAGACGAGAAATATATGTATATACATGGCGTATTTACAGAACAGTAATTATCAGAGTCAGGTTGTCGTTTTAGAGGTCCGCACTCGCATCCCTCCGATCCTGCTCCCTTGGCCCTCTCCTTGACCCTCCTTTTTCGCTCTCTTCGTTCCCTCGAGAATCCCTCTCTCTCCAAATCTGCCTCCCGAATTCTCCCTCTTCCGCTTTTTCCTGTCTTCCCTATCGCCACCGCCTGTCAATCAACGCTTTTCGCCCCCCAACCGCGCCCTGCAGTCCGTTCCCTCTTGCCTTGCTCTGCTATCTGCCTTCTCTCTCCTTCACCCTTTGACAGGCGTGGCCTTCGCCTCCGCTCCCCTACGTATGTCGTCAGCTGTCGGCTGTCAATCATTTCTTATAGCAAATACCATCCTAAAAGTTCGTGAGTTCATAAAAGTTCATAATGGCAACTTTATATAAAATCTAAACTAACATATAATATACTGATATTAATATCGTCGTGGCGGATCTCACTACAGGTATGTTATGTTATTATTATGTTAGGCGTAGCCAAAAGGCAACAATCAACGCTAGGGGTGGGGGAGAGATCGTGGCATTTAGGAATAAATAATCTCCGCCTCAATGTCGAGGCATTCGGTGCAAACCGACGAAAAGTCAACGTCAACGTCATACACAGGATAAAAAAAATCTGCAGAGAGACGCCGACCAAGTAAAACAAAAACAGAGAAACAAACCAAGTAAAAACAAAAGCAGAGAAACAGAGAAGCAAAGTGACACGTACACGTGTGACGTGTACAATGTAGGCCTATATATGCACACAGACAGAGAGACGAACAGACTGACTGACTGATCAATTGAATGACTTATAGACCAAAAAATGCGAGATAGCGAGCGAGAGAGCGCGAGGTGCAAATTTTTCATCGGCAAGATGTGGAAGAGTCCAACAGATAAAGTGACGAACAGATACAGACACAGACAATTAAACGAACAGACAGAAGGTCAGAGGAAGAAGCAGCTGTTAACTTTTCATAGGCAAGGGGCGCTGCTAATTAGGTTACATCAGAACAGACACATCGAAGCCTTATCGCGTTCGTGTCATCTGTGACGCTTTCACACTACATGTCATCATCATCATCATCATCATCATCATCAGGATCCATGGTCCGAAGGCCCGTAGGTGTCCAACGCTTGCCTCGGATCCATGGGCCGAGGCCCTTAGGAGTCCAATGCTTGCATTGGATTTCATTCGTATTTTTCTTTACGAACGGAGTATCTGCACCCATCCGTTCGACCTTCGCGCTTCTCCCTATACAGAGAGTTCCAGGCTTAGGACTGGCTCTGATATCCACATGTGGTATCAAAGGCGGCGATGCCGCTCACGTTTGCCAGCTTTTTCAGGGTTCCTGCTGAGCCTGTCCACCTCGCGTAGCGCCCTAAGGTGGTACTTCGGCCAAGACCTTCACCACTGATGGCATAGCCTCAGCAGGCACTCCCCTACTGACTGTTGCCACCCCTCACCACGTTGAGGTGTGAGTCGGACTTGGGGGGAGTCGGACTTGGGGGGGTCTACATGTAGTGTGTTACTGCACACTACATGTAGGCCTACATAATTATATACGTAATAGCCCGATATAGTGAGAGATCGACAAAGAGAGATCGCGCTTACAGTTCCCTCTGAGCAACCAAAACAGCTGATGATATGCTGAGACAATAATAGTCGCCGTCCATCTGATTCTTTTTGTTCTCCTTAATTCCGAGCGACTTCACCTGGTATCCGAATTTAGTATTGATTTATCCTCGTCAGGTGCCCCACCGAACACCTGATCGCCCTGACACGGTGACACCCACTACGCGCTTGTAACTGCTACATTACAACATTACAACACCGCGGACGAAACTCTTATTAGCCTACTCCGCAGTTTCCAACTACACATTGTCACACTTATACTAAGAGCACGTGGTCAATATAGCACACTAGTAGCTTAGACATGATTTCCATTTTCTTCTTTTCTTAGAACCTTTAAGCTAGCCTACAAGAGCGCCTCTAAATAGTTTCTCTGCAAGTTGTGCTATAGCTATTGCTATATAATTATTTCTAATTACAGTTACATAGAAATCAAATACTCAGGCGCCAACTGATCGCGACTAATACGAGAACAAAAAGACAGTACATGTAAGCAACGGGAAGAACCAGCGGATTTTCTCCACACGGAACACTGCCAACACTATAGCTTACAGATAGCCTACTCAACACAGGACCGGCCAGTTATTATCATTATTACTCGAGGCAGGAATTGCCGAATGTTTTCATTTAGACATACGCCAGCAAACTGCACAAAGCTTGTAAAACTGGGAAAAACATTTCAGAGCCAGACTTTCACGAGTAGCCTATAGTCGTCGTATATAGGCCTTCATGTATGTCTAGACATTTATTTAAAGTATGCCTACATGTTCAAATATTATCGCATTATAAGTAGAATAACAGCACAATGTAACAATTAGTATTGCCCAAGCATCACTTGGATTGCTTTTAAGGGTATCTAAAATCAGTGATGTGGTCTCGAGACCGCGATCTTGGTCTCGAGACCGAAAAAATGCGGTCTTGGTCTTGAAAGGTGCGGTCTTGGTCTTAAAGGTGTGGTCTTGGTCTTGGGCGTCTGGTCTCGGTCATTCGCCTTTGGTGTTGGCCTTGCGACTTTGGTTTGGCCTTTGGTGGGAACGAGAGTGTAGTATTTGTTAAATGTTGTCGATATTTCCGGTTATTCAGGAATTTCTTAGATAGCTTCGAATTCATGCGACGATCGCTTGTTGTCGCTTCTGATCAGAAGCGACAAGAAAACGTTGAGACACAGTTAGGCCTAACCCTGACTTCAGGTGCTTTAGTGACTATAGTTAGGCTTACACTGAAGTAGTTTCTCAAGGCAAAATCAGTAGTCGGGCAAGCGTTAGAAATCAGGTATTTCGTGGGGAATTTTTCTCTACTGTCAATATTTTTGGCATTCCGCAACAACTGCGCCTGCTGAGAGTGTTTTTGCTGTAGTGTGCTCTTCATGAGACCTCGCAGACTTGGGGACAAAAACTATAGGCTAAATATCATACGCATCTGATTTGAATTATGGGAGTATGTAACACTACAATTGAGAATTGCGTTTATGGTCTTGACTCTTGAGGCTTAGGTTTTGGTCCGTAACAACGCGGTCTTGGTCTCGGTCTTGGGCGACGCGGTCTTGGAATTTTGGTCTCGTGCACAACACTGTCTAAAATGCACTTTATGAAAGTACTGATACATGCATATATGGGCCTACATCAGGGAGGGCAAATTAGGACTACTTCGAGAAATGTAATTAAATCACAAATTACTTTGGGGCATGAAATATAGTTTCAAATTACAAAATACACGGAAACATGTAACTGAATTACAAATTACGTGATTTAAGTAATCTAAATATTGTAATTTCAATTAGGCTTACTGCCCATCCGGGATGTTCATGCTCCGGTTGCACACTCCGGAATGTCGACCAGTAACAATGCAGCTAAGAGAGACCACTGGACAGCCAGAGTCGTTTGCTGTCTATGGGCGAACTTCATAATCGTAATCTCCTAACTCTAAAGCGCCACTCGAAAGCCAAGCAGCGGCTTATTCACGAGCCCTGCGTCGAGTCAGAGGGGTTGTCCAAAGGAATTCTGAGTACGGTTGCCAGAGGGGTATAGAGTAGCTGTTAAGGCGGGCGTCCTTTAGGATCTCAGGCTGGAGGATCAGATGCGTCGGGATGGATTCTTGAAGAGGTGAACTTCAGTTTTGAGTGGAAAGCCAGAGAAGCCTGAGGCAGATGATGGTGGATGAATCGAAAATTTGCGGAATTCAGAGGAAGATCGCTCCAGAGACGTGGTGACAAGAAATGACCGGGGTCGAGAAAGAGCGATACCGGAAGATGATCGGGTAGAGCGGGTTGGTAGATATTTTTGCTGGGAGTATTGTAGGGAGCCGTAGGTTAGTGATACTAGGACTTTGAAGTGGATTCGCTCTGGGATAGTTAGGGGCCGTCCATAAATGACGTCACGCACCTAGGGGGGGAGGGGGGGTCGGAAATTTGTGACGATGTGTGACATTGGGGTGGGGTCTGAGAAGTGTGACGTCACACCAGGTCTATGTTATTAAATTTAACAATTAACAGCAATTTAATTTTATTAATAACAGCAGTAATTTTGAGGATTAAATTTTCATTATTTTTTTAATTATTTTAATGTACACGGGCACCATTATTAATAATTTTCTAATTATTTCAATATTTGGTCACCGTTAAATTTTAAAATATTCGTGCTTTGAGGCCGTCCATAAATGACGTCAACCTATTTTGGCCGATTTTAACACCCCCCTACCCCTCGTTACAAAAAGTAAGACCCCCTCTGAAAATGACGTCACAAAGCTCTGACCCCTAAAACCAATTTCCATGGCGAAGCAAAATGCTCCTTCATGGAACAAATAGCGAAAGCATGAATATTTTAAAATCTAACGGAGACCAAATATTGAAATAATTAGAAAATTATTATTAAAATTTAATCCTCAAAATTACTGCTGTTATTTTTAAAATGAAATTGTTAATTGTTAAATTTAATAACATAGACCTGGTGTGACGTCACACTACTCAGACCCCCCACCCCCATGTCACACATTTCCGACCCCCCGAACCCCTAGGTGCGTGACGTCATTTATGGACGGCCCCTTTCCCTATTTGTTCCATGAAGGAGCATTTTGCTTCGCCATGGAAATTTGGTTTTAGGGGTCAGAGCTTTGTGACGTCATTTTTTAGAGGGGTGTTACTTTTTGTGACGAAGTGTGACGAGGGGGAGGGGGGTTAAAATCGGCCAAAATTGCGATTCGCATTTGGGATAGTTAAGCGGCAGTAATGTTCTGAGCTGCCTATGAAATTAAGCGTCGTTGATATACACAGAGCAAAGCATAACGGTCCTGTAGTCGTCTATGCATATAACTGAATTATGCACATATGCGACGGGCACATACCCGAAGTTGTCTTCCATTAAAATACCATAAAAAATTATATTCAAACGGGACTATCCAGCTTCCATAACTCATCCGTTATGCACTTACGTGCCATCGACTGTACAATGTACATACATGTACTTGGGATCGAAAATAATTAAACTAGGTGCAGATCGAAAAAAAGCTGGAAAATTAGGCCTTTTCCCCAGAACTATCCGAGAAGGGTTCCCTGAAATGAATCGTTATAGTGCTAGGTGCTGATAGAAAGAAAATGGAAAAGAACATTCGTCTCATAAGGTTTGCTACAGATGCCCGACATAACTGCAAGTTTCCGAATGCAGGTACATGTATGATGTTTGAAAGATGCCATGTAAATATTTAGATCTGTATGAAAGGTGTATAGTGTATACCGTTAGATCATGCAGCATACTTTGTATATAGCTAAGCAAATGGTCTCAAACATATGGTATGTACTACTACTGCAGATACAAAAACATCGTTATAACATGTAACATTATAAAAAGAGTATTGATAAAACACAGTCAGGGACATAAATCCCAAATTTAATTCATCTCAAGAACTCATTAACATGCAGCATCATTTTAACCTGGTCCTGCATAGTGTAGCATTTCAGTGAAGATCTCAAACATAAATGGACAATCGTACAAACATACACAAATCTAGGTCCACCCAACTCACGTGGTATGACTCATATGAGAAACTAAACACTTAAATTTACACCATCATTGTAAAAAGCAGTGTTAAAACAAAAAAAGAGAAATCAACGAGAAATGCAAATTGACTCATGGCAACAGTTTCTTCTGGCCTATCACAGCTGCTAATTACAATGTAGTGAGATGCCTCAAAATGACGCAACCGTGTTCCATGAAATTCGTAAGGACTCTACAGACTAGTGCTAACACAGCGATTAATTTACCTGACGTAATACAAAACAGATTGACAATTATTCTAACGAAGAGAATGCATTTTTAAAGCAAAACATAGCACTTTGAAACAGTTTCTGAAATGCAGTATTTCTTATGATATCGGTATTTGGTGCTTTTTCTAATATTCAACAGTATTTTGAACCTTAAGCAACAGGATGCGACTAGATATCACAGTCATTTGCTGACCTTATACTAGATGACGAAAGCATGGATTGCTTATCATTGTCTGACCTAAAAAAGACAAAGGTAAAATAATTCAGGCAAGTAAAGGAAAAATGAAATAACAAAATAAGGCAAGCGAAACAAACGTTTACTGAACATGCTAAATTTGTAATCATAGAGTAAAGGAGAAGCACCAGCAATACAGAACCTTTCCTAACATCAGCATGGCACGATATTATTATCAGCAGTTCTCAAATGTCAGGATGAATTGTCAAATTTTCAGAGATGAATTTTCGTCGAATTTATATGATGAATTGTTGATTCGACAGGTTGACAAAGAAATCACTACGAAGAGATATATTAGTAGGAAGATTAGGAGTATGAATAGGAAGGAAAGCAGGTAGCATTATACATGTACTTTGTCTATATTGGTAATGTAAATAAAATTTACATTAAATGCAGAACTTCAGAAAAGAAGATCATCATAACGATTCCTCAAGACAATTCCTCATATACAAATGCTGCTTTCACAAAGCTTCTTAGTTAATATTTAATCTGAAACATTAAGTTCATTTAGATGAACTGCCCAATACAGTCGATAGATTGTTTAAATCACTTAACATCGTTTAGTGTTCGTCGTCATCAAACTTTTATGACTATGGCGATGAACTACTCTTACATGTGTCATTTCTCCAATTTTTCCAAAATGTCCTGTCTAGCATTTGTCCTCTTCAAACTTTTATGACTACAGCGCTTAACTATTGTTAAAGGTGTCATTTTAATTAGATTAATTACTTTCATTATAGAATGAAATACTTAAACAAACAAGTTTTAGAATGGGGTTCAATTCATACAGTAAAGAACTTACTACCTCACCTGTAAGACTTTAGCCTAATGCCTTCTATAGCAGCACAATCAGAATGCACAAAGCAAGAATGGTTGCATCCAGGGAAACCATAGCTTGCTGGAGAAGCAGAAATCAGATGTCCATTCCAGCTATGATGGCATGGTTTGCTTCCCAACTCAGTATCCAGGATTCGAATCCAAGTAAAAATGACATTGCAATGTACATGAAATGAGCAAGGAAGATGGTCTCCAGTTGTTGGATGGTATTACTGTGCATGTGCCTTTTGAGGACTGTTCTGTCATAACTGAGTCACTACCATACAATATTCAAGTCAACTGAGACTTGATACTCATTAAGCCAAACAAATATAACAGTTTTACCTACTGTTCTGCATTGTACCATGAATCTGCATCGAGCGAAAACCGACCATGTTTATCTCGTTGATCTTCTAAGGGAAAAAGAAACAGAAGATAGCAAAATAAAACCCATATAATCCTAATAACACAACATTTTGATTGATGCAATCTAACATGGTCAGAAACAGTTCTACAACATGACAAATTGATAAGAACAAACTTGTTATAACGTGGCATGCTGGTACTCAATATGGCTCCCAAAGGTAGCATAAACCATCGAAAAATGACCTCATTATAAAGGAATTTTGTTAGTACAATGTACATGTTGATTCTGGATGCAGCTCCCAAATACTGAGCAGTATTAGGAAGTTTTGGTGTCTGTGAGAAACGTAATGTAACAAGTTGGCCTTTAAAGTTTCTGCCTGGTATTTAAAAATCTTAAATCCCAAAGCACAACTGTCAGTTTTAACAGAGTCATTTAATTTAGTCTGTGAAAAGTTACTGTGCTTTCAGATTGCTGCCGTAGTGCATACACTTAAGTAAAGTTCCTTTATTCCAAAACAATGCTCCTATGATAAAAATCTGTGTTTCTGTTATCAGATTCCATAAATAATCATACATTTTACGTAACAATCACGCAAAGTGACTAATACTTGATGACAGCAGACAAGCAGCATAAAACTCTAATCTAATGATTTCTCAAGAAATCTTAATAAATACAATTAAGAGGAATCAGACAGTGGTTGCTTCAAATGAAACCATGGTCAAATATCGTAATCCACGGGAATAGTCCAAGCAACAACCAAAATCCATTAGGTCAGAGAAACCGAAAGTCAGGCTATTGTAGTTGCAAATGTCTCTAGATTATAATCAATGATCAATGCATTCTAAGTTGTACCTGTAAGGCTGTAACATAGCCAGACTTCAGCACATTTGTGAGGTTCTTAAAAGGAATCAATGTTCGGTTAATGCATGCAAGCATACATGAACAAATACACACAGTTCACACTTTAATAAGCAATGACAAAGGAATGCTAACCTATGAAACTACTTGAGAAAGGATCCCGTTTCCTTTTCCTTTTCGAATGTATAGCATAGTTATCTCGAGCACTCCAACCAGGATGCAACTTTGCATGTAACTCTTTCTCCTTCTTCGCCATTTCGTAATACTTTGTTTGTTCGGCCTGACTTAGAGCATGCCACTATGAAAATCACACAAACATTGCATTTATAAACAATCTAAATACAGACTAAAATTCTTTACCAATCTGCAACACTTCTAATGGGAAGGAGGCAGCCCTGGACCTGATGTGTTAGTTTACCCTTTAGGGTTGCCCTTTTGGAAACAGCAACAGAAATATTTTCCTACTTATATTATAACTGTATTATGCTTGTATATTTCTAATTTGTTAATCAATAATTAATCTAACAAAAACAAGTTTACAATTTAAGATGATAAAAAATTACTCAACAATGACGTTTTCGGATATGGGTTTGCATATAACAGATATACCAGTATATGTACCATGTACACTGTACAGTATATGTGCACAAACGAAAAACTATGTATGAATATATATCAGTTACATTCGTTAAAGCCTACATCAAGGTGCTTCTGTGTTCGCACGTGCACAAGCTGATCGTAGCTTACTTCAGAGACCTGAATCTCGGGGTAGCATGGTTCAAACAGAACTATATTAACTGGCATGGCACCCATTCAAACAAGCAGCGATCGTGAAGGATTTCAACTGATAAATTCATTAAAAAATGTGTATGATTGCTATAGAAAACGTGTACATTCACATTTAACAAAAAGTATATTTAAATAAATATGTTTCTTTTAATGTGTGTATGTAAATATCCATGTTTAAATGCGTGAGTCTGCAAGTATGTATGAAAACTTCGACAACGTTATGGCAACACTGCACAATGATCACTTCTACAAAAACTTAATACGCGTGTCAAAACCAGAGGCACGACCAGTTGGAAACTATAAAAGCACTCTGTGAAGACATAACGCAGCTTCTGCTGGCCTATCTAACAAACCTGAATAGTTGTGACTTATGGCGAGAGCTGCACCAAGACAACCAAACCAGATGTTTCCTCGTCAAATTGATGAACCTATCATCAAACTAGGTTGGTGAAAATGGTTGTACTTACTCTGCGCCCAAGAATCTGATTAATGGCAGCAGACTCTTTGATCGACTCCTCCTCGATGACCTTTGGCCTCATTTCCTTCATGAATAGCATGAATGCATTTAGAGGCTTTTTAATCGTGTTTTTTTTCCGGACAGGACTTTGTGGAGATGGTATTCGATCCCTATCGTCATGTCCACCTAGATGATGTGCAAAGTAAAACGGTTGCCTACAAAAACACAAATCACAGGGCCTAATGGTTAGTGTGCTGAACTGGTAAATCAAGAAGTCGGCAGTTCGAATTCATAATTAGAGATATTTAAAAATATATGAACCTGACTATACTTTGACTGTGCACGACAATAAACTATCTTGATTGAAATAATGCAAAACAAATGTTCACTTACAATACATTACATTAGAACATAACAGAGTTCGGCCATACATTAAAAGCAGCATAATGTAAAGCTGTAATGTAAAGTAAATTCATGTAATGCTATGCAATACATAACAAACAGTAAGTACAGTGGTACATGTTTCAATCAATTTATCAGTTGAGATCCCTCACAATCGCTGCATCTTTGAATGAGTGCCATATTCATGAACAGGCAATTTCAATACACTAATATTGCAAACAATTACATATTAAGCGATTTTAGGTAACGTAATGTAATTATTAGTGGTAGGATAAGAAAAGCCAATAGCCTATTACTCAGCTCCATCTATCTTGGGGGGGGGCCCGATAGCGCCATTGGATAACATCTGGAGTAGAGAGCGAGAGGTACCGAGTTCGAGCCCCATAAGGCGGATATGCTTTGTAGGCTGCTATTAGCGCCGTTGTATTGCAGGCTGTCTGTGCTGTTAGTGGTTAAGATTTAAATTGCATAACATGTAAATGTACAGCTCAGTGCGTTTGTCAGGCGCTTAATAAAGAAAAGATTATTATTATTATTAATTATAATCTTCAGATATGTAATACTGGTAATGAAAGCTGAAAGTGCAGTCACCATTCCCTGGGCTGCCTCATAGTAGATATCTTGGAGAGGAGCTAAGCATAATCAGTGATGTGCACGAGACCAAAATTCCAAGACCAAGACCGCGTGGTTCAAGACCAAGTGGTCCAAGACCAAGACCGAGACCAAGACCGCATGGTCCAAGACCAAGACCGCGTGGTCCAAGACCAAGACCGAGACCGCATTGTTCAGGACCAAGACTTAAGCCTCAAGACCATAAACGCAATTCTAAATAATTGTAGTGCTACATATTCCCATAATTCAAATCAGATGCTTATGTTATTTATAGTTATAGTTATTGTCTCCAAGTCTGCGAGGTCTCATGAAGAGCAAACTTTAGCTAAACATACCCTAAACAGGCACAAGTGTTGCGGAATAGAAAAAATTTTGCCATTTAGAGAAAAATTCGTCACCAAATACCTGATTTCCAACGCATGCTCGACTACCGATTTTGCCATGATAAACTACATCAGTGTAAGCCTAACTAGTCCCTAAAGCACCAGAATTTAGGGTTAACTGAGTCTCAATATTTTCTTCTCGCTTCATCTCTCGGTTTGCCCTTGGCGGGTCGTCGCATGAATTCGAAACTATCTCAGAAATCTCTAAATTACCGGAAATATCGACAAAATTTTACAAATACTCCAGTCTCGTTCCCACCAAAGCCAAACCAAAGGCGCAAGGCCAAGACCAAAGGCGAATGACCGAGACCAGACGCCCAAGACCAAGACCACGCCTTTAAGACCAAGACCAAGACCGCACCTTTCAAGACCAAGACCGAGACCAAGACCGGTACATTCAAGACCGAGACCAAGACCGCATTTTTTGGTCTCCAATCAGTGATTGGTCTCGAGAAGATCTTGGTCTCGAGAGGTCTCGAGACCAAGACCGCGGTCTCGAGACCACATCACTGGCATAAGTCTACTGAATGAATGAATGTAGTAAGGTTCAAGTGTACTTACAACAACACAATGTCTCAGATCACATGTTTTCAATATTTGAGCATAAAAATAGTGCTATATAAATGTACATATGATGAATCTAGGTGCTATGTCAATTTACCGAATAATTGATCAATTGAATGAACGAAATGAACATATTAAGATCCAGTGTACTAAAGGCGACCGCTTGAACCACTTGCCTTGAACTGTCGTTTGTTCCTGGAAACTGATGAACATTTAGTTCATGGTCCAGGTGATGTGAATATTGCGAACCTGAGGCACCAGAAAACTCAGGTGGATGTAGTGCTGGATGCGCCATGAACCCAGAAGGATTGAATGTCGACATTGATCCACCAGGAAGCGGCGGGAATGGTAAATGCAGCGGATAATGGGCTACGCTGGCCCTGCAAAAGCATTACAAGTTCTTTCTTACAATATATATTAATTATTAGAAAATAATACAAAAAGACAATAGGAAAGAAATGTGCAGTTCCTTAAGCAAGCCATGAGGTTATATAATTTTTCTATTCCTGGGTCTTAGCTCCATCTTTCTGACACTAGTTTAAATTAATCATTCCGCAATTGCTTAAGTTAACATGTGTGTAGGGTATAAACATACTCCCCGGTATTACGTTAGAAAACAAGCAGATTTAATAAAAGAAATATTAAAGGCATGTTTCAGAAAAAAACTGACCATTTTTGATAATCTTTTAAATCTGGAGAATACAGTGGCAACATATGTGATGCATGTGGCAAACCGTAGAGCGACGACTGAGATAGACCTACAAAAGAAATTTATACAAGCCAGTCAAGCAAGCAGCGGAATGTAACAACTGATTAATACATAACGCACACTGTTGTCATGTCCCCAAAGCTATTAACGCAGCGTAATGGTCAACGTGCCTGATGGATGGTTGGATGGATGGTCGACAGACAGTTGGATGGACGATTGGATGAAGAGACTGATGGTTGGATGGACAGTAGGACAAACGGTCATACGGATAGATGGACAATGGATATAGTTAAACAATACTTTATTTCTGCATTAGTCCATTTTACACGTGGTTAGGTTAACATGCCGTGCCCTATGGCTGGTCTCTCAAGAAATTTGTGTTAACAGGTCACTGAGGTCAACACTGTATTACTTTCTTAAAAGTTGGGCTGTAATTGTGGGTTCCAAGTTCCAACATGGCATTGTGAAGAAACATTTCTGGGCAACTCTAATACATACATACATACATGCATACATACAGACATGCATGCATACATATATACATACTACATACATACATACATACCTGCAATCCTGCATGCATCATACATACCTGGTAAATGTGCAGGTGGTGGAAGAGGTAAGCGTGTGTTGCCATGAGCATATACTTCAAAGCTCGGATGAGAATATGACGAACCATTCTACTCATACACACATAAAAAAGATCTGGTCAAAAATCCAACTAAACAATTTATCACGGCTACTTTATACATTTAGAAATATGCTGTCATGTGATGTATAAGTAACAAATTGAAGGCATTATGCAATTTGCATCATGGTGCATATACAGAACAAATTAAGAAATATTTAACAAGTAGAGCTTAATGGAGGTTCAACTCACTAATTTTCTAAATTTGTACACCAACAACATAAAAATGATCATGAAAATCCCAACAGAGTAGCAGAATATAAAAGACGCCCAAAGGCTAAACATAAAGAATTATGCTACACAGGAATTTGCCCCAGGGTGCAGACAGACGAAGACAGGCATCTCAGATGCCAACGGTAGAAAGCGAATCTGCTGGCAAACAGTTTTATAGAAACAAAACACGCATCACTGAGTGATTGAACGAAGTCAAAACGAACAGAGTCTGTTGGCAAAAACAGCTCAAAAACAAAGTATCATCCAGTACATATGATACACAGGGCCCTGCCTACAATGAGAGGCATATTGAAAAGTCCATGCTATAATGTGCATGTATGTATCCGTAGGTACAATGGGGCCATATTTCAAATTCAGGATCCACATCTCTAACTGACTCTGCTAAACAATGTGTACATCGACTGTACACTGTCAGTGGGAAGACTGTGCATGCATGCATGCTCAGGGCAACCTTCCTTCATATACTGAGGCCAAGAACAGAAATCATACCAGTGTGGTAGCTTCTCCACTTGCACTTAAGTGACCAGTTGCTCTCATTCTTCAACATAATGAAACTATCTTACAGCTGATAAAATTAACCTCCTTGTGTAAGGTAAGGTAATTGGACATTAATTATATGCCTCAAGCAGCACAGACTCTACCCTGCTTGTCCAATTCACAAGTCACTTAAGGGTTTGAACCTTAGTGGCCACACTTTAAAAGTGATATGCTTTTGGCCACTGAGGAGGCTTAGGTCTTGTTCCATCTCTGTCATCAGGACAGAGACTAATTGCTGTCTCCAGCAGTTACTCAACTGCTGCTAGATATCAGGTGCAACTTAGCTGGGTGTATCTGTTCTCTATTCAAACTTGGGTCACCTCTAAGCGAGTTTTTAAATGCCTGTCTCAAATGGAGAAGATGAAGGAATAGAAGGCATAGAAGTATGGAAGGAACAGGATAAGGAGAATGAAAAGGAGAAGGAGGAAGAGGAGGAGGAATGAGGCAGGAACAGAAGAATGAAGAAGAGGGGGAAGAGTAGAAAATAGGAGGACAAGAAGGAAGAATAAGAGGAAGAGGAGGAGGCTGAGTAGGAATACTGTAAAAAAATGTTAAAAGTTAAAAATGATACAATGGCTTCTTAAAGGATAGAAAATGGCTTTAAACACCACAAGGCTTTGCAAATTACTGAGAAGGTGCTACATCATATGTCTTGATACATACATACATGCATTATTAAATGGTTGACATATAAAAGCCAGTGACTAACCAGCTGAACTGAAGTGCTTCTTCAGTTATATAACATAGTATATACGATTAAACTGGTTCATATTACATGATAACAAATTTACTTATACATGACACTGAATGATCACACGATGATATCAGTTGAATTCAAACTTAATTTAAGCTGATAAACAGGAGCTATCCAGGTTTCATTTCCATAAAGAACATGATTATATAACAGGCAAATGAGTCAAGATCTGCAGGAGAAAGAGCCACAGAGAGACAGACGTAGACAAAGACATCCAGAGATAGAAAGACACACAGAGCAGGACAGCCAGAGGCCAATTGATGCTGCCCAGGATCAGAAGCCATTGGGAAGCTTCTTCAGATAACAACAGACAGGGCTAATAATAAGTCAGGATGAAACTCAATCGTAAAACAACAGCCATCCAGTCTGACACCCACCTCAGCAGCCTACAGACAGGTGTACCACAGCCCCCTCCCCTTCAAACCAACTACCCCACCCATCACCCCTGTAAACTGCCTAAACATCATCCACCACTATAATATAGAGAAAGAAACTCAAAACTACAAGCCAAATGTATCATCTCTGGCCCTGCCCCAAAAACATTAGGCTCTGACAGCTCTGGCCGTCAGACTGTTCAAGCTGACACCTCCCCACGGAGCCTCTTTCTTTCCTCCACCATCAGTACAACTGCCAGTCAGTGTGGCTATTCTGTTCAAAAAGTCATGTCTGGCAGACACCCCTGTGACTTGGGTGCACTGTGCAGAGGAAGAGACGACATATCCCTCATTTGTTCAGACTATCTACAATTGAATACATATTTTCCCCATATATTTTGCTCCTATCCCAAGGCCTTCCCATGGCTGATTCAGACTATACACCACAGAACATACATTTCCACAAGTGTTTTGCTCCAGTACAGAGGCCTTTATCTCACCAGTTCAGACTTTCTATCACACCAGTTCAGGCTCTCTATGACACAAGAAACCACATATAATGCCAGAAGAAGATACACTTCGCTCCTGCACATAGCCCCTCCCTACGGCTGCCAACCAATAATCCACCCATAGCATGACTCGAATGTCATGCAATATACAAATGACTGAGTTGAGTATACGATGCCTTTTGCAATATTACAACAGCATTACAGAAATCATCAACTTAGATTATACTAGTTTACAATATCAGTAGACTGATAATGACAGCCTGCTGTTATGCATAGTTCTGTCTAAAAATAATACTACAAAAGGTCACACGGAATATTAAAATGTCTCGATACACTCTACAGCAGCCAAACTTCAATAAAGAAAGTTAATGTTGACAACTATTCTGGTTATATATTAGCACTTGCTCTTTCAAGACATCATATTGAAGAGTGCTGTAACCCATAAGGGGTCGTCCATTAATTATGTCAACAAAGTAGGGGGTTTGGAAAAGTTTGACAGTTGTTGACAAGGGGGGAGGGGGTTTCGGTACAAGTTGACGTCAAGAAATTTTTCTAAAATAAATCAACACAGACCCTTCCAAATGGTAGCGAAAACATTAAGAAATGCTAAAATGTATAAAGTGCTTAATGTTTAATACTACTAAAAGCTGGTAATAAACTAAACTCATATATTTTGAAATTCAAGATTGCATTTTTTAGTGTAAAAATTTTAAAAAATGATTCTACATGTATTGAACATTTTGTTTCTTTTTGTAGGGGGGTTTCTGGGATTGTTGACATAATTTTTTAGGGGTCCGTCAATGTTTGACAGTTGTTGACAGAGGGGGGTCAAAACTGCCTAAAATTTGTTGACATAATTAATGGACGACCCCTAAGCTGAACCACTGCTTTGACTTGGGCTTGCAGGCAAACTTAACATTCTTAAAACGTAGTATGTCGCAATTCTGCTGGACAGCAATTCTTCCCATTTGAAACAATTCCACCAACACTCTGAGCAAATTCAGCTCTGAAACAAGTGGGTTGAATGTGGAAAGATGAGGCAGTGATGGACATGGCTAGCCACTCACCCTCAAATGCCAAGGCTAAGAAAATGAAGTCATTAATATGTCATACATACAGCTGCCTTAATTAAGGAATTGCTATTCTTCAATTCCACCAAGCTATAAACCCAAAACACAGCCATGAGCAGTTGGCTCATAACCACACTGAACTTCTACAGAACATCGTAAGCTAGGTTAACTTCCAATAGTACATTACTATCAAGTAGCAGCACCATTTAAGGTCATCGAATAGATCCATTGTCATCTACATAATTATGTGCAAACCACATATGCTATAAGTAGACTCTGAGTGCACTCAGAATAAATGAGTATAGAACTTGAAGCGCTCTCAGAGATTCAGCTTGTAAAGCTTACCAGTAATTACATTTGTGATCAATGTTCCTGAATACATTATATCAGATTCTGTTATATCCGGACATTTCAGAGGGTCAGCACAACAAGACCTGAACCTAAAAAGGAGAAACTGAGCAAGGGAATCTTGTTTATATTTCATAGGACTCTGTTAGCCAAGTTACTCACCAATCTCGCACGTGAAGATAAGCTTTGGTATGGTCGAAAGAGTGAGTCTTGTAATGCTGCTGATACTTCTGGTAAACGACAGCATTCATCTGCAATACAATTTCAATATTAAGGTCTTACAAGAATAATCCAGAGTAAAGTACATTGCCATATTACAAGCCTTCATCCACAACGAAGGACTAAAATTTGACAGATCTTCTGATTCATGCATCATCAAAATAGTCAGTTCTTAATCTGAAGCAGGACTTTTGGGTGCCACCATTTGGATGCAAAAACACTTAGGTGCCGTACAGTTGGGCGCTAAATGACCAAAGTTGCACCAACAACTACGCAGAAGCAGAGCACAGAAATCATCAGAATGAACTTGATATGGATCACACTTCGATATGGAGATTTATAGATGGTTTGAGAACAGTTTTCAAAAATTGAGATGTCATCTATGAACAGTTTCTTCAAGGTCAAGCTCCACTCCACAAGAAAAAGAAATATATTGTGGCTAATGAAAGATTTAAGAACATTGTTTCTAGTTTTAACAACAGGACTTTCTATGAATAGTTGAAGGGCATTGCTTATAACTTCTTGATGGATTGAGAGTCATTGCAATAAACAACGAGACAGCTTAGTGTCTGTTTTAATAATCCTGAACTATTATACATTTTTATTATTGTTGATTTCTTAAATTGCTTTGACGCTCTTATTAATGTCTAAATATTAGGCTTAACATGTGAAAACACATAACTGTTAATGAATAACACATTAAGAGAAATAAAATAAACACTCATACTATGGTAGTAATAGTACTAATAATGCATTAAAATATATTTATTAAAATAGCATCCAAAAGTCCTGGTTCGTAAACGGCAGGAGCCTAATGTCTTTGTGTCCAACTGGTGGCACCTAAAAATTATGTACCCTTCTCGATGCCAGTCATTTAATACCTGCGGAATATACATGTACGCCTGGTAGATTATTACCTATGCAATAAGATACTAAAGTATACCAGGCATACATATTAGTACTTGTAAAGTGAGAAGGTATACCTGACACATTATTGTCTGTGGAATAAAAGAGCATACCTGGAGAAGTCTGAGACTGCTGTGCATCGTCATCTCCACTGGAGTGTGATCCTTTGCGCTAAAAATGCATCCAAACTGTTTCAATCTAAAGCTAACTTATCAAAGAAAGAACCAATAACATAAGTAATCAATCAGTTAATTAGATTGTGAAATCTTTATAATACTATGTAAGGCCACCGTATTAAGTAGCACGTTAGAACCAGATTGCATTAAACTGAGTCAGTCCTAATAATAATAATAATAATCATAATAATAAATTCTTCAAAGCCATTTTAAGTCCCGATGGATCATATGCACCTCAAGCAAATAAAAATAATAAATAATTTACAGCTGTATTTGCTTATTTTACATGGTACAAAGCGGCCTTTCACTGCTTCGCATATTGTTACACAACAGGCTTGAGTTACATAAATCTGCCACATATTGCCATGGGCAAGTAATGCACCCTTAAGGCAGACTTGAGTAGGAAGGTTGTTTTACAGAGGCAACAGCATTTAAATCATCTGTAGACAATTACCATATACACGATTTGGCTGCCCCAGACTCACACAGAATTAGAGTGCTGTGACTTCCCATAAAAGAAGTCCCTCAAGTTAGTAAGTAATGAGTAATGCACACAATATTTACAAAGTAAACTAGAAAAACGGCATTTTATGCATTCTGTTGTTGTACATGAAAGGAACTTTGTAGATCCATACTATGATGCAGCACACACATAAAATGAAGAGAAAATGTGTATTTATAAAAAGTACACACAAAAGACAATTTGACACAAGTTGTGGTTTCTTTCAAACAAAACATCAGGAGTTTGTCTAATGAATTTCATTTCAGCATGTATTGTATTTTCGTTTATTAATCAACTCTGGCTGTCATAACGCAGCTAGTTAACTTTGTTGGTTACATCCGAAAATTTCCCCAAGATATTGATCAACCCAGACTTGTTGTTAATCCAGAGATTCACGCAATATTAACTTCGAGAAGACAGTTATCTAACTCAATCTAGTGATGTTATCGTTAGTGTTAGACTGGCAGCCTCGTGGGCGCACCTTCCTTTTGTGAATAACAGAATAGATCTTAGCTAACATTCTTATGCGTATTACAGAAGCATATGCTAAGTAAATAGGTTTTCACCATATGTAGCTATTTCACAAATAAGTGTTCCTTCATATAGTGTTCGTCGCTCATTTAGAAAGACTTCTGCTGTGTGAGGGCGCAGCACTCTATTCTATCCGAGTCTGGGTCGGTCATATTTTGTATATAGGCCTACACTACACAGCGATCGGTCACATGCAACCCAAATTTAAATCCAACTGTTATTATAATTACAAAAATATGCAACACAGCTTTGGCTAATTAAAATGTGCCAAGAGCAAAAATAAGTCACGATCAGTATTATCAAAAGATCTTCAGATCCTATCCTCAACACTACAGCAAAACAAAACTTGTTAAACAAATAACTACAAACTTAAAATCTCCTTGTCATATTGCATTTTCGATTTTGTATATTATATCACAAACTAAATGCATTGTTTCAAATTTAATGTCTAGATGACACGAACTCAGTCTAACAAATACGAATATTCCGCGCTATCCGATATTCGTCATTTTTCGCCCAATTAAAACTAAAGTTTTGACTAAAAGCGTAGTATCAATAGGTAGCATACATTTCATGCGAAACTACAAAAATTTCAACTGTTGAAATCCCAACAGTCGGAAATAATAAGGATAAAGCAATTATGTCAACTAGAATTTTGATCGAGCATAGACCGTATTGTTTGGCCTTGAAATTAGTCTCTCGTTTAAGCTATAGACTCACGTGTGTACAACATAATTATAATCCAACCTTTTCTGTTTCTGTGACTAGTCCGATTTTATCTTCCGATAAGTTTTCCGACGAAGCTGGCGATTCTTCGCCTTCGTCGTCGTAAACTTTAACTTCGTCGACGGAAGCCAAGTCGTCTCTGGCTCTTGAACGCATGTTCGGCATACTTTAGAAAGTTACTCTTCTCACATGTAAGCAATCGTAAATCCTAGGCGCTAAAATATCTGCTAACCACGCGCTACGATCAAAGCGTGCACAGCTTGCGCTTCTTTGATCTACTTAAAAGCCCAATTTCTCTTCAAAGAATACCGCGCCTTCACGATTGGTCGATGGAGTGCTCAAAGGCGGGCCCAGCCTCGTTACCGTTAGCCAATGAGGAAGTGCGCGTCGAGCCTCGATGTCGTTTGGAATTTAATACACCGGAACTACCAAAGATTTAAAAGTCTTTGGGAATAACAGCAACGATTTTTATCCAATAAATAAGATGGCCCACTGATGACTAAATAGCGTAACTAGAGCGCGTTATGCATTCTGGTCTTTTCACGAATACAGAGGTTTCGAGAGAGATATATATATTATAATATTAATTTTATATCAATCTTTAATTTAACCAAAACGTTGGTAGCACAACACAAAACAAATATGAAAAGCAAAAAACTCAATCACTTATTGTGTGCGACAAAGACACATAGAAATCTGACAACCTCATTGTTACGCGAAGGGCATTTGTGCATAGTCTGGCAACAGTCTTTAATTAATATTCGTCTCACATGAAAATGAGCCTATGTCTTTAATACATTAGCAGAGCTTCTCATGCATGTTAAAGGCTTGGTTTTTTGGTTTCTGGTTTTTTTGGTTTTTAAAAACAAAAAAACAGTACCGATTTTTGTTTTTTTTTTTTTTTACAAATTTCAAAATTATAAATGCAAAAATGTGTCTCTTCAACTCTCTTGACAATTGTTGTATGGTCTTTGTTAACTGTGTTTTGACATTCTAAAGTGTTTAGTTACATTTATATGCATCTGATTAATTTGAACTGTATTATGCCATTTTTATGAGTTTTATAAGTGTACTCTAGGGAGCTCAGCTCACTGTTGGTGGGGCTGATAGCCTCCATTCCACAGAGAAGGAACGGTTTACAGTGGGACTAACCAAATGCAACAAAACAGGTTAACTAAATCTGTAGCATTTGCTATACAGCACATCACAATCTGAGGCTACAAGAACAGAAGTTGGATAACTTTGTATGTACAGCGTCGTGCGTTTGCCAGCGTTTAACAAAGAACACACTTATTTACTTACTTATAAAGAAAAAATTTGAAAACTCAATAGGTACACCAGAAATTTGGAGATTACGTACGATTACGATTAGATGTACATAAAAAATTAGATAGCATAGATCCCATAGAATGAAGCAATAGCTTTGTAAGAGTTCAGATATGTATGAACTTCAAATTCTCATTAATTTCAAACCGGAAGTTTTCTGCTGTATAAATAAATATGCTGGTTACTTGGGCGCGATCTTCTAGAAAATTATTGCGCTATAAAATTAGTCGGAAGTAAACGCACTCGGACAGAGCAAGGTTCCAGAGTGGAAGCCTGAAAAGTACAGCGCGTCAAATATGGAGGAGACGACGGAAGCAGAAAATAAAAATTACTGTCGTAAAAGTAATCCGAACTCATCGGGACTGAAACGCACGGCGAGCGATCGATCACGTTCACCGACTCATGGCGAAAGGAATCATCTTTCGTCCAGCGTTCTTTTGCAGACTTTTGCCTCTAAGAGGACACGTATTTGTTCGGATTTTCAAAGCAGCCACTCTGGTAGTGGATCGAACAGGGTCCATTTAAAAAGCGGAGAGAACCACGAGGATGATGCCAGTGATAGCAGGAAAAGCGAGGTTTCACAGCGGAACGTAGAACACTGCAGATCTAGAGGAAACTTTTGCGAATTTGGGGAGGCTGTAGAAACGGGCAAGTAAACTTCAGCAGTTTGATGGCGTAATATCGTGATTTTAACTGTGACTACCTTGTATACGAACCATAAATGGGTCGCGAGATTCTGCGAGATTAGCGATAATAGATTCCTCAACTCATGTTGCGAGATAAAAAGAATAGTCATAGTAACTATAAACAGCCTTACGCAGGCCTCGAAAGAGAAATATGAAAACAGGTCAAGGGATTTGCGTATTTATGGAATTTTCTGCCGTATTTGATCCAATTGACCATGGAAAATTACTCCAGCGCCTTTAGAAATGGTTTGGTGTATCTGGGTCCAATAAAATCTTACTCCCCACAACAATCTGACTTCAGCGAAGCAGTGTCGGACCAGGTGTCCCTGACCTGCGGCATCTCTTAAGGTTCTGTTCTCTGCCTCTTTTCTCTGTGCACACCACTCCACTAAGCAACTGGTAGAGGTTTACATCAGTCCTGTGGCATCCAAGCAAAAAAATAAACAATATGGCCACCCCATTCACAGCTGCAGATCTAGAAGAAATTCCTGCAAATTTGACGAGACTGTAGAAATGGGCAAGAAAACTGGAACGCTTTGATGGCATATCATGATTTTAACCGTGGTTGCCTTGTGTATGAACCATAAATGGGTCGCACGATTAGCGATAATAGATTCTGCAACTCATGTAGCAAGATAAAAGTAACAGTGATAGTAACACTATAAACAACTTTACACCAGGATAGAATAGTGCTGTGACCTACCACAGTCCACTACTTCCACTCATGTAAGTAAGTACTGAGTAACAAAGTGAATTAATTGCATCAAAAAACTTTCAATGTATAGCTCTTATAGCATTGCATGTTACGGTCAAGTTACACTTCATTGTATTGCATCACAATTTGTTCCACACTTATCTGTGGAGATTGCGGGAATATATGTGACACACTGTCTTTCAGCAGGAGAACATGCTTGATGTTTGTAAATGTTGTGTTTAACAGTTCATTTTTGACCTTTGTAAATATTGGGTTAGTTTTATCCTATAAAAGTTCATGAACTTTTGACCTTGAATATTATGTTATTGAAGCATGACCTACTTACTTGAGGCAGCCATATTGTTTACATGTTATCGGCCACATGTGACCTAAAGTCCAATTTTGACTTCTCCTTTGCACAATTGATGTTGCAAATGACTTAAACTTCATGTGTAGCAATGCTTGACTGAAACTTCAAGTGTAGCGATGCTTGACTGAATCTACTCTTGATCATAATCATACTTTCGAATTCTAAAGCGCTACTTTAAAGCTAAGTGCAGGGCACCATCTTATTCACAAGCACTGCAGTGTGTCAGAGGGTTGTCAAGAGATACCATGTGGAGGTCCAAGTCCGGTTACCAGGAGACACGGGAGGGAGAGAAAGAGGCGGAAGTCGAAAGAGCTGCTATATCAGAGTCCTGGGGGAGTAAGATTGGACAGGATAGTGGAAAACTACAGAGAAATAACTGGTATGTTTACATGGAAACGAGTGCTACAATTACACGGAAATCAGGGCTAATAATCGGGAGTGTGTTCTGTGCATGTAGTGTTTTGTCGTCCAAATCGGTTGAAGCAATTCCTTTGAGGAATTGCTTGAATTAAAGGCATAGCATTCCTCTTTCAGGTTATTTTTATTGTCTGAGTTCATTTTGGTTAATAACAATGATCACCATCAGTTCCTGATGTCAGCCTTTGGCGATGATGGGTGCAAATTAAGCATTTTCAACTTTTGGTCATTTGTCAGATCTAGTCCTCTTCCTCTTTCTTAGTTTTAAGGGCTGTTTAGTAAATTGTAATAGAGATAGCAAGTGCTTGTAATTAGTTTGATTAGTAATAGTAATGGAAATAATAATTATAGAGTAGTTAATAGTAAAATTAATAACAAAATGATTGAAAGTAATGCTTCAGTTAAGTATAATGTAATACTGTAATTAAAATAATAATACTTTAGACATTCAATGTCACAGTCCTGTTAAATATTGTCCCAAAAATTAGTAAGACTATTAGAATTTTATTATACTGATAAAATATTTTTCTGTTCAGATGGGATAGAGATGAATAACAAAAGGAATGTGGACATACCTGCTGACAACAAAGACATAACTTCAAACAACTTTCTCCATGGGGTACATGTGGTTAGTAAAGTTTGTTATTACCTAAAATTTTGAACACAAAAATGTGAATCTGAGGGGTGGTTAGTCGGTTGGCAGGTGAAGAGCAGTTAGATATCCAGTTGTTTGAAAGCCAATAAGAAATAGTGAGTAGGAAGAAAGAATAAGTGTTTGAGAATCAGTTAAACTTATAGTCAGTTCCATTGCTTGTGGGCAACAACTTTGAATGCATATGAGCTCATGACAGTGCTGCATCTTGGCTTTAGCAAAGAACCCATACCCGAAGATTGCAGATTGCATGACGGAATGTGAAGAGAGACTAGTGACTGAAGGTAGGTAGGAGTGCTCATAAGGTTTTTATACAAAGACAGGTCAATTTAGATCTTATTCAGAATTCTGCAAATGGTTAGGCATTTTAATTCAAAACAGTTTTGCTATCACATGTGATGACAACAAATACCGTCTGTATAACATGTCTTCAAGATAACAGTCCTGCAAAACAGTCTACATGTGTGCTTGGTTGCTTTGAATAATTTGCTTTCGGTGTACATGTATGTTACATCACGTTATATTTCAGCACTAAAGAATGTAGAAAAATGGATGGCGTTTATATGACCTATGTTTAAAATTTGTTAACAAAGAATCGTTTGTAGTGTTTATTTAAATATTATTGATTTGGTTAACTTGTTCCGTAATGGCAGTAAGGGTCTTGCAAAGTGACAATATTGTTGAATTAAAATATTGTTGAATTAACTGTGGACAGGAAGGTGGAGATGAAGGCGAAAATGGTGATGGGAGCCAGGAGAATGGAGGGGACGAGAACAGCGACTGTGATAACGTGAGCGAAATAAGCGGTCTGTCTGACCTGAGCATGGAAAGCCGTTGGAATTCATCAGCCGGTTTGTTTGTTATTTTTTTTATAATTAGTGCGACCATATCTGAGCTTTTTGTATGTTTTCTTAAAAGTATGAGCTATGTTTTGTTTTGACAAAGAGTCTGAGCTATTTGTATCTTCTTAGAAATAGTCTGAACGGTTTGTGTCTTTCCAGAAGGTCTACGAACGTGTCAGTCTCGGTTGCTGTATGAAGTTCTCCTTGATATTATGTTCCATCAACCATTTTTGTTTGTGTACTCTCGAATCATTTATGTAGAGCTGCTTCATATGTATGATAAGTGACTCAGTGACCCATTCAAATCTAAATTTTGTTCTTGTTTTGCTTGAAATTTCAGGCATGATGGTCTGGGTTCAACAGCAAATCAGCCGAGGCACTGATCCACGAGATGTCCTTAAGCATCTTATTGTTGATGAAACTGAAATTCCAGAAGATTTTGACAACCAGACGCTGTGGCAGTTAATCTTGAGCATCGTATCTGAGCCTCCAAAGAGACGGAAGCTGGGACATGTTACTACGTTGGAGCATGTCGTCGAACTGATTCGAACAAGCAAGAAAATTATGGTGCTGACAGGAGCTGGGGTAAGCAACACTAGCTGTGTAATGTAACAACGAGATTTCAAAACGAATCTTATATGGATGTGTGTACACATTGTATGTATGTGTCTGCAAATGTGCATGTATGCATATGTGAAATTGTGTATGTATGTATATATGCATGTATATAGTAAATCTGACTGCATCCTGTGTACCTTACTACTGTTAAGTTGTATTATTTTAATATCTATTGTTTTAATTATTACTCTGCACCGTAATTGAATAACCAATAAGAGTAAAGATGCTCATTGTAATGACGTTTTTACTGGTGCTTCCTAACTGCAGAGAGTTTCTGAGAGGAGCTTCCAACCAGACAATTAGGGAACAACCGGGTAGACATTTTCTACCGGGTAGCAAATCCAGAGTATTTGGATGTACTATTTGCCGGATCCAAAGAGACGGAACCGAGTACCATTTTTTACATGTAATAAACTGATTCGAACAAGCATAAACATTATTTTTTTACCTGTAATAATGCAAACCAATGTGAAATATATATACAATTTCAAAGCGAAGCTTACTGTAAGTCTGACTTGTATTAGTGTATGTTTGTGACTTTTTGTCAATAAAAAAATATGTGAAGGTTCTGCGTGTATTATATGCTTGTATACATGAATAGTAAATCTGAAAACCCGATATCCGGCCGGGGCAAATGGCCGAAGCGATTTCCGGTTGTTCCCTACAGACAATATATGTAGTTGGGATTGAACAAAATACTTTTAAAATGTTGATGGAATTGTACATATTTATAACATGCGTCATGATGCGTGTAGTTGAAAGAATAGCAGTTGTTAATTTGTGCATTTGTTTGATGTAATTTATCTGTATAATGTAGATTTCTGTTTCCTGTGGAATTCCGGATTTCCGATCGTATAACGGCATTTATGCACGACTCGCTGTTGATTATCCCGATCTACCCAATCCAAATGCAATGTTTGAGATTAAGTACTTCAGGAAGAACCCAAAGCCATTCTTCAAGTTTGCTAGGGTAAGATTTGTGATAGTTATGCATAATTTTGCACGGATGTTTCAGTATGTTGTTGTAAGGCAATGGCAAGGTCACTACTTTTATATTAACAGAAATCAATAGATTAGACCAGACAAGAATCTGCAGTCATAATAATTGCTATGTTTGTGCATATGTGTTAATAATCCTCCCCAGACAAATAGCTGGATTTTCTTGAACTCTAGCCAGAATGAAGTTTTTAATAAAGGGCCACAGACACAAAACTAAGTGTGACTAATCTAATAAGTACTTGGTTGCAAATTCTCGCTGACTGTGCCATAGAGATAATATATACATACTTTTAAGTGTATGGCATGTCTGCGAAATAATTCTAATTTTGCCTCGCTCATAACTGCTGCTCTGATTATATTATTTTCATTGTAATCGTAATCTCAAAATTTTTAAAGCTTAGTGCATGGCACCAGGTTTTTTACAAGTGATGCGTCATGTCAAAGAAGTTGTCCTGAGATGCTAAGTGGAGGTCCAAGTCCGGTTGCCAGGAGACCAGGGAGAGAAGGAGGCAGAGGAGCTACTAAGACAGATTTCATCTGGGATGAGAAAGATTGAGAGCGATGCCAATATTTGTAAATTATTATAATGTCATTATTTTTTGGATATTGTTTCATTTCTTCAATACAGGAAATCTATCCTGGCCTGTTTGTCCCATCAGTCAGCCACCGCTTCATTGGCCACTTAGAATCTCAGAATCACCTTTTACGAAACTACACGCAGAATATCGATACGCTAGAGTCGGCTGCTGGAATCACTCGAGTTGTTCAGTGTCACGGTAGAATCATAGTTGCTTGCTTCATTTTTATTGTATTGTATTCAAACATTTATAAAGCGCCTCTCATAGGGTGAACCATTCAGAGGCACTCCCAGTGCGCAAGGCCACATAGAAGAAAAAGGTTTCGAGAAAAGCAAAGGTGGAAGAGAGGTTACTAGCCGAGTAGATGGAGTATTATAACTACACTATGGTTATGCCATATGCTATACATGAAATGCCATCTTTCTGAGCCTTTTCTGATACTCATTACAAGGTTGTTTAGGCAAAAAAGAAAAAAGGTGTGTTTCAGGTAACAGTGGTTTTAAAATCTGGGTAGGTAGGTAGGAAAAAATTTTTATTTTGTAAAATAATTTTATGCAATGCTGCATCGTTGCATAATAATAAACGAATATATCGTCATCATATTTCACCTAGCTGAGGCCAAAAAAAAATATTTTTATGCAATGGAAAGCAATGTTATCAATGTCGCAAAGGTTGTTCTAATCAATAAAAAAAAAATTTTAATTAAAAAAAATTGTTCCCAGTCGGGCCTAAAAAAGTGACTTGGTCGGGTTACCGGAAACACAACATTATTTTGTTTTGGCCTTAGGCCCTGTTGTAATCAGATTAAATTTGAGATACATGTTGCTGACTGTCGTGTATCAGAGTTCATGTTATAAAATAAAATTTAATTAAGGTGGTGGCCATGGACATAATGTGTTACTGATTTCACTTTTCTTACTCTTGGAATGAAGGCAGTTGGTCTGTCCTTATCCTTTCCTGCCTGATCTTCCCACCAACAGTATGCTTATTTTGGCTGAGTTTTCTAGTTATAACACTTTAACGATGACCTGCATTGGTTTCCCAGTCGCCTTTAGTACACTCTCATCGTTAAAGCGTTAAAGAGGAAATGTTATAAGGAGATCCTGGTGGAAAACACTGAAAGCAGTAATGTGTTTGGTTTTCAGGATCGTTTGCAGGGGCCACATGCTTGGTCTGTAAGTATCATGTTGATGCAGAGTTTATTCGAGAAGATATAATGAATCAGGTATGGATTGAATGAGCAACTTTTTTATAAATCAGACTAAACCTATTCCTAAATTATTTATTGACCATATAAGTGAACCATGTTTTTAACGCTTAGTCTCACCACCATATTACACCGACACTTGGAAATTGATGAACAAAATCCAATCCTTGTTTGAAGAATATTCATAGTCTCTAGTTGTTTTAGTAGAAGTAGATTTTGCACATGGTTGGTGTTGCTTGGCTTTGGCCATTTTGCATCACTTTGTCGCTTTACGTATCACTACTGAAAAACAAATGATTGATGAAACAGCTACACTTCACTTGAAGTGATCGCAACAAGTTTGCTTTGTGTTGCAGGTATTTCATCATTTTGTTTGTGTTGTACTGGAGGTAATGCCTTGCTGTACTGTAAGAAGTAACTCATATTGGTAGGTCTGTGTTGTAGGTAATACCTCGTTGTCCACAATGTAGCCCGGATGAGGAGCTGGCCATCCTTAAACCGGACATCGTTTTCTTTGGGGAAAGCCTCTCGGAGGCGTTTCATCACCAGATCGAGTCTGATAAGGAAGAATGTGATCTTCTGATTGTCAT
Source organism: Aporrectodea caliginosa (assembly GCA_020284085.1). Taxonomy (NCBI): domain Eukaryota; kingdom Metazoa; phylum Annelida; class Clitellata; order Crassiclitellata; family Lumbricidae; genus Aporrectodea; species Aporrectodea caliginosa. The sequence goes on from JACEVL010000065.1 coordinate 1,197,755, forward strand.
TGGATCATCGCTCAAAGTTCGGCCTGTCTCCATGATACCAAGTGAGTTAAGAAAATGGCTCAGTTTTGGCTTGTATGTTTTGTATCCAGGTAATACAATTTAATGGGACAGAATTAATGCAGAAGCAACTGTGACAGGAGCGCTATGCAGTTCGATAGATCTTTTAATTTTTGGGAGCACTGAGAGTAGTTTATGACACTTGCGGCTGCAAATAATTCTGCCTCAGAACTTCTTATAACTTTGAATTAACTGATTAATTAATTATAAATTATAAGTTGCTGATGTTTTAACAGGGTCAGAACATAAAACTGAATTAAATTTGGGTGCATGCTTTTGACTGTGATGTATGAGGAGGTTTTGGTGGAGTAGCTGAGCAGTACAAATACACCTATTATGACCTGGGCTGTGATTTAAGAGAAGTTTTTGGTGGAGTAGCTGCTACAGGTTTGCCTAAAATGTCTCGAGCACGCTAGCAGATTACAGTATATACAGTACTTGTGGATCAAGGTGTGCTATGAATGCTGCTGATTGTGAATGTTCTTGTATTTATTCTGAGCATGAATATTAAGTTGTAGCAGGTCTACAGTTAATGTGTTAAGGAAATGGATGATATGTGCGGAGAGTTAATGTTAATCTAACTTTATTACAATATAAGAAGGTCGTGGTTTATTTTTTCTTGCTGTCGTTCATTCTCTGTGTTTGAAAAACAAATCTGTGGTTTTCTACTGTCATGTTCGGGACGGATGAAGAGTACTGCTAAATAAATATTCTACATACATTACAATACAAGCAATCCTATATGCCTTTGTTTTTATCTGCAATTCAATAGGTATGATTCCGGCCCACGTTCCTCAGGTCCTTGTAAATCGAGAGCCGTTGCCGTCTCATAACTTTGATGTTGAACTGCTCGGCAATTCGGACACCATCATCGACGAGCTGTGTCACCTTCTCGGAGACAGCTTTAAGTCTCTCTGTACGACGAAAGAGCATTCGATCCAGCTGACTCGAGACGATCTTCCGGCCAGTGCTGCTTGCCACAACTCAACTGCAGGCACCTCTGAAACCACCAGTCCTGCCTTTAAGACTCCAGAGCTGCCTCAAGCAGAAGATGTGGCAGACATCGGGATTACAGACAAGGGAACGACGTCGGAGAAAAACGATGTAGTTGTGCAGACTGAAGCCACTGAAATGAGCACAAGGTCCGAGGCCGATATTGGCGACAGCAGGGATCAGCAGCAGCAACCACAGCCAGTCAAGATTTCCTCCCAGCTGACAGGTACTTCAAGTCTTTTGCTCGACTGTATTACAACAGAGGGCACTTCTGGTAAATTTATGCCGAGCAAAGGCCAAAGTCTTTGGTGTGCATTTAAAATGTAGACTTTTATGTAGAATTCAACTTTAAAAAAACTGGTTACATGTTCTGTACTCAGTTCATTACCTAAGCAAATACTGTAGATGCCATTTTTCTAGGTTACAAACTACCAGTTAATAAAGCGCTCTTATATACAGACTGTTGCAAATGGTTTACAGGTCCTATGATATTTCTAAGCAGAGGCAGTACTGTTGAAGCATTGTCCTCCTTTCAGTTTCTACATTTAGATGGAAATATTGGTTTATTCTTTCAGATGACCATGCTTTAAGACAGCACTTTTGCTAGGTACTGGTATTTCAAAGGCAGTAACGGTGCATATACCTAAAACTTGTCTTGTTATGATGTCTGGGAGCCACGTGAAGTGCTGTATTGTAACAAGGTTGTGTAATAATCAGGTCGTGGTATAAAATTGAATTAAACTTGGAATCAGTTCCCCAAACCACTTTTTGGAGTTCATATTATAACAGTGTGTTATAAGAATATTTTAGTGTACATACATAATTTTTTACATAATTTTATGGCTGTTTATTGGTTCTTTGTATTGTTGGTTTGGCTTACTTTTTGGTGTCGGTTGTGTGCTGTACTATATATTGCCAGAACAGAGGCTTTAGATTATTACTGTTTGCTTTTTGTTGTAATTTTTTCTATAGATAACACTTACGTGTATCTTCCTCCACGTCGGTACGTATTTGTTGGTGCAGAAGTTTACGAAGATGACGAAGAAATGGAAAGTGACAGCTCGTCATCTTCAAGCTGTTCATCTGAGGCAGAAGAGGCGGAGGATTCAGTTCAGATGCAGGCAGTAGATGACCATCATGCCGAAAATGACCAAAACACCAAAGTTGACAATAACACCCCACTCAACCAACCATTACAAAGATTGGACACGCATGATATGGAAGAGGGTTGTAGCACGGATGGAATGTTAGGTGATGTGAAGACAAGTGGTGAAGTTGGGAAGGAGCCAAGTTTATGATTTGTACTTCTGTCAGTTAACTTTTGCGATGTTGCATGCAGAACAGTTGTACAGTTTCCATGTTTTACGGACTAAACCGTGAGTCCATCAGTTGAAATGGACGGCGAGTTATTCTAAGAAACTGCATGTGGGCTGATTTTTATAGGGAGTCTATTAGTCGATCTGCCTTTTTAAGTCAGCAAGTATTTTATACATGGTTTGAATCACATGCAGTGTATCTTAAATTAAGTTTGTTGTTGAGGTAAGGAATGGTTTCCTATTCTTTGAATGTTGTGGTCATGTTCGTGCTTTTGCTGAATTAGCTTGCAGCTGCAGGACCATACTTACAAGGACATTTGAAAGAGGGGATGGATTAATCGATGATTAGGTACCTAACTAGGTGAGCCTGGTGCTGAATTTATGATTTTTTATTTCTGCATATGGGACACAACAAAATTGCAGCCTTGAAGAAGTCTGGCTAGGAAAAGCCAGTTGTAAGTACAGTAATTGATACTACTAATGTTGATTAAAACAGAAATAGGAAATAAAGAGGCAGATGTGACTGTGTTGATTATCTTTTAAACATGTACCATCGATTTCTGACATTGTTTTCTGTATGGGGTTGATGCTATCAACACCCATTTCTCCAACCTTTTTGTTTATCCCGGCTTGGAACTGGCGTGGGTTTCCCAAATTGAGTCTAGAAGAAATAGAGGGTGGTTTTAATCATCTAAAGCATCACCTGATCATAAGCAGCCATTTGCAGCAATGACAAGTTTTTAAACTGCTTTACAAGCAAGAACCTGCTCATCAGCCTGTTTGGGAGCGATTCAAGTAGCACATGGTATTATTAGGCTGTGTCTTCATGAGTTGCCTGTATGTTCTGAAGCTCAGCTAAACCAGGGATTTACAGTAACCAGACAAGTCTAGCCTAGTCATGACTTATAAGTAGCTGTTTTAACAAAGCAAATTATCCAACACCACAGCATATCATTAACTCCATAATTTAAGACTTCATTAAAACAATTACAATCAGACACAATCAGAAATTTTATCTCACTTAACAGCTGAACAATGACACCCTACAATAAAACAACAGAATATAATCTAGAAACTTATATATAATGTTTTTCAGACAAGATAAATATCAGTTTATATAAATAAATAAAAATTACAGCTATAGAAAATCACAAAAATGGTGACAAGATCTTTTTCGGATGTACAATTCTAAAGTTCAAGATTCAGTTACAAGTTCAGTTTCATAATCGAGCATGCATATCGCACAACTTCAGTGTTACGGGCACAACAAGGAACCCCTTCAAAGACACCCAGAACTGTAAATTTGTTGGTTTAAGTCATGTTAAATCTAGAGCAGAAAGTATTTTGCCAGATTAAAGACTGGCTGTAAATTTAGTTCTCTGTTATTGCCTTATGACTTCAGTGAACAAGTATGTAAATGGCACTTCCGATTTGGTAATTTAGCAATTAAGTGTTTCTAATTATTGATGCAAGAAACCTACAGTATCATGTTTACGTGTCCCAAAGTCATTTAATTGTTTATCTCTATGGTTGTTATCTTATCTGAAAATAGAACAGTGTTAAATAAACAGAAGATAACCAGAAAGTTCAATTAAATAGAACACAAAAAGTAAATACATTGACAAGACTACAACTTGCACTATGTTTCAGTTCAAATATGTTTCAAGTGGTTTCTTCTGGTTGCTTCTCATGAGAAATATTACCATTTATATGGCAAGAGATCATTTCTTTTCGGTTTTTACTGGTATAGTCATTCAGTATAGGTACATGTTCAACTTTAAATGTGGATATAACACTAATGATAATCACATAAATAATTAGGGACACTACAGTGATAAATTAGATCAAATTTACTTCCAAAATGCCTGTGAAAATCTGTTGTAATTAGGAGAACCACTTTGGGCAGGACCTTTAACAAAACATCGGACATCAGCACAAAGTAGTTTGACTGTTGTACAGTGTTGAACAAAAGCTTCCATTAGTCAGGTCTGGCTCAAAAGAACAAAATGATTAGGTGGCAGAGATAGCAATGAAAAAGCAAATCCAAACCTCTAAATATTTTGGCATTATGTGCCAAATTATAAGCTGAGCATATCTGGAACAAAAAAAAACTTCAACAGAATTTTACAGTGTCTTCTTGATGCTCAATAGGTCCTATTCCTAATGAAATGTAACAAGTTAATTTATATAGCACCAATAAAAAATTCTGACAGTTCTATAAATGTCTGCAGGTAAGAATACAGAGACATTAGAGAACTTGACTGATTCAAATCTGAACCATTCTGAATGAAACTAGCTTAAGCTTTACACTAATAAATTAAAATGAAGTGAAGAATGGGTTGAAGTAAAGCATCATTACCGGGATTCATAACAGTCTTACTAGAGAAAGAAAGACCTAGAAGCAAATCTGAACCAAAATGCCAATTTGAAACCCACAAGCTGAACCTAAAACCTAAAACTTTCCAGTGCTGCTACATCAATACGGAGAAAAGCAACAATACAATTATACAGGTTTGCTTGAAAGTTAACCAACGCAATACACATAAACAATACAATATTGCACGTCTAATGAACTGATTACATCTCAAGTGACTAGTAGATAGCAGTAAACTCTACACGCCTCATTGCACTTCATTTTCTGCTAAAAATGCAGCTAAATAAATGCCGGCTTACACAGAGTTATACATTTATATAGCAACTTCACATTCCAAAAGGTGCTATATAAATAAGCAGATACATAAGCAACAATGCTGAAAATTGTACTTATCAGTTACGAGATGAGATTGCAAACACCGCGATAATGTCATTCAACTAACAAATTGCCAAATATATTATCTGTAAACATAAATGCAGAAGCAAAAGCACAAATAAATGATAGACACAAAGATCAGAGACATAAATAAACAGCTTCATCGAAAATATCTGACTATTCAATACTCGACATAGAATTACAATAAACATTTAAATACAAGAAAATCTAGAAAAATTTTAAAAGCTAACTCAGCAATTTCCTACTATCAGTTCAATGAAAAAATCTTGTCCCGACGGCACCTAACCATGGTACACTGGACCTTACTTATAATGTGCTTAATAAAAGCCGAATTCTGATGCAGTACAGTCAGTAATCCATATCCCAAGGATCATTCAGCTGTAAATTGTGATATCATTTATGCACATTCTCAGTTTAATATGCTCTCCCATACAGCTAATAAATGGAGACTTGTACATAGGGTCCAGTGTATTTATGAAAAGGTGACAAGATCACAATTATACAAAAAGCCAACAAAAATTAGCTACAGATTTGAAAGTTTGAACATCTGACTAGATTTCAGAGACAGCTAGACAACAGTCTAAACATCCAATTGACAACTCTGAACAGTTTGTGAAACATGCTAACAACGATTCTAATGACACTTAATTGACCTTGCAACTATTAGAAATTGTTTAATTTTGTTGAGGCATTATTTAAATGTACTGCTCGCATCTTTTGATTGTAACATCAACAAGGAAAACAATATCAGTTGTAACTTCAACAAGAAAAACAATATCAGAAGGTAAAAAACAAACCTGACAGAAGTAGAAGTTAGACTTACACAATATTTATTACAACTTAAATTTAATCAACTAGAACACAAAAGTTAATTGTACTTAGGCATCAGACTAAATGTAAAATATCCCATATTCGAAGCAAGACTAAAGGACCTTAATCATATATAGCACTTTGCATCAAAAACCTGCCAAAGGCCCATTCCCATTGCTCTCAGAAAATTCTCTCCTTTCCTTCTTACAAGCCAACAAGGGATGAACTTCAAAGTCCTGAACATGGGACAAGCGCATTGCACAAATAATTTTTTTCTCACTCCGAACACCAGAGCCACATTCCAATGCTAGATGATTTAATATAACCATTAACCATTCATACTCAGTTCTGGAGCCATTTCTCTACAGAATAACCTCTGCACCTTGTAAGCTCTTGGGTACACTTAAACGATTTACAAGACATTTTCTCAATCTCCACCCCCTAAGTCTTAATAAGAACTGCACAACCTCAGTTGACATAAGTGGCAGCGCCATGACAGGTCATTATTAGGCCCCTATAGTTCAGAACTACACCAACGTCAGCATTAACAGTTATATCGTTCTGCGTAGGCGTTTTTCTGCTAGATTTATTTCTGAAGAAATTTTTAATGTCGCAGATCCTCATTGCTATTTATTTATTTCTTTGCTAATCTATATTGTTTTGTTAATGTCGTTTAATGGTCTCTTCTTATGTTTTTGTTTGTTTATTCCAATCTAAGTATCGACTGGCTGTAATTTAGTGGGATCCATGATCCCTTCTGGACCCATGTAACCAGTAGGCCTACATATCAATTCATTGCCTTATTGTTTCATTGTTTTAATCTTTTATTTCCATGTGTTTAAGTGCACTTCCCACTCATTCCTTTTACTTTCGATATTTAGTTTAAATTAGTTAAGGTTAGTTAAGATTTTTATGTTAATCAAGTCAACAACTGTTATACTATGTAAAGCATCTTTCGGTCGCCACATATTATGTTGAAATTGTATAGAGGTGTCCCTACTTAGCGGGATCTTTGATCCCTTCAGGGCCTTCCCTTGTGGCATTCAACAATCCATACTTAAAAGTGCAATCTGATTTGTAATATTATTGTTTATTGTTGTTTGGCTACAAATAAACGATTGATTGTATATAACATAGATGCAATTCGTAAACAACTGAAATAGGTTGTTTCGCGAAGTAATCGACGACACACTATTGTATTTATTTCCCCAAATTTTTGACGCAACAGCTGCAAAGAATACTTAGCCTAAGCATTTCAATTTTAGAGTTTACAACATAGACTTCTATTGACATGCTAGATAAAATGTAAAAAAGTTGTTACGATGTAATATTTGCAATAGTGATCTTATGGGACAGATGTTGATGTTTGAAATGTAAAGAAGATATTAAAAATTCCCAAGAATTTTAGGCAGGTCATAAAACAGGTCGGGAGTAAAATAGGCAGGTCATATGACCTGACGCGACCTGGTGCCACTACTGATTGACATGTTTAATGTCAACACGATACCATGGGGCTATTTAAGACAAACTGCTGCAAAGCTCAGTTGCCTCATATAATGCAACAAGGACAGTCTCTAAACAGATGATAAACATTGAATTTTACAAATAAAACAAGTGCAACATACCTCATATTAAACCCACAAAACTAAAGCAAATGGGATCATGGTACAAATGCTCACCATTGGTTTCCTATGACTAGAACGCAAGTCAAAAAAGGTAAAATTTCGCAAAAAAATTTAAAAAACAAGTTAAAACATTGCCTTGCACAGCAGGGTTGATTTCTTCTATATGAAAGAAAAATGTCTTTACAAAAACCAAATTTTTTGCCACAAACTTAAACCTCTTTACATAAATTTTTATGGCAAGCTTATCAATTGATCATAATATTTCTACACAGTTTAAAAAATTTGTAGACTACGACCTTGACAACATCGAACCCACACATTCAAACATTAAGATAGATTTACCTTGTATCCTGAGGTACAATTACTGCAGAAGATTTACCTTTACCACTATTACATTCAACTGTAAAATTCCCCCAAAACCTTGAGCTGGGTTGATTCGGGTTAATCTGAATCTCGGGTATTCCATGAGAATTTTCCTTAACTGACGGAGAAATGACACTTCCTTTGCTCTATCACGCATCCGATAACCTCTTCCATTTGTCAATCCACAAATCCTACAACAAAACACAATTATTTAGCATCAACAGTAAGTCAGCATCCTTGAAATCCTTCTCCAATATTACACTTATTCTGCTGCTGCTCTGATGTTTACATACATAACATTCATCTATTTAACACGAGAATGTACTAAAAGTGACTGGGAACCAATGCCGCTCCTTGTCAAAGTGTTAAAGAACATATTATGCATGCAAAATAGTAAATGTGAAGAGCTGTTGAATATTAGCTAGGGGTCTATTAGAGCCCATGGCAGTGACATAGCACACAATATACCGTACATAACATTATCAGACAGATAATTTGACACCACTATTCCTACTTTTTCATTCTGATATGCCTGGACTTCTGAAACTTCAGATACATCAGCCTCAGTCTGTTCTGAATTGTGCTGCCTGAATCATCACCAACTTCCCTTAATTCTTGCACATATTTAGCTCTGTGCGAGCTAGGCTGCACTGGCTCCAGGTGCAAGGACAGGATCATGTTGAAGATTCTTCTAATGGTGTAAGCCTTCTAGTTTGTGTGGTCCCTGAATTCATCAGGGAGCTCTGTGTAGCTCTTTTGAACCAGCTAGGTTATCAGTCACTTCTGCATCTTGCTGCCCATGGAGCTCTCTACTTGTTCACACTCCTCTGTGACAATGTGGGAAAGTGATGCTTGCTCATGCACAGGACTGGCCTTCTAAAACATTGTCTCCCTGAAAACACATGTTCTTTTCCAAGAACATGTGTTGTCAGATCACATTAAATGAAACCATTTTAGGTCTGTAAGATAACTGCGTTGTTGCAATTTGTGAGGTTCTTACAAGGCACTACATAAATCTCTATGATCAGTCCTGGCTTGGGAGCGCCTCTGAGTAGAGCCCTTGAAGAGGTGCTATATAAATTCTATGATTGATTGATCGATTGATTGATAAATACCCACATACATACATGCATTACACTACAAATGTTAACATAGCCAGAACTATTTGTGCATTGTACCGTAGCTGATTTCCAGCGTTACGATTCATTCGGGTGCGACTCCTCTGTTTCATCAGAGATTCGGTTTGAAAGGTCGACCATTGCCGCATTCACTTCCCTCGACAGGTTGTCCAGTGCCGCGCTGCCACTGGCAGCACCGTCTAAAAAGTCACAACCAGCATCACTGGGTGAAGACTGAGGTCGTGACCGGGATTCCCCAGTCGCCACGCCACACGATGACGAACCCCTGCTCGCTAGACAAACAGACACAGCCTAATCTAAACCGATCTCATAACTTCTATAGCATCATTAATCTCTTAACTTCTATAGCACCTGCTCCATTTAAACAACATCGGAAACTCTGCATAGAGCTGCCTCTCTGAGCCATATCAAGAACTACTATACAAATTGTTTATGTCATAATCAGGTCACTAATTCTCATAAGGCTGAAGTAAATTTTGGGATTTTTCAATTCATATTTCAAGTCACATTATAACTATAGGGAGTGCTCGATGGTGTAGTGGTTAGATTGCTGGACTGTCAATCAAGAGGTTGGGGGCTCAAATCCCCACCGGGGCAGAAATTTGGTTTGATATTTCTGCTCTACCAGTGCTCCCCCTAGCCAACTCAGCTATAATATAGGCGTACACTGATTGTACACTGTCAGTGAGAAAATTAGACAGCAAGGAAGAGCACTGGCCACCTGCCCTCATATGCCGAGGCTAAGAAAATGAAGTCACTAACACTTCATACCCATGGCTGCCTCAGGGTTACTTAAGGGACTGCTCTTCTTTTTTCTCTATACAAAATTTGTGTTATAAAGAATCATGTTATAACGAAACTTGGTGTGTAACTGGCCGGGGTTGGGTCGGGAGCGTTCCTGAGTAGTAACCTTGAAGGGGCGCTATATAAATCTTCGGAATGAATGAATGAATCAGTTGAGGGTGCATGAAACCTGCCTGCCATGCTCAGTCATCTAAAATTACGATTACAATTACCAAGCATATCGCTGCAGCAGCTTGGACTGGAGGCCGTGTAGCTTGGTGTGCCTTCTGTGAAAGAGGTGTGCGTCGGTGTCGAAAATGCTGTGTTGGCCGGGGAGCTCAGGTGACTTCGCTCTGTGACATCAGATGGCGCTAGGTCGGCTGACAACGCAAACGTCTTCCCTTCTCTAAAAACGAAGAAAAACTGTAATAACAAAGAGGTCAAACGCTCCTTTTTTCGCCTGGCCTGGACGGGGAGCGCCTGAGTAGAGATCTTGAAGAGGTGCTATATAAATTTAGACTGATTGATCGAAATACGAAAAGTTAGCGTATTTTCTTATAGACCAGCAGAGAAACTCTTCAGAAGTATGGTCTTAAGAGTGAAGAAACAAACAGAAAATTCAGTGATACGATTCCTTTGTATATATTTAACACACTTAATACACGTAAGGCAACTGCTCATTTATTATGCACTGGAATTTGAATCCTAGATGCTGGGATGAAAGGCACACACATTAGCCACCTGTCATTACACCACCAAATTGGTAGAACAGTGACTACATCTGCAGCAATGCTACAGCCTTGCCCTGTACATTGACCAGGCTCAGCAAGTCCTTAACACACAGTTATCATCAAGCACTAGCACTGAACAAATGCAAGAAATAAAAACTAGAATAAATAAGATGACAATTAGATATCCTACGATTCACTTGCAGCCAGATTCATCTCTGCCATGGATGACGTCAGAGGGGGAGTAGCTCTTGGCAGAACATCTGGTCTCCCTCGAACAACCCCTACAGTCGTCAACAAAGCAAAAGCAGTTCAGGTAAATTACTACAAATGTATTCATGCATTTAGGCATTCGGCATCATTATAGGCTTCATAAAATCTTCCATATAAATGCTGAGGTACACAATGATTACATTATATAAAAGGCATTTATATAGCGCCTTTAGAAAACTCCTCAAAAGCAGTGCATGCAAAGTTACTGGTATGAGTCACATATGTCAGATGGTGGTCGAGTGCTTCATCCTTAAGCATAATATTTAACTTGAAACCATGGAATTTGTGATTAAGTTAAAGCAACAAAACTGTACTAAATTCAACCATTGATAGTAAAATTGACCCATACTTTCCTAACTCTTGAATCTGACCTTTACATACAAGCAACATTTGTCGGGAAAATAATCCTCAGTACGAAACAGTTACAAATTCTGCCCCTATCCACATTACACCCTGCATGAAACTGCATCCTCGTGTTTCTGTTTCAAATAGAATAACTGAAATTACATTACACAATAATGCCCTTGTCCATGAGTTACGTGTAACAATGATAAATTCTACCTGTGTCTGAATCTGACGTCTTTGTTGCATCCTCAGATCCTGTCACCTTTCCAGAACTAGCGACAGACTTCCGATGAGAGGGAGAATGTCTCATTGCTAAAATTCAACACATTAAACCTCTGCACATTGAAACCGTGTTTGATAATAATATTAAAGTGAAAATCAGTGAAAGTGGGACAAAGGACAGGTAAAGTCAAGAAATGAAGGTGGCAGAAACAGTGAGATGCTATGTATTGGGGAAAACTGATGGTTAGTCAGAGTACTAAAGAGATGGAGGACTAAAAACAGTCATGAGAAATTAGGGCTACATGAGACAATTCTAAAAAATAACTTCACATTCTCAAAATAACTGTGGGCACAATGTCCACTAGCAACAGAAGAAAATGTGGTGTGAAAATCAGACAATGTCTAAGAGAAACAGACATTTCCTTGATCAACAGCAGACAATATCTGCTAGCTAACAGACAGTGACTATAAATCAGAATGCTCTCCAACATAAGTATGGATGTGAAGTTCCTCTCTCAGGCAACTAAGTCGTAGACTCTAAATAATTTAGGCCCTAGGCCTGTTATAAGTTTTAAGCCCCAATACTTCAAATGAAACAAACTCTTAAATTTAAGACGGGAAGGAGTTGGAGCGGTAGGAAAGAGAGGTAGGGGCAAGTATGGAAGGGCAGGGAGTGTTATGGAGTGGAGTACATGTGCAGCATTTGCGAAACATAACAGTGATCCAAGAAATAAAGAGAACAGACTCTATCAAAAGTCCAATTAGAATTCAAACATGCAGTGATGCACCAATTTTGCACCAGGTCTTCCCTTTCCACATTGGTGCTATAGAAATCATTAGATCAGATTAGGCCTGCAACAGTAAAGGTAAGCAAGGTAAAGTTAGGAGGTAAAGTAAAACACAGTAAGAATAGTAATTTAAGCTGAAGTACAGTAAGAATAAGATGAGTTGATCACTCATTTACTGTTTGAGCCTACCAACAATTGTCCTCTCTCTATGACATGGCATTGCGGAAACATTTTTGCCAAGATGCAAACAGGAGACCATCCACAGACATTAAATAAGAAGACAACTTGAAAGCTCCTTCAGAAAGATGCATACAAAAACTGTTGCAATACTACAGATCAAACTAAATGCAGGAAGAGCTAAGGGTATAATTTCTATTATATAACAGTAAGTGAACATCATACTACAGTAAACCCCAATTTCAAAGAAGCTAAAATATATAAGATGTACAAAGAAACTGTGAAACTATAATACCAATTAAGTTCAAACAAGCTATGGGTATAATTTCTACCAAGCAGCCATACACTAAACCCCATAAACGAGTAAAACTTGGAATCATTTCAAGAAATGCTAAATATTTTCTAAACAGCATTAAGCCATACAGAAATGTGAATTTATAAAACTAAATTTAAAAAAACTGAAAAAATGTGTTGTGTGGTAACAAACCCAGAATGCAGGACATCAAAGTATATTCAAACACAGATATCACAGCTTTGGGTCTGTCAAAACACTGGGATCATACACGATCTCAGAACATCAAATCAAGAAATGAGACGTAATGTAGGGTAGTGTGACAAACACAACATTTACATAGTTCCAACTGTAAAAAGCTTTGATCCCATCCTGCCAATGTTTGATCACGAATGAATACATTTCAAATTTACAATTATGCAAGTCTTGTTCCGTTTACAGCTCAGATATGCGGCACTATAATGCGAATTCTAACACAGTGTGGTTGAACTCAACGATCCCAAGCTCAATTCTGCTTTAGAATTTGACCTCATTAACCTCATTATTATGCGGTACTTGATACAGTTCCTATACAAAGATTTTAAGGAGGCTCCACGTTACTTGTTCAAAATATTTATGAATACGAATGTCAGTCATCAAGTGATATTAAAATGATATTTGGACTTAACTAAATGCCCTACTTAATTCTAACTGTAATTTTAAAAACAATGACTGAAAGTATATCACTAGTAGGAAGCCAAGTCTAGGGTGCTCTACATTGTTAAGTGTCAAAGCAAGTTCTAAAAAAGTTCAGCAATACATATGATATGCAAGGAAGCTGATAAAAAGCCAACCATTGGTCATACGAGATTATTTGGGCAACACTGCAAGCAAGTATAGTGAGTTACTTCTGCGGTATTATGCTCTGCCAGTTGTCAAGTCCAAGATATGTTCTGCAATAAAATGTTTTAAAGTCAGAAATCAAGAGGCTAACCCTTGGTTACACAATAGTATTGGGCTACATCAACTGCTCTATAAAACACACATACTAAGCCGACACTTGGCAACATGCCAAACAACCAACAGTCCAGCTTTCACACTCAATCAATACTCACTCTGCTCGGCGACCACTCTTACTACAAACATGTCGTGCAACAAAACAGTTTTAACAAAACAAAACACGTTAAATAAATCAAAACAACTAACACAAATAAGCAGAAACATATTAAACAAGCAGCTTGCAATCAGTGAATAGCAAAAATAAAATTAGCTTAGTCAGGACATATAGATGTCTTCTTCCATATTGTTTTGTCTTGGAACACTACTCCCAACATTTTGATTCCATCGTTTTCTGCAGAGTGTTAATAATTCTGAATGAACAGTATGCCTTGATGGCTAAGTGGTACAACGCTAGTAGTTACTGCTGTGTTTGGGGTTCCATTTTGCAATTTTTTTTAAAAGAAACTGTCCCACCTTCTCTTAACCTGCTTTGCTATGTTTATCCTTCAGCCGAATTACTCTAACAACCACAGAATCATAACTCTTGCGGACATATAGGTCTATCATAATGATACTTACCCACCTTACCTATAGCCAGTAATAATTTTTTACATTTAAAATAAATATTACTAAATAAGAAGAAAGCTCAAGCAGAAGGATTAACAAAAGCAAGTTAAAAAACAAGAAACAAAGATGATAAATACTGACCAATCTGAACTAATTTCTTAAATCTGACGTGTGAACCTTTCACCTGCGGCTGATCCACTGAAAACAGATAACATCTGAGTAAAGCACAATTAAACATGTTTACACAAGTAAACAATGACATGAAGTAAGGCAATCTAATCTAATGACTTCTATAGAGCCCTAATCATACTGCACAAGGCATCAGTCGATAGTTGCTTCCAGTGAAATCATACTCAGTGAAATCAGAGTCCGTTGGAGCCACTTGGTTAAAATCCGACCGGCACAAAAATCAGACAAGACAAGGCCACAAAAATCAAGGTAATATTAATTAGAGGTAAGGAAAAGTTAGGTAAGGCAAGATAACAAATAGTAAAATAAATCGATAATCTAGACTGCTGTGTTATGTTACCCTATAATTATTACAAGGTAATGTACAGTAAGGCACAAAAGAGTGCAATTACCCTACAGCAAATGTTTAAATCGGAGTAATTACGGTAATCACATAAACAGAAATGCTTACACACAATGGATCGAGTAATTGAAGGTGGGACCTCTTTAAAAAAAGTAATTGTATATCAGTTCATTTTCTTGACTGCAGAGCATTTATTCCAGGTCTCATTGGTTTGTATGCATCAATTTCAGAGGCTTCTGGGTTCATGGCCATCATGGATAAATCTGAGTAAGTATGGTCGTATAAACCTAACTAGCTAATGCAATAAAGGTACCGGGTAATGCTCATCCAGTGAAAGAAATATTGCAAAGTAAGGTGTAATAAGGGATATGATGTAATAAGGAGCACTTACCTTACCTTACCTCAACCATGTATGGATCTGAGTAAGTATGATAATCTAATAAAGGTAATGCTCACGCGATGGAATTTTCTTGAATACCGTGTTTCCAAAAAAGTTTTGAAATCTTTGAGCATAGAACCCAGGTCGGTGAACAGAGATTGTGTCCTGCCACACGATTTATCAAAACAAATTAGTATTAACAGTATTTACTGAAAAGCAGTAATAAAGATAACAAAAACAATGTCTGTATTTAGTATTTACACAACACGCTGCAGATAGAATTACAATTGCCGGAACTTAACTGGACATATTATGCCATTAGAAGTTGTTTCAAATAGAGACTTTGTTTCATTGTATCCAGTTGAGTCTAACCAAACTAAACAATGTAAGCATCCTATACAGTGTACACCCTTATCTAATATTAAGCCGACATTCATGTTGCCCCAGACAATGAAAAGTGGGCTGCTAGAAAGAGGCTTTTAAAACAATGCATACACACAAACATGCCTGCTTATGAAATCAGCCAAGACTCCAAACACAGGACAGAAAAGAAATAAATGAAAAATTAGCCAGACGGTTTCATAAATATGTGCAAGCACACATATATACAGATGCATGCCACTTATATATCGACATGCATCATATATTTATATTTATACGTATGAACATGTACGTAATATATGCTGCATTTTGCCAACCTCTGTCACCCACTTCAAGTATCAGTAATAACAATATTACACCATAAGAAGTTCATATTCTAGAGCAGAATAAAACTAAGGTTATAGTATTTCTGATCACATAACATCAGACTTCAAGCTCTGGCGTATTCATTTACCATTTCATAAATTAAATTCCATAGTTAAATATCATGCCATATTTTAATCAGATCTTTCTTAATGAAAAAGTTTGTTCTAGTGAACGTAATCAAAACATTTATGTGCTTCTAAGTTGCTTGCACTATGCCAGCATTAACTTACTCCATCATGAACCAAAGACTTTACAGCATGCTCCAACTTCTTGGCTAAACGATAACTCTGAAGGATATCGATAACACCAGTGTACAGCAGCAATCGTTCACCACGGAAATTCCGAGCTGGAATTCCCCCCGGTCTATAAAAACCAAAATCTCATGGTTATAAAAGAACATACTCAACTTATGTCGAAGTGCCTATATACCTGGTGATTCATTTGTAAGATTGTACATATTTGATAAAAGCTTATAGTGCCTCCCTAATCCTCGAAGATATGATTCTGGCATTGAAGGATCTTTAGATTGAAATTCACAGATGACAGCTGCGATCCCACAATGGACAACCTATTCATAGAGGTGTAATATTTTTTACAGGTGTTATGCTAATACCAGATTCAGTAATACACAACTTAAAATCTGGTAAGATGTTGGAGTGCCATCACATGATAGTTTGTTCATTATTATAATAATGACAATCGACTTGAGCAGTTATGAGATTAGATAAACCTAATAGGGTCACAAGTAACTGAAAACACAAATTCTGTACCAAAATACATTTTGCAAAGCAATGTGATCACACTACGTTTTGCAAAGTACTGCAATAGCACTGCATTATGAATACGGCCATAAGTGAGTGAAATACTGGATTGGGAGGTGGGGAAGGAGGGTGGGTAAAGGGAGATGGGAAGGCGCGGGGAAGGTGGAGGGAGGTGGAAGTGGAGGGAGTTGGGAAAGGGGTGGGAAGGAGAGCGGAGGTAGGGAGGTGGAAGTGGAGGGCAAGTTGGAGGCGGAGGGGAGAGGAGAGGAGTGGGAGGGAGGGAGAGAGGAGGTAAATCTGGGAGAAGGAGGGAGAAAAGGGGTGGTTTAAAAACTTAAAGCCAATTGATCCAAATCCAAGAAAACTCACGGAATTTCTTCCTCGTCAATCTCGAGTGGTTCGGACTTGGCTTGTATTGCTTCCATTGTTGTTGAGAATTGGGCAAGTCGCTGGTGAATTGAACGACCACGAGTTACTGCTTTAACAGAAAAGAATTAAACAAACAGAAAATTATTGTATGGCAACAGAAAGTTAATAAATGGTACATTGTAGCCTTTATTTGCATCTGACAAGTATGCATTAAATTGTATATAATGACCACATAAGGTAAGATAAGGCAAGAAAAGGCAATACATGTACATTCTAAATGTACACGCATAAGTTTTAGTAAAAAGATAAATGAAATGCAAGGAAAGGGAAAGCAATATAAAGTAAAAGGCAATGTTAAGATAAAGTAAGGAATGGCAAGCAAGCGGGAAATGCCCTAACATGCTTGTCGCTTTAGTGCCTTCTATCCTTCCCATGTGACTTCCCCACGGCTTAACTTGAGACTTACACAAGTAAAAGCTGAACCATCAAATGATCTTTTTATCTGTTAATTAAAAATTATCTGAGCTGTGTGTGACGAACTTTCAGATGAGACCTGTACCTCTTGTTGTGCCTCCCTGGGTATCCATGGATGGACAGGTCGATTGACCAGTTGGACTGTCACCCCCTTCTAAGTCTTTCATCTCCTGCAAAACAGAATGTATTCCAATTTAACCTAACTAAACATTTAAATATCTCTGTTCAAAGCCTTCTAGAAACTACTGAGCTGAAAAATGTGAAACAGTATGTATATTTAAAGTGATTCACCTCAGCATAATTATCTGTTTATCTATTCACACTTGTTTAGATTGGCTAGAAAGCTGTGTTTGCAACGAGTTTGTGAAATGTCTAAACGTACCATATAAATGTTTTGATATATATATATATATACGGTATATATTTATATATATATATATTTAAACACCAACATGCAGTCAGACATTAATTAGTGTAGCAACATGCCAAGAAACCACTTTACAAAACACTAGTCTACACGTATGCAGGACTAAATTTGAATATTCATATTGCATGCATAACCTTATGGACAAGAAACTACACTACAGCAAATTCTAAGAACTAACATGCCGAGTCTAGATCGTCAAGCCTTATGACATGGAGCACGTGGGCTGCATCCTACACTAGATTATCATCAAGTGAGTAAATAAATATGTAAGCGAGTAAGCATATAAGCAACCACGGTGGTTATAAGAAATTCCCCATAATCAAGCATCGTTCCAAATGACCACAAATCGTTGGTATGATAGGACTCACCCGATCGCGTACAGCCTGATCCAGATTATGTACGCTCATCAAAAGGCTGTAGTCCATGATCTCAAAGCTTTGAAGAACCTGAACAAGAGTCACACAAGATAATGCTGCATAGAGAAATTTATATTGAACAGACTTTGATGAAGTTTTCCTACTTAAGGAAAAAAATCCTGACAATTGTACTCCATTACAAGGAATAATAGTATTCCATACAAAGCTAGGAAGCAGTTCCCTAATTTTAGCAATCCTGAAGGCTCACATAGACCTTGGTAGAACTGTACCGATTAATCGGCCATACTCATAATCGGGCTGATTAACAATCAGAATACCACTAAATAATAGGGAAACAATTAGAATAATAGGTATTGGCACAGTCAGTGCCGATGTAAAAAAAGTTTTAGTTTTGGCGGCTCGCCACATGGCAGATGATTTAACAATGCCATGTACTATACTGGTGGCCCATCGTCCACCTCCTTACGTCTCGCAAAAATATTGAAATAAATAAATATTTTATCACAGCAAGCGCAAGCAGCAAAATGTGCTGGCATCGCATTCAGAATCGACAATTTTGACTAAACAAATAATGAAATAATCAGTCTCATAATTGGTATCGGCTATTTTAATAATCGGCTGTACGATGTATCAGCATAATTGGCAAAAAAGTTACATTGGTGCAGCTCTAGGCTTTGGGTACAGAAATAATAATAAAATTATGTGCTTAATTGCTATTGCTCAGGTACTGAAACTACTTTGTGACTCTGACACCACTTAGCCTTACCCTGCAATCTCGATCAATGGTCTTAACAAGAGCGGCAAATGTCTCAGCCTCGAGCATGATCCCATCTGGGTGGAGCGCCAGAAAATCAAGGTCCTTGAGCGTGGGACTGGACTTGGCCCGTTCCTGGCGCGATGCTTTGCGCTTGTACGTGCTACCCTTGAGATCGTACTTTTCGTGCATTTTAATTGACGACGGCAGAAGATTGTTCATCACGACAAAACGAATGTTCTTACCACCACACTGAAGAAACAGTCACAAAGATTAAAGCTCAACCATACCATACATGGCACTCAGGACCATGCTTCTCGATAAACAAGTGTGCTATCTTTATTTAAATTTACTACACTGCAGACAATGCAGAGCCACAAAAAGTACTATAAACTAAACTGCAAACTTCTTACAACACATATCATTAAATCATGAATTCTGAAACAGCACGAACACGAACTGCAACTTTGACATGGGTTCAAAATTCAATCTAATTAAAACACAAGCTCTTTATGCAACGACTTTCAAACTGGAGGCAAAAATATTTACAGAATTTTAGAAGTCTGGCTATCAGTAAGTCTAGAAGCATGTAAACAAGTATTTCTGAAATACATCCAAAGCATGTATTGAATCAACAGAAAGAAAGACATTTGTTGTCATTTCGACTGACCTGGTAGCAGAAGAGCCCATAAAATTTCGGAAGCAGTGTCCTTGGGTTCTGGTTGAGATTCTATGCAGATTGAAAGGAAACAAAATCATTACCCATGATGCTAATTATCAACAGTAATTTAATTAAGTATAAAGTGCCACAGTTGGTACGGTAAATGGCCAAAAATACAATCACTTGCTCTATCAACAGCATATATCAAAGGCAAATATGACACCAACAGCAATAGGAGACCTTTCTTCATAAACTCTTCTTGTTCTTGTATTGTATTGTACACCAAAGCAGTTGGTTAAATAAAGAATATACTAACTTATTTACTTACTTACTTCTTGTTCTAGCTCTTGGTCCTGGTCCCATTCTCCTTCTTCTATCATATGTGATTTGTGCCCAGCCAGTTGCATGAGTTATCATCACAAGTCCAACAGTCTGCCTGTGAAACGTGTTTGTGGACACACACTGACTATGAGCGCCATACTCTTCACTGCATCACAGCTACATGAGGGATCAGTGGCTTGTCGCATTTCATGAGGTTGTGGGCACAGTAATCCTGCACTTAAAATCAGTTGAGTGCAGACCAAAGTCATTGTGGCAAGTTGTAGGACAGATAACAGACCAAAATGTCTCAGCTCTGAGGCAGTGGTTTGTCATTTTCAATGCTACCCATTCAATCAATCAGCCATTTATTGAATCAACAACAGCACAATTAATTAACAATCAGTCATTTAAAAAAAGTTAATCTGCTGATGCCGTCAACAGGACAGCCCTAAAGGATAAAATAATCCGCTATTGCAGGGCTGCCCCTTTTCCATATTACATTTACTGATGGCAAGACGATTTTTATGATCATATAGTTATAGAAAATTCAACTTAAATAAGAATTTTAGGGCTAAATCATAGCCAAACAACTAAATAACAAAACATTGCAGTACAAGATTTAAAACAAACAAACAAACAAATCAAAACAAAACAGATTATAATGTTCACAATAGTACATTATAAACAATCTTAACTAAGGTACAATCTATCAAGTCATTCTATTCTTTTTATATGTTCAAGAGATAATGTTTCAATTGAGCTTTAAATTGAGCCATGTGTAATATATTTATTAAATTTGGAGGAAGAGAATCCCAAAGTGGTGGACCTGAGCATTTAATTGAGAACTGCATTCGACAACATCTATTCATGCTGAAATAGCTGTAATGTCAACTGGGCAACTCAAGGAAAGGTGTGTGGTGGGTACAAAGCGATATTGCCATACAAGTGGTAACTCCCTGTTTGCATCAATCTATCAGTCACATGACCATGCAAAAAGGTTTCTGAGATGTAGAGGCACTATATAAATGCTCTGTCACCTTAAAAATAACAGCTGAATTAAACTACATATTGATTTACCATATAGTATCCAGGAAGGAGCTTTTGTAAGAAATCTGCCTCCTTGTGCTGAAGAGTTTTGATGATGAACTCATCATCATCAGTGATGTAGAAGATGCTTCCACTGGCGCCAGGGTTCGACAGCTCCTGCAGCGGGTAGTTGCTAAGCGACAGCTGAATGAAAAATCATAAAACATAATGCAACGTAATTGTATTGTATTGTATTGTATTTGAACACTTGTTATAGCGCCCCTACCAGATTTCCCATTCAGAGGCGCTCCCGACTACTGCGCGAACGCTGAATCGGAGTTTCACGCCCGAAGCGCATGAGCAATTGCGAGTGAAGGACTTGCCCAGGGTCCCTACGCAGCGACTTTGAGGTGGATTCAAACCCGCAACCTCCAGCTGCAAGGCACCGGACATACCCCCAAACCACCGTGCCCCAGTTGTATTGTGATGTGTTGTATTGTGTGTTGTATTGTACTCCACGTTTATAATGCGACCAAGCCACCTGCAGTAAAGATCCGAGAAATTAATCTCTGATAAACCGACCCGACCGGGAAGCGAACCCGGGGCGCCGGCGTGACGAGCAGGCTACCAACCCACTCGGCCACTCAGGATCCTTAATGCATGTAATGCATGTAGCATCATGTATACATATATTCATATTTTCAAAGCACCTTTTCTCAGTCTCTCGAAAATGTCATGCATAGAAGTTTTTAACTCTGCTATAGTACTTAACCCTTTAACGACGAGCCGCTTATGGTTTCTCATACATTTTAGTACACGCTCGTCGTTAAAGGGTTTTAAAAGTAAAATGATGTAATGCATCATTATGTAATGTATTGATGCAATAATGTATTGGTGAAATCAGATGCAAAGCGTCTTTTAAAAGCCTTAAAAGTGCTGCATATTTAAATTTTGTCAATCTATTTTCATAATAAAATCCATAAAAGTAAGTAAGGAAATAAATAATCTCTGCAACTATGTTACATAGGGCTGCCAACTTTTGATTTTGCCAATCCAGGACACTGGTCAGCATAGTCACTCGATATGCCATTACCAATATAATTATTTACCCTGTCCTCATCACTGTATGCAATGAATGGTGCATCAGCTTAATGTAGGATCTAGTCTACTGTCTAACCCTCTGGGTGATCTTCTGAAATCATCCACCTATCCATTCTCTTCACCAAAGCTGGGCTGGATGTATGTCTTGAAAACAAGCTACAGAAATAACTTTGTATTCTAAACTTATTTGGAGTTTTTTGCAGAACTATGAATATAAAAATGAAAAAACATCCTCACAAGAAAGTCGTCTGGCTGGATGCCAAATAGTTCCCGGAAGTAGCGAAACGCAACCGGTGCGTACGTCCTGAACCGAAAGTCGCTGTACGAGTGAGCTGGAGTGACATTGCTGCCCTCCCTGTCAGTTCAGAAGTAAGGCCAGTTAATTTCTTACATACTGTTTAAATAGTTTTCCTTACAATTACAATTACATAAAGCACATAGCATCAGCACACGAGAAACTATTTGCATTCTAATCTTGGTTC
Source organism: Aporrectodea caliginosa (assembly GCA_020284085.1). Taxonomy (NCBI): domain Eukaryota; kingdom Metazoa; phylum Annelida; class Clitellata; order Crassiclitellata; family Lumbricidae; genus Aporrectodea; species Aporrectodea caliginosa. The sequence goes on from JACEVL010000065.1 coordinate 1,220,392, forward strand.
ACACGAACAAAGTCTGTTAGAGCAATGTCAAAGTACGGTTTTAATAACAGGTTGTGTCATAAGGTCATTACTAAATATGAACTAAATTTTGGACTAATAATCTGTGTTGGCCTTTACATCATAACTATTCCAGACCATAACTCCATTTCAGTGGTTTTATTCAATTTTCCCCACCGATGACTACTGGCTTTTAACAGGACAGATTGTAGATTGCAATTTGCCGATATAAAAAGGAGTGATTGTAGATTGCAATTTGTCGATATAATAAGACCGATTGTAGATTGCAATTTATTGATACAATAGGCGTTTCCTTTACAGCGACCACCAACTGATTCCAGGATTGCATGCCGCATTTTATGATGTTAGAAGACCTCTGAACTAAGATAAGAATGCTGAGATACCTATTGACAATGTACACCATATTCTTTTAAAATTTTCAAACAATACACCTAAAACTCATTATAACATTGCCTTCAATGCCACGTCAAGAACTGTCTTACAATGCGGTGCATTATCATATATTTATTTGCTATTGTTGAATTAATTTGAGCAACAATGTCCCCAACCGTGTTTTGACCAGAATTTTGTTATATAAATGAGCTATGTAATGAAGAGTGTCTGGTACATATTTCTAACAAGTAACCTACCTTGGGAATGAGACGGTTTCAACAATAGAGAAGTCTTGCAGGAGAAGGTCACGCTTAGGTCGACTTGCCAGATTGGTGATGCTCTGACCAATGCCAAGCTGAACGGCAGCCATCAATTCAGTCGTCGATTTCTATTAGAAATCATACATATGACGCTGTGCATAACCGTTACGTTTGTGTCAAGGTTTGAGCTCATAACGACATGCAACATTATAGCAAAAATACTGATATAAAACAAGAATATGATTCTCAAATTTAACCTCCTTGGCATTCTATTTCCAACCAGAAAAACATGCTGAAAACGTTATACTTAAATACATATTTGTCCGTATATGCATTTGTGCATGTATAGACCTTCATAGAACACATACTTTGCGTGATCTGTCTTGAAATGGTCACCGACTCAGAGACCGACTTTGCAATCAGAAATATAATAGGGCGTATCAGCGTCATTTATCGATTTTTAGATAGGCCCGAGAAACAATCAGGGTTCACTTTGTAAAAACAGTTAGACGATTTTTACCCTGAGTGGCACTCGGGATGAACTGTTTTTACATAGACTTCCAGGCACAAGTGATGCTCACAGTTATTGTCAGAGAGCTAAATTCAGCCTCAAAACAGGACCTGATAACAGCCTCAGCTACAGGATGGCAATTATGGAAAGTGGTTTTACTTCAACATGACAATCGACTGGTGCCTTATCATACCTCTGCAATAGAAATTAACAGAGCAGATTAAATAATCACTATGAACACTTGAACAGCACACCTTCTTGTAAGTCACTTGTCCAGCTTCGTCCACCCTTCGATGACCAATCTTGCGCAGACGGTCATGACCTGAAGTTCCATCTGGTTTGCTAACAGATCTCTGAAGGACGGATCCAGTCAATGAGCTGCGGGCCTCTCGCTGTACAAAACACACACACCATCAGAAACACAAGAAGCCAAAATCTATTTAAATATAACAAAATAAACACAGTCAGTAAGGATATATCAAAAACACCAAACAATTACTCACAAATTCAGTCATATCTAAAACAATGTTACCAGACAATTATATAGTGGCTTTGTGGATGATCCCCAAGAAAAATGAACTGCAAAGTATTAAAACCAAAGAAATACCAATAGAAAAGGAAAAAATATAAGATGATTATATATAAAATTATAATAAATGAAGTTACATAAATCAACAGAAAAATGAAATTGCTTAAGTATATTTACATAGCAAAACATAAATATGACACCTTTGAGGCACCTCTCACAAGTGATAAAAAATATACATGATCTTATAGATGAAAACAGAAAATTGTTCTAACACTATTGGTTATAATTGGGACATATTGACCTGGTATTGACCTAGTTAAGGCTACAGAGCTGTACAGGAAGTCAGTCTGATTGTGACCAGCGAGCAGGTTGGACACTAGAATAAAACGTGATACATAATAACACAGACATTGTCTGGGATCAAAAAAAGATAAAACATGACAATAAAAGATTGCTCTATCTAAAAGCATTCCAGTGAATTAGCACAGTCATAAAAATTTTGCATGCTTTACCAAAGCAGCATAATTTCGAACAATCCCAAACCCATATACCGTAATCTGCAAAGGAAACTTCAGTGCAGCAAAAATTCATGATATCCATATCAGAAGAGAGACTGTTCAGCAATTTGAAACACATACCTCAATAACAGGATGCTTGTTTCTCCAGTCAGACTCTACAATTAAATTGAACATAACTAACAACTGAGGACCAATAACCTCCACTATAGCAATAGACATCAATCCATTTGGTACGGAGAAAATCAACACATACAAAAAGTGTTAGGATCTCTGGCATTGCATTCTCAACATATTTGACTGCTAAATGTCATCCCACATGTTAAGCAGGTTTCTTCAAACATAGTAACAATAAAAAATAATAATAATAATAATGCAGCAAAAGGTTTCAATTCCTGAGGGATTACACTTTCCTTGGGTAAAAAAATAATAATACTGAGATTAACGTGCCAGATGTCAAACTTGAATCAGTGGCATGGTAATCACTTAGGGATGGAATTAGTGGGTAGAGGAAAGACCATTATTATTATTAATAATAAAATTTTTAACAAGTGCACGGTCACCCTGAGTCACGTCTGTGGCGTGGATAGTCAGCCGCCAGGAGAAGATGCAGTTAGATAAGCTTGAAAGCCAAGGGAGTTTTGAGCTGATTTTTGAAGGAAGGAAATAAATTTGAGCTACGAAAAAGATAAAACTAAGTAACTGATAAATTAATTAAATAAAAAGTTTTCAGTAGCTGCATGTAGGATGCAGTTGATAGAGCAGAGTCTATAGAGAACTCCAGGGAAGTATTTCCAGCCCACGAATGAGGTTGGACTAGTGACAATTTGCCAGTGGCCCTCTCTACAAAAGGTTGACAAAGTTTCTGACAGTAACTGTCCAGATCTTCTAACAGAAGCCAGGATGTGGCAATCAAGCCAAACTGATGATCAGAAGTAAGTGCCATGTGTGAAGGAGTCCATAGTCAAACAGTAAATAACTTAAGGATCATGTTATTACGTTCTCACTGTAGTATGCACAATGTAAGTAAGTAAGTATATTCTTTATTAAATGGGTAGTAAGAGAGCTGCACATTGGTGTATAGACATGAAAAGACAAATACAAAATCAATAGGAATTCAGCATTCTTCCTGTAAATTTTTCCCTCATGTTATTGTCAATAAGAGTCAAGACCCTGTCATGAGACCGTGGGCATAGGTCACAGGTAGCAGATTTCCTAATGTAATCAAATGATTTATATAGTACTATTATCATAATACAAAAGGCATCAGCAGTTGATGGTTGGTTCAACACCATGGTAAAACTGCAATCTGCAGAAAAATCCTGCAAAAAATCAGCTTGTATTCCATATTTTGCATGAATGAATGAGCGTAGCAAAAAAGCTTCCATAACATGCATTCAGTGAACAATCACTGCTTTCGAAAATTACAAACTGCCACATGAGACTGTAAATTTTCATAAGATTCGAGTAAGATAAGCTGGTATCTCCTCACCGGAGTCGATCGTCTTAACACTGGATTGAAACTCCGTTCCATGCTTGGCTTGTTTAGACTTAGCCAACTCTGACGCCATTATCGTCTACAGCTGAAATCAATACATCACGAAGTCATCATAAAATATTTAAAAGCGAATAAACCATGCAAAATAGCAATACAAAATGGCACTGGCTACGGTACCGTCCGGACGGTACCGTTATTTCTTTTCTACGGTACCGTCCGCAAATAATCTATGGCCGATTGCACATATCTATGGCGTGAAAGCCTAACCATCAATAGCGCAGTAGTTAAGAGATGAACGAAACTAACCCTAACCCTGACCCTAACCGACCCTCACGACGCCTAATTTGACACTAAACGATCACACGAATACTAACCTGGCCCTAACCGACCCTCAAGTTGTCAGCCATAAAAAAATTCGACGCGAAGACAACAACTTAACGTGACAGGCTTTTGCCAATATTTATTTCAACCGGATGTACACGCCATAGATATGTGCAATCGCCCATAGATTATTTGCGGACGGTACCGTAGAAAAGAAATAACGGTACCGTCCGGACGGTACCGTAGCCAGTTCGATACAAAATATGCAAAGTTTTAAATATAATACAATAAGATTTGTCAGCAGATCAACACAGACAGCATAGGAAACTACAATAATAATTATTGAGATCGTGATCACAAACTTTGCATTTTCATTGCACTTCCATTACATTTTCAGTGTCATCTTCTGCCACCAACCGACAGCAGTTCTGTGAGATGCTGGCGCAACAGAAGTCAATGATTCAGACGCTGCTATGATTCCCACGCACCAACATAAACACCGAGCGAATAAAATAAAAGTACCTGTCGTTCACGGGTCAAATATGCTGGGTAAATCAATTTCAAATCATTGCAACGATTTCCACGAAAAAGTCTGTGCATCTGAATTTTGATCGTTTTATGTCGCAAGTTAATTTTTATGCTATTTTGGTTTGATCAGCGACAAGCCGCTGCAACACGGACTAAATATCGCATATAGAGATTTCAAATTTGATCGCTATCGAAACTTACCATGTGGCGTCACCGTGTGATGTCAACGTAAATCTTCGAAATTTCTGAGCTCAGCTGCACGAAAGTCTTGTCATGGAGAACAGCTTTGGATTTGAGTTTGAAGAAAATGGAATTATAGGCCTAAAGTTATCAATCTTGGAGTGGACAACAAAGGTAGCGATAGTGTAGGCAGTTTTAAAGTCACGCTTAGGTCTAGTGAGGTGGAGGCACGGATATGCATGAAGCAGGTGCACGAGAGGTTGGATCGAGATGCTATCACAGTATAAATATTACAGATGCAGAAAAAAATTAATGTGGATCAAAGGTAATGCCAAGATTGCGCACATGCGAGTCGGAGATGAAAGCGACAGGTAATGAGCATAGGCGTAGCCACATGAAGGCAGGAGGAGGCAGTTGCCTCCTCTTGGATTTTCCCGTATTTGCCTCCTCTTGCCCGAACTCCATCGCCATACAAATCTGCATGCAATTTACTTACTTACTGCACTGTTCAAGCGAATGTTGTACCGTACGGCGTATACTATTTCCTGACACACAGACACAGTTTTCGTTTCCGGTAACAAACGCCTAACTTCAGTATTTTTCAAGTAAATTGTACTAATCGAATTATTGTGTATTATCGTCATTCCGACTCATTCGTCAATTCGTCAATAGTCATTATTATGTCTGCGGGGCCGCCAAATAAGAAACTTCGACAGATTGTGCTATCTTTTGCCAGCCAAAAGCCAGCGAAGAAATACACAGGTAACGACAGGTTATTAGTAATAACGCCTATGGTTATTAGTTATAATTAGTAACGAAGCTTCTCTTGAAGAAAAGACCTAGTTTCATCAATCCAACTTTATATACTTACGGAAACAATTATTTCCATCATCCAGCTTTTATTTAATCAAACTTCCATTTAGGCAAGAAATCATTCTCATCAATCCCTGCAGCTTCCATTTTAAAGCAACAATGTAAAATAATTTAGCAACGTAAACTAGGGTTTAACCGTTATACCGTTAGGATTAGTAAATAGTAATTATGGTAACTTTGTAAGGGGCTTCTATCCCCCCTAAACAACCGGGCTCAATCCCTCTCCTTCCCCCCTACTGTGAGTGAAGAGATCTGTAACTTGTAAAAGAAACACTCCCCCCTGTTTTTCACTGGGCTCAACTTGGATGGAAGGAAGAAAGTAAGTGGGGCATGAAATTATGCTTGTGTTACTAAGAAATCGTTTTGGACAGATGTTTGTTATGCAAATAGCTTATAACAGTCATTTATAAATTATCCTTTTTGGTGGTGGCCGTGTCTGTGGTATTTGTACATTGGTCTGATCGTCATTTATGTCGCTGTCATAAAAGTATAAGCCTACTCACATTTAGCTTATTTTAATTTTCTTTTTGCTTGTTTACCGTCTATCGAGAGTTATCGGTTAAATACAGATTATGAATTCATTCTAAATGTGAATTGTTGTGCCTTTGTCCTTGAAGGTACTGCGCTGGATTCGCTGGAAAGAAAAGTTTGTGCAGCCCGCGGCAGTGAAACCTCCAACACTTCTGGAAACGTTGCAAGTTTGCGATCCAGTATTGTTCCCGAATATATACACGATACTGCAGCTGCTACTATCTCTGCCAGTGGGTTCTTGCTGCTGTGAAAGATCCTTCAGTGCACTGCGAAGGCTAAAGACTTTTCTCAGAACAACAACGTCCGAAGAACGGCTGAACGGATTGGCACTTGCCTACATACACAGAGACATTGATGTAGATTTAGACAGAGTGCTTCAGAAGTGGGACGGATCTGGGCATAGAAGAATTCATTTGGCTTTTTCGTCAACCGACAGCTGCTGAACATGGTTGTGACACCTATAGCACAGAAGTCGAGCATAAGTTACGTACTAAAATTAACATCTTTAATAGTCAGTAGATACAGAACTTGTCAAAATTACTGCAATGAAAGACAAGTTGAACTCATAACTTATGTGAACTTCTCACAATTTCATGCTCGTAAAATTTTTACGTTCACATACTGATGTTCTCTATACTTAAAATAATGGCGGCAGAAGCTTTGCAACTGTTAGTTTCAGACATGCTGAAAAAGCAACTGTTAGTTTCAGACATGCTTAAAAAGTAATTGCTGTGAATTATACTACCCCTAAAAAAAGGTCGTCAGGAAAAAAAAGTCTACGATTTTCGTCTATTGCTCCATGGATAAATTTTGCCTCCTCTTGTTTGCTCCATGGGTACATTTTGCCTCCTCTTGTGCCTCCTCTTGAAAAGAGGTCTGGCTACGCCACTGGTAATGAGTTGGTAATTAGGCATATCGAAAGAGTCGCGGATTTTCTTGCTCTGATCTGGGAGATCAAAAGGACCATAACTTATAGGGCCTATATAATATCTGTTGTGGTATGCAGGGTTGAGGCAGTGGAGGTTGGAGCTCTTTCAACTTCTCCACAATGGAGGAGGAGAAAGAGCTGGGAGAGAAGGACATAAAGAGTTGGGTGTCGTCTACGTAAAAATCGTGGTCAACATTTTATGAGATGGCTCGGATGGTGTAGTGTAAAAGATTAAGAGATCATGTGACCCTATAACGGAATTTTTCGGAACACCACAAGAGTGTTGGAGGGTTAATTATGAGCAATAGGCTAACTATATCGGCTATGACAGAGCAGGAGCGGGAAGACAAGTAGGCCTAAGACTGGAACCAGAGTGCAGTAGACGCCGCTTAAGTGCATAGCCTCGAGACTGCCTCGTACCTGCACTTAACCGACATGTGTACATGACAGAAGTTCACATGTGCTGTGTAAAGTTGGCTAAATGTAGGCCTAATGATATTTAAGAACAGAAATGGATCGTACACATATTGTAATGCCTTCAGTGACCATCCAGTTAAAGTAAATCTAATTAGCGTTAAATTAGAATTGTAGGCCTAATTAGATGCTAAATGCACTGTAGGCCTTAGGCCTACATAGTTATAGTCCAACTTCTTACGACGGCGTAAAGAAGTCGCCGCTCTGTGTTTAAGCACCTCCATTCGCTATGCTAACGTCGAATTCATCCAGACGCGCCCAACCATCTATATAACGTTTTTACAACTTAAGCGAGTGTCAAGCAAGCTATAAGAACATTGTTTATGCTACAGTTGCACACTCCGCAATGTCGGAATGACCAGTAACAATGTTACGTCACCGTCCTGCTGAAGAAGACGGTGACGCTAGACCTACAGGACAGCCAAAGGAGAAGTAGTTCGTGATCGATGGAGTCGAAAGCGATAGAAGTGTCGAAGAGACAGTGGCAGGAGTCTTGTTGATGACTCACAGCAGAGAGTCAGAGACCAGTTTGTCACACAGATAGACAGAGAGAGAGAGAGAGAGAGAGAGAGAGAGAGAGAGAGAGAGAGAGAGTAGAGAGAGAGAGTAGAGAGAGAGAGAGAGAGAAGCAGAGTTTCTGTGGAGTGGTGTTTAGTAAAACGAGATTGGTGGGGGTTGAAGAGTGAGTTAAAAGACAGATGATCGTTCAGCCGAACAAGCTCTATGCGTTCTGTTCGTTTAGATAAAAATGAAAGATTGGAGATGGAACGATAGCTATTTAGACAGGTTTTCCTTGTCTAGAAAGGGAGTGACGACGTTAGAGTGCTTAAATGCGGTAGAGAGGTAGAAGGTTGATTATTTTGGTGATAACAGGAACGAGGACATAAGGAATGGAGATCATAGAGGAGACGTCAAGTTAAGGTTAAGCAGGACTATAGAAGGGTATAGGCTACTATATATAGGCTCGAGGGTAAAAGATCTATGCATGACACAAGTAAATGGAAACGAATTTTTTCGGGCTTAGCCTGTTTGGCTGCTTGCATCATCAAAGCAGACTCATTTGCCACTAGAGAAGATCACGAAGTTCGAGGAGAGAGGCCCTGAGAGGGGGTATAGGAAGGAGGAGCTAATTGGCGGGAATCTAATCGGACCTCACTAACAACGCCGATAATTGTCTAAGATTTCCAATCATAGCAATTTTGAGAGACTACAAAACTTATATTTTGGCCGAAATTTACATCACATTTACATGATCCACTTACATTGCTATTACAAATGTCTGCAACTGTAGGCAGTGGGCCAGTGGCGTAACCAGGGTTTCACAAAAATTACGCAGTTTCGAAGACCTCTGATTGGATGGTTCTGGGGGATGGGCTGCGCCCTCCCCAGAGTAAGAAAATTTTTATTTAAAGGTTTGTCCATTTTGGGATCATCTTTTTGGCTAAAATAATAACATTTTAATCTGTTCTTTGCTAATTACAGTTTCATAATTTGGTTTTTAAAATTGGCTGAGCTGCAAAGTACCAGCAACCAACGTAGACTAGAAATAGACAGTATCAACAAAGAACTGCAATTAACTAAAAATTGAAATATTTTACTTTGTACAATGTACACGTAGTTGTCAGTTTTCTATGCATCGTTAGACTGTTACAGTTTTAATTAAATTTAAGATAACAGACTAACTGTGACAAATTCTTGAACCTCACTTTGCTACTGTCGGTGCATTGTGGCTGTGTGCGATAGGCCTACATGCTTGCAAACGCTTTGGGTAAAAATTAATTCATAGCCGATGTCTTGTTGAAACGAAATATTTATAATTAATCAATTATAGGTAATATTAAATCTCAACTTATAACTGTAATAAGTCAACGTATGCCTAATTGTAATTGTTTTGTAAGTTTCTTCAATTGCTGTTGTTATTCAATGAATTTGGGGTGTGTGAAGACAAAGTTTACAGCGATTTGCTACACTTATGTCCTTTACGTAATTTGAACGTGTTAACAGATTACGGGGACAGCTGCCACTTCTGCTATATTGCCGCCGCTGCATTTATACAGATCTTCATGACTATGGACTTTACCTGGACTTGCTTGATTACACTTGTAACCTATGGTGTAACCCAGACGACGATATATACTATACCTGCATCTGAAACTATGATTCGGTAAGAAAACCTTCAACTGCAACTTAACTTCAGAATTAATCAGAACTATGTATAACTTGATATCTCACGATTCTCTAACATCACAATTATTTGTAATAGGCTTATTTATGCTTGAGTAACAAAATCTTGGCATTTTAAAAATTACTCACAAATATTTTACGACAAAAATTGTTCAATTCGAGATTGAATGTTCCTAGAAAGCAAAAACTGATGAAAGGAAAAAATTCTTTATCAATAAAGTTTACTAAAATTACGTCGTAATATAACTAATCTGGTATAACGCCTCGTATTAGATTCAGATTTGAAACATGCTTAACTGACATCATCCAGCGCCTCTTCACAGGCGAGGTCTTTCAGCGCCTCTCTTCACAGGCGAGATCTTTCAGCGCCTCTTCACAGGCGAGATCTTTACCGCCTCTTCACAGGCGAGGTCTTTCAACGCCTCTTCACAGACGAGGTCTTTCAGCGCCTTTTCACAGGCGAGGTCTTTCAGCGCCTCTTCACAGGCGAGATCTTTCAGCGCCTTTTCACAGGCGAGATCTTTCAGCGCCTTTTCAAAGGCGAGATCTTTCAGCGCCTCTTCACAGACGAGGTCTTTCAGCGCCTCTTCACAGGCGAGATCTTTCAGCGCCTCTTCACAGGCGAGATCTTTACCGCCTCTTCACAGACGAGGTCTTTCAGCGCCTCTACACAGACGAGGTCTTTCAACGCCTCTTCACAGGCGAGATCTTTTACCGCCTCTTCACAGAGGAGGTCTTTCAGCACCCTTCTTCACAGACGAGGTCTTTCAGCGCCTCTTCACAGACGAGGTCTTTCAAACGCCTCTTCACAGGCGAGGTCTTTCACCGCCTCTTGTCGCGAGGTCTTTCAAGCGCCTCTTCACAGGCGAGATCTTTCAGCGCCTCTTCACAGACGAGGTCTTTCAGCGCCTCTTCACAGGCGAGATCTTTCAGCGCCTCTTCACAGGCGAGATCTTTCAGCGCCTCTTCACACGCGAGGTCTTTCAGCGCCTCTTCACTGTTTACGCGAGGTCTTTCAGCGCCTCTTCACACGCGAGGTCTTTCAGCGCCTCTTCACACGCGAGGTCTTTCAGCGCCTCTTCACACGCGAGGTCTTTCAGCGCCTCTTCACACGCGAGGTCTTTCAGCGCCTCTTCACACGCGAGGTCTTTCAGCGCCTCTTCACACGCGAGGTCTTTCAGCGCCTCTTCACAGGCGAGGTCTTTCAGCGCCTCTTCACACGCGAGGTCTTTCAGCGCCTCTTCACAGGCGAGGTCTTTCAGCGCCTCTTCACACGCGAGGTCTTTCAGCGCCTCTTCACAGGCGAGGTCTTTCAGCGCCTCTTCACACGCGAGGTCTTTCAGCGCCTCTTCACAGGCGAGGTCTTTCAGCGCCTCTTCACACGCGAGGTCTTTCAGCGCCTCTTCACACGCGAGGTCTTTCAGCGCCTCTTCACAGGCGAGATCTTTCAGCGCCTCTTCACAGGCGAGATCTTTCAGCGCCTCTTCACAGGCGAGGTCTTTCAGCGCCTCTTCACAGGCGAGATCTTTTACCGCCTCTTCACAGGCGAGGTCTTTCGAGATCGCCTCTTCACAGGCGAGAATCTTTCACCGCCTCTTCACAGGCGAGGTCTTTCACCGCCTCTTCACAGGCGAGGTCTTTCAACGCCTCTTCACAGGCGAGATCTTTTCACCGCCTCTTCACAGGCGAGAGGTCTTTCAGCGCCTCTTCACAGGCGAGATCTTTCAGCGCCTCTTCACAGGCGAGGTCTTTCAGCGCCTCTTCACAGGCGAGATCTTTCAGCGCCTCTTCACAGGCGAGATCTTTTACCGCCTCTTCACAGGCGAGATCTTTCGCCTCTTCACAGGCGAGATCTTTTTACCGCCTCTTCACAGGCGAGATCTTTACCGCCTCTTCACAGGCGAGATCTTTCAGCGCCTCTTCACAGGCGAGGTCTTTCAGATCTTTTACCGCCTCTTCACAGGCGAGATCTTTTACCGCCTCTTCACAGGCGAGATCTTTTACCGCCTCTTCACAGGCGAGATCTTTTACCGCCTCTTCACAGGCGAGATCTTTACCGCCTCTTCACAGACGAGATCTTTCAGCGCCTCTTCACAGGCGAGATCTTTCAGCGCCTCTTCACAGGCGAGATCTTTTACCGCCTCTTCACAGGCGAGATCTTTCAGCGCCTCTTCACAGGCGAGATCTTTTACCGCCTCTTCACAGGCGAGATCTTTACCGCCTCTTCACAGGCGAGATCTTTTACCGCCTCTTCACAGACGAGATCTTTCAGCGCCTCTTCACAGGCGAGATCTTTTACCGCCTCTTCACAGGCGAGATCTTTCAGCGCCTCTTCACAGGCGAGATCTTTCAGCGCCTCTTCACAGGCGAGATCTTTCAGCGTCTCTTCACAGGCGAGATCTTTCAGCGCCTCTTCACAGGCGAGATCTTTTACCGCCTCTTCACAGGCGAGATCTTTTAGCGCCTCTTCACAGGCGAGATCTTTCACCGCCTCTTCACAGGCGAGATCTTTTACCGCCTCTTCACAGGCGAGATCTTTCAGCGCCTCTTCACAGGCGAGATCTTTCAGCGCCTCTTCACAGGCGAGATCTTTCACCGCCTCTTTTCACAGGCGAGATCTTCACAGGCATCCTTACCGCCTCTTCACAGGCGAGATCTTTTAGCGCCTCTTCACAGGCGAGATCTTTCACCGCCTCTTCACAGGCGAGATCTTTTACCGCCTCTTCACAGGCGAGATCTTTTACCGCCTCTTCACAGGCGAGATCTTTCAGCGCCTCTTCACAGGCGAGATCTTTCACCGCCTCTTCACAGGCGAGATCTTTTACCGCCTCTTCACAGGCGAGATCTTTTAGCGCCTCTTCACAGGCGAGATCTTTACCGCCTTTTCACAGGCGAGGTCTTTACCGCCTCTTCACAGCGAGATCTTTCACAGGCGAGATCTTTCAGCGCCTCTTCACAGGCGAGATCTTTCACCGCCTCTTCACAGGCGAGATCTTTACCGCCTCTTCACAGGCGAGATCTTTACCGCCTCTTCACAGGCGAGATCTTTCAGCGCCTTTACCGCCTCTTCACAGGCGAGATCTTTACAGCGCCTCTTCACAGGCGAGATCTTTTACCGCCTCTTCACAGGCGAGATCTTTCAGCGCCTCTTCACAGGCGAGATCTTTTACCGCCTCTTCACAGGCGAGATCTTTCAGCGCCTCTTCACAGGCGAGATCTTTCAGCGCCTCTTCACAGGCGAGATCTTTTACCGCCTCTTCACAGGCGAGATCTTTTACCGCCTCTTCACAGGCGAGATCTTTTACCGCCTCTTCACAGGCGAGATCTTTCAGCGCCTCTTCACAGGCGAGATCTTTTACCGCCTCTTCACAGGCGAGATCTTTTACCGCCTCTTCACAGGCGAGATCTTTCAGCGCCTCTTCACAGGCGAGATCTTTCAGCGCCTCTTCACAGGCGAGAGCGCCTCTTCGAGATCTTTACCGCCTCTTCACAGGCGAGATCTTTTACCGCCTCTTCACAGGCGAGATCTTTCAGCGCCTCTTCACAGGCGAGGTCTTTCAGCGCCTCTTCACAGGCGAGCGCCTCTTCACAGGCGAGATCTTTTACCGCCTCTTCACAGGCGAGATCTTTCAGCGCCTCTTCACAGGCGAGATCTTTTAGCGCCTCTTCACAGACGAGGTCTTTCAACGCCTCTTTACAGGCGAGATCTTTCAGCGCCTCTTCACAGGCGAGATCTTTACCGCCTCTTCACAGGCGAGATCTTTTACCGCCTCTTCACAGGCGAGATTTTTTACCGCCTCTTCACAGACGAGGTCTTTCAGCGCCTCTTCACAGGCGAGATCTTTTACCGCCTCTTCACGCCTCTTCACAGGCGAGATCTTTACCGCCTCTTCACAGGCGAAATCTCTTTACCGCCTCTTCACAGGCGAGATCTTTCAGCGCCTCTTCACAGGCGAGATCTTTTACCGCCTCTTCACAGGCGAGATCTTTACCGCCTCTTCACAGGCGAGATCTTTTACCGCCTCTTCACAGGCGAGATCTTTTACCGCCTCTTCACAGGCGAGATCTTTCACCGCCTCTTCACACGAGGTCTTTCAGCGCCTCTTCACAGGCGACCGCCTCTTCACAGGCGAGATCTTTTACCGCCTCTTCACAGGCGAGATCTTTTACCGCCTCTTCACAGGCGAGATCTTTACCGCCTCTTCACAGGCGAGATCTTTTACCGCCTCTTCACAGGCGAGATCTTTCACCGCCTCTTCACAGGCGAGATCTTTCACCGCCTCTTCACAGGCGAGATCTTTACCGCCTCTTCACAGGCGAGATCTTTTACCGCCTCTTCACAGGCGAGATCTTTACCGCCTCTTCACAGGCGAGATCTTTTACCGCCTCTTCACAGGCGAGATCTTTCACCGCCTCTTCACAGGCGAGATCTTTCAGCGCCTCTTCACAGGCAGGCGAGATCTTTCACCGCCTCTTCACAGGCGAGATCTTTTACCGCCTCTTCACACGAGGCGCCTCTTCACAGATCTTTCACCGCCTCTTCACAGGCGAGATCTTTCACCGCCTCTTCACAGGCGAGATCTTTTACCGCCTCTTCACAGGCGAGATCTTTTACCGCCTCTTCACAGGCGAGATCTTTTACCGCCTCTTCACAGGCGAGATCTTTACCGCCTCTTCACAGGCGAGATCTTTACCGCCTCTTCACAGGCGAGATCTTTACCGCCTCTTCACAGGCGAGATCTTTTACCGCCTCTTCACAGACGAGGTCTTTTACCGCCTCTTCACAGGCGAGATCTTTCACCGCCTCTTCACAGGCGAGATCTTTTACCGCCTCTTCACAGGCGAGATCTTTTACCGCCTCTTCACAGGCGAGATCTTTTACCGCCTCTTCACAGAGGTCTTTAAACGCCTCTTCACAGGCGGATCTTTACCGCCTCTTCACAGGCGAGATCTTTTACCGCCTCTTCACAGGTTAGATCTTTACCGCCTCTTCACAGGCGAGATCTTTACCGCCTCTTCACAGGCGAGATCTTTACCGCCTCTTCACAGGCGAGGTCTTTTAACGCCTCTTCACAGGCGAGATCTTTCAGCGCCTCTTCACAGGCGAGATCTTTTACCGCCTCTTCACAGGCGAGATCTTTACCGCCTCTTCACAGGCGAGATCTTTTACCGCCTCTTCACAGGTTAGGTCTTTACCGCCTCTTCACAGGCGAGATCTTTCAGCGCCTCTTCACAGGTTAGGTCTTTCAGCGCCTCTTCACAGGCGAGATCTTTCAGCGCCTCTTCACAGGCGAGATCTTTCAGCGCCTCAACACAGTGGCAATATTTTCCAGCAAGTGGCGGGCCAGGGTGCCGAAAGCGCCTGAGCAGTGGTGGTAGAGATCTGGGGGAGCTCGATGTACCCGTCCCCAGAAATTGTGTGCAAAACTAAATCATTAATGGTGCATTTTTTTAGCATACAGGCAGTCAAATTAGGGTTAAAATCTTAATTTTGATCTTCATTATCAGTCACGAACATCACAAGAAACTCATTGAGCCTTACAAATGAACTTTTATTCTCAAATTGTGTAGTCTTTAGGCAAGATTCCGTGTGCCAGAAATACATCGTCGGCGGTCCAGAAAAAGGCCCGTGGGCCTGCTCTTTAAGTGATCTTGCTAATGCAAGGAGCCGTAAAGTTCACTTAGTCTAGACTGTTGCACACTGCACAGCTTAACTTAATCTTAAGTTCATACTTAAAGTTAAACTGTTTCAGTAGCCTACAATTACGAAAATTATTAAACTAGAATTTGACATTTCCTTTTAGGCTACCATTTTCGCGTCAAATTCAATCATTAAACTTCTTTTCTCAATATCTCATTTGCAGTCTTTCGTAGGCCCCTGAAAGGTTCGTAGGCCCTACCCCCTTGAGGTGGCCTAGGCCTACAGTGCCTAATAGATAAAACGGCCCTGAGCAGGGTCAGAGTCATCTCACAGTAAACGCGCCTCAAAATAAGCGTCACGTGATACCTGTTCCTGGCGATGTTGAGCTTCCGAAGGCAGCGCTCGACTTCAGTCGTCTTCCATCGGTCGAACTCGACGAGAAGAACGGTCCGGAGCGTCGACGTGTCCACAAAGGGCCTCACGAAAAGGCGACGCAACCGACGAAACATGATCTCTCATAATTTTATCAAGCAGAAATGTAGCCAAAAAATCGCAAATCTGCGATCTTCATATCCTACCACAAGAAAGCTGTGGGGACAATGACGATGACGTCATCAACAATCAGGCGGGCGGAAATAACGTCAATAGACTCAATACGATATTATCGCATCTCTCGAAAGAGTTCTGAATCTCTTTTAATAAAACGTGATAATATTAAAGTAAGTAAACAAGTATATTCTTTATTAAACCGGTTGCAGAAGAGCCGCACTCCGGTGTGCAAACATCATAGGACAAAAATAAAATCAATAGGAGAACAGCATTCTTCCTACAAAATGTAATGTTGTCCTCATATTATTGTCGATAAGCGTCAAGACCCTGTCATGAGACCGTGGGCGAAGGGCATAGGCAGTCGATTTCCTGTTCACTTCCATGGTCGGGACAACTTATGTAAAGCATGCCCTGTGTTGTTTAGAACAGCTGTGAAGAGACCGGTATCATCCTTGCGACAGAGCCGATAAAAAGTTGGACTGTCAACGGAGAGGTACCGCCGCCGGATCATCCTACTTATGATGGATTGGAGCCTGTTTTTATCCTGCTGATGAGCAAAACGCCACCATGCTGGGCTAGCGTTCAGCAGGCATGCCACGGTCGTGGCGCGACAGGTGTGGGTCCTTGAGGCAGTTAAAATGCGCAATGCATACGTGGACTGTCTATCTTTGCAACCATCTGACTTAGATACCGTAAAGTTTTCGGTTTGGAAGTCTGTAACACTACCAATAATAAAATAAAATAAAATAAATACTAAGTAAGTTGTTTAAGCTCTATATAAATATTCAAATATATAGGAGCCTAACCATGTAGGTCTACACTGATACAGAGCTAGATAGCTTTGCACTGATATATATATATATATATATATATATATATATATATATATATATATATACTAGCAGTTTTACCCGGCGTTCGCCCGGGTTTTTCCTCAGCGCCCGTGTATTTGAATTTAACGACATCTTCGTCAGCGCACGTGAATTTGAATTTAACGATGTGCACATTTTTCGTGTATCCCTCTGGCGAATTTACGCGCTGGCTTGAAATTGTTTAATTGTAACTCTACGCGATATATACTCCTGCATAGCTAGATTTCAATGGCATTGAAACAGACTATGACCACATCGAAACTTAAAATGTCCAAATATCGGAATTTAAAGTAAATTTTGAGTTGAAATAAAGTTGGGTTGAGATCTATAGAAATTCAAATGAAAACGTTCGTTAAAAATTTCGTATCCCTAAAGTTTTGCATTGGCGAATTTTTAAGTCCGATGACCTATAAATTCAGCCGTGGGCGTGACCACTTCTGATTTGAAATCAACGGTCATCGTGATTGGTTGCGAATCAGAGCGTTGACCTAGATCCTCCGCGTGACGTAAGATTGTATATTAATTTTAGCCAGCGTGACGTGAACAAATGGCCATACTATGGGCGGTATTAAGATAGCCTCGTTTAAAAAGTTGTAAATGTAAAATGTCCATATATCGGCGTTTAAATAAAATTGCGAGCTGATAATAGTCGCGTTGACCATGACGTGGCGTAATAATGTTTTGTAAATTTTGGAAATCGCTAAAGCGTTCCGTTTCGGAGCCTTTAGCGAGACGGACAAACATACGGAAGGACAGAAAAAAGAGACTTTGGATTATATATATAGATATTCACACCTTTGGAGACCATCTTTTTGGTTAATAGTAATAACATTTCACATCAGTTCTTTGGCAAATTATAATTAGCCTATAATTTCATAATTTGGTTTATAAAATTGGCTCAGCTGCAAAATTTCAGCAACCAACGTAGACTAGAAACAGACAGACTCAACACAGAACTGCAATTAACTAAAGCATTGAAATTTTTTACTTTGTGCAATGTAGGCTACATGTATGTAGTTGTCAGTTTTCTATGCACCGTCAGACTGTTACAGTTTCAAAAAATTTAACCTAACAGACTAACTGTGACAAATTCTTGGACCTCACTTTTGCTACTAGCCTATCAGTGCTTTGTCGCTGTGTGCGATAGGCCTAGGCCTATAACTATACTAGCAAAAGAAATTGATAGATACAATACAATACCCCAAAACGCATTAGCAGCCCCATCATAAACTTACCCTATCGTAACATATATATATATATATATATATATATCGAGACCGACCTCAGAAAGCTGCTGCTTGAGGAGTGTCGCAATAGTTTCGCCAGTGATGTCACGCGTTGGGATGAAAGTTATTAATTGTTCTTCTACCACATGCTGAGAACCGGGTTGTTCCCGCCATCAACATATCGTAAGCAGACCGATATCTGTTCTGCGCTCGCATCAGACAATAAAGTGTAGAACATAGCCTCACGACATTGACATTCTTGGACAATAGACCTAGGCCTACTGTCTCGAACTTCCTGGCCACGCAGGTGGATCAGCTCATTTTGAATTATAAACGGACTAGGGGCCTACGTACTGGGCTTTGCTTGGACCATATTACATTAGCTATTTAGCTTACGATGATTTAAACTAGTTTCGGTCTGTGATCGAAATTTCAGAAATGTAACAAAATTTGCACAGTCTTTCACTAAGCCCGCGAAGGGAGATGTTTTGCTGACCGTACAATAACAAAGTCAGTACAATAGAAATTCAACGAATAATAGTAGGATCTAGAATGTGAAAATGTAACCTAAATGGTTAAACAATTTTGAGAGCGGTTTAAATCTTTACGCAGTTGCGTAATAATTACGTAATGCTAGTTACGCGCATGACTGTAGGCCTATATGTAGCAAACTAGCAATCGCTTCAGTCTGTCTGCAGTGTATATTTGTGATGTTTGTCTTTCAGTCTATCTGTCTATTCGCTGTTTGTCTGCCTGCTTTAATATGCTTATGTGTTATTGCAAGTGTTTGTTTCTGCGCTTCTTCGTAGCAGTCGAACAACAAATCATGACACAAAAATTGAAGCCGCAAAAAGTAGATATAATAATTTATAACCAAAATAAACACAATTTCTTTGTCAATGCATTGTACATGAAACTTTAAAGTCATGCACTAGGCCTACCTTTAAGTTTTAAGACTTCTTCAAAATAGATCATGTTCGGACAAGTATAGGTCCTATATATTTATTCACATTATAGCGCCATATCATATAGATCTATATTCTATTAGGCCTATTCTGTTTTCATATTGATCCCGCGATAAAACGCTGTAGAACACAAACGAAAGAGGATCAATGGATCATAGGAAGAGAACGGCTATACGCAGGATAGACAATATCAACGAAGACACAACAAAGACTTCAACTAAACACAAGAACGGCTCTCTACATCTGACAAATGACGAAAACAATGAAGGTGTTTTAGTCGTACTCGACGCGCAAAAAGGTTTTGCGACAGGAGCTGACGATGATGAAGTCGATCAATAGACAGTCACTTAGGCCTACCTACACAGTCATGTAGGCCTATCTACACAGCCATGTAGGCCAGGGTGAGAATTGCCGGGGGTTCACCCCTAGTCTTTCTTAGTACCCCATCGTTAAGTCTTCATTTCACACACCAAATCAACATGGATCAAAATCTGACCCCCAGTTTTTTTCTACAATTCTCATACTGCTGTAGGCCTACCTACCCAGTCATGCAGGCGTATACCTACACAGTAGGCCTACATCAGTTGATTGTTTCCGATAAGATCGGCTCAGTTTGTCGCTTTATGTTGCGCGCTATTCGTCTGCTTGACTGCTGAGTTCGCCGTTCAATCTCCATTTAATTTGTATCTGCTGTTTATCAAGGGATCATTCAATGCATCTGCAGGTTCAAATTGATTGGTTTAAACATTGTTTACTATTAGTTTAATTGATTTCATGAAACTAATCGTTTCTTTATTGGCTCTTTGATGGATAGCCTATGGACTATTTTTCGTAAGCAGATATTAAGTTTTTTTTTCAATGAACTTTTATTGTTCATCGAATGTTTTTTTTATTGTAGGCTGTATTAGCTGTTTCTTGAATGTTATTACTGTAGCATATTTATAGTTATCTATAATTTATTTAACTGTTCTTGAATGTTTATTGCAACTGTTTCTTGATTGTGTTTCTATTCTTTGTGAACAATTTCTCGATTGTGTTTCTATTGTCTGTGAACTGTTTCTTAATTGTGTTTGTTGTTTGTGAACTGTTTCTTAACTGTATTTCTATTGTTTGTGAACACTTTCTTGGTCGTTTATCGAATGCTTCCTGATGATACTTTGATTGTTTTCATAGAAGTATGTTTCGACGACCTCAGTGTTCCTCTTGGGCGCTACGTCGACCCCGTCGTAGATGACCTCCGTACGCAGGGTCTTCCTTCTCCCTGCCCCCGGTCCCAGCTCAAAGCTGCACGCCAGACTCCTGCTGCAGCTGCCCATCGAGTTGACCCCGCGACCCTGAAAAGACGCCTGCAGCGCCCCGCCGCGACGGGTGCGCGTGCGCTGGTCGCGCAGTGCGCATGCGCAGAGGGCGTTCTTGAAGCCATTGCGAAAGTTCTTTGACATGAGGGCGTATACGATGGGGTTGACGCAGCTGTTGGCATACGACATGAGGGCGAAGGCCTGGCGGAGGTACTTGAGGCGCCCGTAGTTCAGGCGGTCGAGTACGCCGAAGCTGATCAGGACATTGTCGATGAGGGTGGGAGCCCAGCACAGGCTGAACAGAGCTACGATCGCCACCAGCATCTTGATCACCTAAAACGTAATGCAACGTAATGTAATGCAAAGAGTGAAAGGTACAGGAGGCAAGGCGCCACGTATAGCACCCAATGAACCATTTGGTCCTTCCTCAACCTCACCAATGCAAACGATTAGACTGACGAAGGACACAAATAATAGTTATGCTTCAGCAATATTCTTCTGAGGCATGCAATATTGTTTGCATGCCTCAGTCAGTGATTCTCTTTCCGAATTACCTTACTTACTCAATTACGCGTCGAATTTCTGCAGTAGCCTATATATAGGCCCTTATAATTGCATTGCACAGTTAGCAATACCACAACTTTAAGTATTAAGGCGTCACACATTAGGGCCATTTCACGGCATTAGAGCCCCTATTAGTATTGGCCCCCTATTAAAATTATAAATTATATAATTACAATGTATGCTATATTTAAATGCACACACATATAATATATAATAATGTATAATTATGTATATATATTGGTACCAACGACCTCTTGCATAAAGATTGGCAGGCCTATGTATACATACGAACTATAGCACAGGACCGGGTATATATACGCTGAGCTGCATGTAGTTGAAATCCTTCCCTACATTTAGCTGGAAAAGTCGACTTTACTAAAGCTGTGCTTAATCTGTGTTCAGACTGGATCCTAGCCGTTGATGCAGCGTTGGTGCAAGTTGTGCGTCTCCTCGTTAGGGATTATCAATGTTTTGTCGCAACTGAGGCCGACTTCTTCTTGACATTACGTGAATCATGTGCTCGTAAATAGCATGGAAATTAAATATAATTTATCCTAAAATTTTCTGCACGCACACACACACCTACACACCTACACACACACACACACACACACACACACACACACACACACACACACACACACACACACACACACACACATATACATACATATATATATATATATATATATATAACTGACAAACTGTCCGTGGATCATCGATCTATATCTCTGTATCAACTGCGATATCCCTTGGGGCGCCATTTCCTGGAAATGCGTGCATTAGGATTGGATTTCAATACGTCATTCGAGTGAGACATCCCTTCCTGCGTGCCAGCAATCATTCATTCATTCCGATCATTGGCTCGGACAGCACCTGCCTGCGTTGGCATATTGCGGGACGGTTTAGTTGTCGCCACGAGATTTCGTCTGTCACCGTAAATTAGGATTAATATTTTCTAGGTCGGCCCTACAAATGATTTTAGTTCGTGCTGTAAAAGAAATTTCTAAACCGTATCATAATTCGTTAGTCACCTAACGTCAGTGAAATGAAAATGACTCATATTAACTGTCTAAAGGCACAATATTTTTGCGGAATGCGCTACTGTGTGACAGTGTGTGGCAGGATGGTCTTTTCTGCAACGCGCTAAGTTTCAATCCAACGATTGTCTTTCCGCGCCTGATAGCGGTCACTCCATGTGACTATAGCCTGGGATAGGCGTATACGCGTTCGCTCAAAGTTGTCTAGCATCTCAGTTACTGATTTACTTACCTGCGCGGAGTACGTGCAATAACTAATTAAGTGCAATAATTAAATAAGTGCAATAATTAAATAAACCTGAATAGTTACAGGCTTTGATGCATATACATGGTCAGTCTCAGGAGAATGAAGTAACACTAATAATTGGTTGACCAGCTAATGTATATGATTTAACAAATGTAATTTTTATTATTGACATTGACAACAACCCGCTGTGGGGCGCGGTAGTCGAATGAATTATAACGATCCCGCAGGCATAGTAGGTAGGGTGGTTCACAGATGCATGGTCAAAAACAAAGTGCAACCTAGAAACCAGGGCACCCTCTCAGTTTGTTAGACCTATCAATAGTATTATTTAGACAAAATTTCAGCTTTTAATTCCAACGGAAAGACGGTGCTCACGGACTGTGTCAATTTGCCTGATACCGATAAAAAGACACTGTCTTAGTAATTGTGGAAACGAATGCGTCGAGCATACATTCCCGTACGAATGTATTTTATTTACGACAAATCAAATATTACTGTAATTTGACAACACTTGTGATAGTAGAACAGTTAGTCAGGTTGATCTATAAAATTTCAGTAAGTTTGAAGAATTGGAAATGTCAAAAATTAAAAAAAACACATCGTTCTAACCATGAATGTCGATTGTTCCGGTTTTATGACTTCAACACTCGCTACAGTCTTAGAGTCTAGAAACTGCAAGCACTGCGTCAACAACAGACTTCTTTGTTGTTTTGAGGCAAATAGCATTCCTATTTGCCACGACCACTTGGAGAAGACACTGATTTTCTTCATTATTGGTGATGAGTCGGTTGAATTCCTCGAGCAAATTCACACACCTCTGAGCCGTGTCGTTCACCACTCTCAACTGCTGAATTCTCTCTCTACCTTGCTTGTAATCCTCATTCTCGATCCATTTCTCTTGTGGAAATGTAAGAAAGTAATCACTAATCTTCAGGTGTGACAGCAGTTTCAGTTTTCAATTGGTTGCAAAATCACCCAGGCAAGCCCCCTCCTTCAGTACCGCAGCATCACCTCTCACCTTCCTTTCACCAGGCTTTGCAGTTACTCTGTGAACAATATTCACCTTATCTGTTACTGGAAGTTGGTCTGAGAACAGTGCCAGACCTACAGCCTCATCTGAACGGTACCACTAGTGGTTTCTAGGACCTTCCTGGCAGCAACGCTGATCTCGGGGTCAACTGACTCGTGTTTTCCTAGAGTAATACAAAGTGACAGATCTTGTCCACGATCTTCAGCAGCAAGTGAGGCTTTTGTACATGCTTTTGTGTAAAGAAGGACAACAAAGCTGCACATGAATCTGAGTTTCTTTCTTCTTCGTTAGATTGAATACACCACGTTGATCACGAAAAGGGTAGATTTTGATGGCATACCGTAACGTAGCCATCCAACTTGCGTGGTGAATTGGCCCAGCCTCAGCCTTAGCCGCCCAGGGCTCTCCAGTGAATTATTGAAGGCTAACTTCCAAGACAACCATTTTCAGCTCAATGAGTTCTTGACCTCTTATCTCTGAATCTGATTTTCTTTCAGTTAACTTCTTGAGAAAACTGAGTGCTGTTTCATTATAGGGTTCAGTGCCGGATATGACATTCAGTCCTGTATCACACTTTCCCAAGCAGCTTTATATGTCTGGAAGATTGGAATATGTGATGAATTAGATGGACCGCAGCACAAGGTGAATACTTTAGCTAAAATCATCACATGGTGACGGCAGGCCAACCACAGGAGCTCTCGACATATCTTGTCTTCCAGCAGAACGCACACTCCGTTGAAGAACTCAGTGTTGACAGATATCAAAGCTCAGGGTTTGAACCTTGTCAGAGAGTTTCCACAACTCCAGAAGATTATGAATGGCCATGGATTCATTGTATCCTGCCCACAGGCTAATTTCGGCACACCGAAAAGTTAAAGTGTTAAATATGAGCTCTTAAATTTCATTGGCAAATGGTAAATTCGAAAATTCACTTGTGAAAACACGTCTGCCAAAAACACAGAAAGTAGACACCATGACCTTCAGCAAGAACTTTACACTTTGTTCAAAATACCAGTAAGTAAGTAAGTAAGTAAGTAAGTAAGTAAGTAAGTAAGTAAGTAAGTAAGTAAGTAAGTAAGTAAGTAAGTATAACACAACAGAAACTATTTGAAGCTCATCTCCATGACAAATGTTGAGTTGTTGACCAAGTTACACGGCATCAAGATTTACCGCTAATGCTACTATATGGTAATATTTCTATGTCATTGAGCACCATCTTCCAGCTGGAATAAGATGCTGAAATTTTATCTCAATAATACTATTGACAGGTCTAACAAACTGAGAGGGTGCCCTGGTTTCTAGCTTGAATTTGGTTTTTGTGAACCACCCTAATAGTAGGGCTAGATCTTGCCCCCGTCACTTGTAATCAGTCTCATGCAAAACATGTAGCTATAGGCTATGCTAATATCAGTCGTCTTAAGAGTTCTATTCTGGCAAAAGAGGAAGCTGGCATCTAATTAATTGCGGCAATAATTAACGCCGATAGGCATCAATTAATTATTAGTCCATGCTTATATTATCTCTCTCTGCATCGTTATAGAGTAGCATCATATCATTTAATATAATATTTAATGTACATACTCTGTGGTCACAGGGCATGGGCGTATTTAGGGGGTAGCTTTACGGGTTCAACCCCCCATAAATGCATTATTGTTATTAAAAACTAAAAGTGCACAAAATACGACCATTTCCAATGGACCCCCGAAAACTTAAAACCCCTCCCAAAGTGTTTCCTGGCTACGCCCCTATCACAGGGACATCATAACATGGATAGAGCGCTCGGCCTCTAACGCTGAAAGTACGGGTTCGAACCTCCATTCAGGCGGTCACTGTATATAAATCTTGCACGAGTTCTTCACACAGAAGAGCGCCATCTATTGTGGCGTATGGTCGTGTGTGCACTTCTGAAGTTGGATGGAAGGCAATATAAAAAATAGTTGTATTGTAGGCCTATTGTATTGTACGTTATTTAGGCCTATATACAGTTCACACGAAAGGACCCGCTTTCTTATGATACTTATTATACTTAATCAGCAGCAGTCTATATATGATCTACATAATCGTCTATGATTTATTTGAGCTTAATCAGCAAGCAGTCTCTAGATGATAAACGCAGTCAAATGAGGAAAAGTAAGTAGATGATTTAAGATGTCGTTAAGGACAGGATTATTTGTTTTTATTATTACTTATTTATTAAGAGCCGCTACCTAAATGACCTAGCATCAAGCACTTGCGCTTGAGCATGCTGTGAATCAAGGACTTCCTCAAGGTACCTACACAGTAACCGTCTCAAGGAGGGAGGCTCGAACTCGCGCGCATATACCCAAATCCCAACCGGTATAGCCGGTCATAAATAAAATGTAATAGTGAAACTAGAAGTTGGATGAGCGATGAAAACAAGGTATTAATGTTAAATTATTGCAGTAACATTAGAAGTTGGATGAGCATATTTATAGCAGAAATAGAAGCTGGGTGAGCGATGAAAAAATTATTTTTATGCTAAATTATTGCGGTAAAACTAGAAGTTGGATGAGCGATTAAAATATTTTTAGTAGATGTAGAAGTTGGACGAGGGATGGAAATATGTTTTAGTAGTTCTAAGTAGAAGTTGGATGAGCGATGAAAACATGCCTAAAATATGTTTTAAAATTTTATGAACTGCTATACCGGTTGGGATTTGGGTAAATGCAACCCGCGCTCTCCGCGTTATAAAGTCAGTGCCGTAACTAGGCCTATATATAATCGGCTACATAATACAAAACTGTATGACGCTATCTACAGAATGGTAATATGCCTAGAAGAATTTGATCCAGAATAGGCCTATATTGCGAGGTAAGGTAAGGTTGACATAGAAATCGACAGATCGAATGATATGAGAGCATATTAATTTAGACTTTTATTGCTTTCATGCCCCAGGGTAAGGCGTGAAACAATGGATGACTACATAGGCTATATGTGTAAAGAGATATCGGGCAGCGGAAGAGACTAGGACAGAGGAGGGGAAGTTGAGACAGGAGGAGACTGGGAGGGAAAGAAGCAGAGAATGGAATATTGGGGGAGGAGAGATTGGAGACTGGAATGGTGATTGGAATGAAAATGAAGGAGGAGTGGAAGAAGAACGAGAGGAAGAAACAGAAGGGAGGGGAGGCTGGTGAGGTCGGAGAAGGAGGGGAGATTAGGCATAGGAATTAAAGATTGAGAGAGATTATTGGAGAAGGGTGGTGGGAGTTGAGAGGGAAGGGAGGGTAAAGGACAGAGGCGGATCTACTATGAAGCTAATCATGGGCGTTCGCGGCAATTTTTTAGGGAGCAAAAAAATTTCAGGGGGTAAAGTTTTGAACTGTTGGCACGGGGTCTAACGAGGGTGCCGAAAGCAACCTATCACGTCACCCTCAGTACTCGCTCCAGCGATTAGGAGTCTGGCGCGGATCCAATAGCCGCCAACGCTTTCTGAAACATTTTAAACAATATAAAACAAATGAAAATGTATAGATATGTAGATAGGGCCTACACTGAAATGTTACTTTTTTAATGTAACAGTTCTGAACGGCGATTTACTACACGACAGTTTTTTGCACAAGTAGGCCTATCAATCATTGATAGGCTATTATATATAAAACACTTTTATTTGTTGCTATTTAATTTTATTGCATTTATTTCAATTATGATGGATATTTCATATTTTAAGATAGAGTAATTAGTTTAATCTTATAATATAAGGCGAAGTCTGTTTACGTTTTCCTTCCGTTTGTTTGTTTGTTTGTATGTTTGTTTGTCCGCATCTAAAGGCTCCGAAACGGAACGCTTTAGCGATGTACAAAATTTTACAAAACATTATTACGCCACGTCATGATCAACGCGACTATTTTCAGCTCGCAATTTTATTTAAACGCCGATATATGGACATTTTAAATTATTTCCAACTGTTTCGACGAGGCTATTTTAATTATACAGGCCATAGTATGGCCATTTGTTCACGTCACGCATGCTAATTATGCTAATTACGTCACGCGGCCTTAATTTTCAAATCATGCGCTTTCATTAAAAGACGCGGGTCGCTCCGAAAAATTACAATCGCAATAACGGCCGAACTTCGTCTATTATAATTATTTAGCCCGGGGAACAAATAATAGCCTACGTCTATAATAGAAAATAGGTTATAGAAAAACGACCGAGCTTAGTCTATTATAATTATTTAGCCCGGGGAACAAATAATAAGCCTATATATAACGTAGAGATAACCCGTGCAGTAGCCTACACGGGCAAAGCAACTACTATCACCTCTAAATATCGTTTCCGTTCAGATATAGGCCTATGGATATGTTCTTTAATATTTGAAGCCCATCATCAAAATTTAATATAGTAATTAAGTAAGTAAGTAGCCTTTATTTGCAGCCGTTATTTTTGCAGCCGTTACATATTACGCCTGGGAAAAACCCGGGCGAACGCCGGGTAAAAACTGCTAGTAGTAATAGTAGTAGTAATAGCTAGTAGTAGTAATAGTAGTAATAGCTAGTAGTAGGCTAGTAGTAATTACATAATTCCGTCCTAAAATTTGCGTCCCGTTTTGAGTTGCGCCCTGTTTCATGGCACCGCTGGGACAGCCCTCGCTACGGTTGCCTACTGTTGAAGTGTTCCCCAATTTTGCTACTGCGCTGAAGCTGTAAGGGCTTACTTGACAATGTCTATCACGAGCTGTGAATCATAAAGGAATTGTTCAAAGCTATTCTTTATAAAGAACAAATTTCGGACAACCACGACAGAAGAGCGCTTAAGTTCTTTATGCATATTGTCTATAGAAAATGACATTGCAAGGAAGCTCCCATTTCACGAAACTGTACTTGAATATGTTGCTAGCAAAAACAGAAAAGTTAGTATTTTGTAAAATGTATGATGTAATAATTATGTATTCTCATAAGTGTCTTCCGTGTCTGGTCTAGTAGTTGCAAAGGTACGGTAGGCGGAAATAATCCTCTCTGGACATAATCCCTGATAGAAACACCACGAAAAGAATATTTTATAAAAATAATATATGATGTAATATGTATTCTAATAACTTATGAGATTCTTATGAGTCATAAGAATCATCCGTGTCTAGACTAGTAGCTGCAAAGGTAGACGGACGTAATCCTCCCCTAGACAAAACCCCCAGACATAATCCCCCAGGCTAGGAAATAATCACCCCAACCTCAGCCATTTAAGATAGCTTAACGTATACATTATATCCAGTAACACCTATACGAATATTTTTTATTACTAGCTGGTCCAGATTTGTCCAAAAATGTAACAGGTAGGCCTAACGACGAAGTAACAATTAGCCTACGAGTAGGCCTACGTCAAATGTGTCTCATAGCTGTAGTGCCCTTTTTGGGCACAACATTTTCAAATGTATCCAAGTCTGCGAAGCGTGTCCTCGATGGATTTTGTTCCATCTCGCCGATCGTTCCTACCGCCGACCATTCGTTCATTGTAAATTTAATTTTAGAAGTGAACGACATTAGCAAGACTTAAGTTAAGACCTAAAGACATTAGCCTAACAAGTCCCATCTTTAGAGCTTAATGACAATAACAAGACTCAAGTTTATATCGGAATGACATTAACAAGTCTTACTTGTATACCTTAACGACATTAACAGGCTGACATAGCGAAAAAAAACCTGGGCAATTAAGGTTTATCAACTAAATGCAGCAACGGGCTAATTGTACAGATGAGGATCATGTCCGGGGGTTATGTCCTACGAAAAAATTTGGGGATTATGTCCGGGAATTATGTCCGGGGGAATTATGTCCTGCAACCAGTTGCAAAGGGGCCCCCATAACAGTTCAAGCTTCATGGCCAAAAAATGTAGATCCGCCTCTGGTAAAGAGAAATCGAGTGTGAGCAGAGTGACTAACTTTACATTTTATAAATGTAAAAGAGGGAGCGGGAAAAGCCGGAAAAAGTGAGGGGAGAGGAGGGAGATAGGGAAGGGAAATTGGATAGGGGAAAATAGGTAGAGAAGGAGTGGTTGTTGGAGGTGTAGAGAAGAGCGAGAGGGAGAAAAAGGGATGCAACAGAGTTTTTGTTACTGGATTATTGCGGACGATGATTTCGCTGAAGCGACCACTGAGTGATGCCTTGTGCAATATGATAACAGCGCTATATAAGTCATTAGGTTATAAGTATTAGATCGCTAAATACGGCAACATGCAAATCTTGTCATAAAGTGTCATGCATCAAAAAAACTTCACGAACTGCATCTGGAAATCTATTTAGGAACGTCGAAGTCATGATAGGGCTAGATCTTGCCCCCGTCACTTGTAATCAGTCTCATGCAAAACATGTAGCTATAGGCTATGCTAATATCAGTCGTCTTAAGAGTTCTATTCTGGCAAAAGAGGAAGCTGGCATCTAATTAATTGCGGCAATAATTAACGCCGATAGGCATCAATTAATTATTAGTCCATGCTTATATTATCTCTCTCTGCATCGTTATAGAGTAGCATCATATCATTTAATATAATATTTAATGTACATACTCTGTGGTCACAGGGCATGGGCGTATTTAGGGGAGTAGCTTTACGGGTTCAACCCCCCATAAATGCATTATTGTTATTAAAAACTAAAAGTGCACAAAATACGACCATTTCCAATGGACCCCCGAAAACTTAAAACCCCTCCCAAAGTGTTTCCTGGCTACGCCCCTATCACAGGGACATCATAACATGGATAGAGCGCTCGGCCTCTAACGCTGAAAGTACGGGTTCGAACCTCCATTCAGGCGGTCACTGTATATAAATCTTGCACGAGTTCTTCACACAGAAGAGCGCCATCTATTGTGGCGTATGGTCGTGTGTGCACTTCTGAAGTTGGATGGAAGGCAATATAAAAAATAGTTGTATTGTAGGCCTATTGTATTGTACGTTATTTAGGCCTATATACAGTTCACACGAAAGGACCCGCTTTCTTATGATACTTATTATACTTAATCAGCAGCAGTCTATATATGATCTACATAATCGTCTATGATTTATTTGAGCTTAATCAGCAAGCAGTCTCTAGATGATAAACGCAGTCAAATGAGGAAAAGTAAGTAGATGATTTAAGATGTCGTTAAGGACAGGATTATTTGTTTTTATTATTACTTATTTATTAAGAGCCGCTACCTAAATGACCTAGCATCAAGCACTTGCGCTTGAGCATGCTGTGAATCAAGGACTTCCTCAAGGTACCTACACAGTAACCGTCTCAAGGAGGGAGGCTCGAACTCGCGCGCATATACCCAAATCCCAACCGGTATAGCCGGTCATAAATAAAATGTAATAGTGAAACTAGAAGTTGGATGAGCGATGAAAACAAGGTATTAATGTTAAATTATTGCAGTAACATTAGAAGTTGGATGAGCATATTTATAGCAGAAATAGAAGCTGGGTGAGCGATGAAAAAATTATTTTTATGCTAAATTATTGCGGTAAAACTAGAAGTTGGATGAGCGATTAAAATATTTTTAGTAGATGTAGAAGTTGGACGAGGGATGGAAATATGTTTTAGTAGTTCTAAGTAGAAGTTGGATGAGCGATGAAAACATGCCTAAAATATGTTTTAAAATTTTATGAACTGCTATACCGGTTGGGATTTGGGTAAATGCAACCCGCGCTCTCCGCGTTATAAAGTCAGTGCCGTAACTAGGCCTATATATAATCGGCTACATAATACAAAACTGTATGACGCTATCTACAGAATGGTAATATGCCTAGAAGAATTTGATCCAGAATAGGCCTATATTGCGAGGTAAGGTAAGGTTGACATAGAAATCGACAGATCGAATGATATGAGAGCATATTAATTTAGACTTTTATTGCTTTCATGCCCCAGGGTAAGGCGTGAAACAATGGATGACTACATAGGCTATATGTGTAAAGAGATATCGGGCAGCGGAAGAGACTAGGACAGAGGAGGGGAAGTTGAGACAGGAGGAGACTGGGAGGGAAAGAAGCAGAGAATGGAATATTGGGGGAGGAGAGATTGGAGACTGGAATGGTGATTGGAATGAAAATGAAGGAGGAGTGGAAGAAGAACGAGAGGAAGAAACAGAATGGAGGGGAGGCTGGTGAGGTCGGAGAAGGAGGGGAGATTAGGCATAGGAATTAAAGATTGAGAGAGATTATTGGAGAAGGGTGGTGGGAGTTGAGAGGGAAGGGAGGGTAAAGGACAGAGGCGGATCTACTATGAAGCTAATCATGGGCGTTCGCGGCAATTTTTTAGGGAGCAAAAAAATTTCAGGGGGTAAAGTTTTGAACTGTTGGCACGGGGTCTAACGAGGGTGCCGAAAGCAACCTATCACGTCACCCTCAGTACTCGCTCCAGCGATTAGGAGTCTGGCGCGGATCCAATAGCCGCCAACGCTTTCTGAAACATTTTAAACAATATAAAACAAATGAAAATGTATAGATATGTAGATAGGGCCTACACTGAAATGTTACTTTTTTAATGTAACAGTTCTGAACGGCGATTTACTACACGACAGTTTTTTGCACAAGTAGGCCTATCAATCATTGATAGGCTATTATATATAAAACACTTTTATTTGTTGCTATTTAATTTTATTGCATTTATTTCAATTATGATGGATATTTCATATTTTAAGATAGAGTAATTAGTTTAATCTTATAATATAAGGCGAAGTCTGTTTACGTTTTCCTTCCGTTTGTTTGTTTGTTTGTATGTTTGTTTGTCCGCATCTAAAGGCTCCGAAACGGAACGCTTTAGCGATGTACAAAATTTTACAAAACATTATTACGCCACGTCATGATCAACGCGACTATTTTTCAGCTCGCAATTTTATTTAAACGCCGATATATGGACATTTTAAATTATTTCCAACTGTTTCGACGAGGCTATTTTAATTATACAGGCCATAGTATGGCCATTTGTTCACGTCACGCATGCTAATTATGCTAATTTACGTCACGCGGCCTTAATTTTCAAATCATGCGCTTTCATTAAAAGACGCGGGTCGCTCCGAAAAATTACAATCGCAATAACGGCCGAACTTCGTCTATTATAATTATTTAGCCCGGGGAACAAATAATAGCCTACGTCTGTAATAGAAAATAGGTTATAGAAAAACGACCGAGCTTAGTCTATTATAATTATTTAGCCCGGGGAACAAATAATAAGCCTATATATAACGTAGAGATAACCCGTGCAGTAGCCTACACGGGCAAAGCAACTACTATCACCTCTAAATATCGTTTCCGTTCAGATATAGGCCTATGGATATGTTCTTTAATATTTGAAGCCCATCATCAAAATTTAATATAGTAATTAAGTAAGTAAGTAGCCTTTATTTGCAGCCGTTATTTTTGCAGCCGTTACATATTACGCCTGGGAAAAACCCGGGCGAACGCCGGGTAAAACTGCTAGTAGTAATAGTAGTAGTAATAGCTAGTAGTAGTAATAGTTAATAGCTAGTAGTAGGCTAGTAGTAATTACATAATTCCGTCCTAAAAGTTGCGTCCCGTTTTAAATTGCGCCCTGTTTCATGGCACCGCTGGGACAGCCCTCGCTACGGTTGCCTACTGTTGAAGTGTTCCCCAATTTTGCTACTGCGCTGAAGCTGTAAGGGCTTACTTGACAATGTCTATCACGAGCTGTGAATCATAAAGGAATTGTTCAAAGCTATTCTTTATAAAGAACAAATTTCGGACAACCACGACAGAAGAGCGCTTAAGTTCTTTATGCATATTGTCTATAGAAAATGACATTGCAAGGAAGCTCCCATTTCACGAAACTGTACTTGAATATGTTGCTAGCAAAAACAGAAAAGTTAGTATTTTGTAAAATGTATGATGTAATAATTATGTATTCTCATAAGTGTCTTCCGTGTCTGGTCTAGTAGTTGCAAAGGTACGGTAGGCGGAAATAATCCTCTCTGGACATAATCCCTGATAGAAACACCACGAAAAGAATATTTTATAAAAATAATATATGATGTAATATGTATTCTAATAACTTATGAGATTCTTATGAGTCATAAGAATCATCCGTGTCTAGACTAGTAGCTGCAAAGGTAGACGGACGTAATCCTCCCCTAGACAAAACCCCCAGACATAATCCCCCAGGCTAGGAAATAATCACCCATGCAACCTCAGCCATTTAAGATAGCTTAACGTATACATTATATCCAGTAACACCTATACGAATATTTTTTATTATTGTACTAGCTGGTCCAGATTTGTCCAAAAATGTAACAGGTAGGCCTAACGACGAAGTAACAATTAGCCTACGAGTAGGCCTACGTCAAATGTGTCTCATAGCTGTAGTGCCCATTTTGGGCACAACATTTTCAAATGTATCCAAGTCTGCGAAGCGTGTCCTCGATGGATTTTGTTCCATCTCGCCGATCGTTCCTACCGCCGACCATTCGTTCATTGTAAATTTAATTTTAGAAGTGAACGACATTAGCAAGACTTAAGTTAAGACCTAAAGACATTAGCCTAACAAGTCCCATCTTTAGAGCTTAATGACAATAACAAGACTCAAGTTTATATCGGAATGACATTAACAAGTCTTACTTGTATACCTTAACGACATTAACAGGCTGACATAGCGAAAAAAAACCTGGGCAATTAAGGTTTATCAACTAAATGCAGCAACGGGCTAATTGTACAGATGAGGATCATGTCCGGGGGTTATGTCCTACGAAAAAATTTGGGGATTATGTCCGGGAATTATGTCCGGGGGAATTATGTCCTGCAACCAGTTGCAAAGGGGCCCCCATAACAGTTCAAGCTTCATGGCCAAAAAATGTAGATCCGCCTCTGGTAAAGAGAAATCGAGTGTGAGCAGAGTGACTAACTTTACATTTTATAAATGTAAAAGAGGGAGCGGGAAAAGCCGGAAAAAGTGAGGGGAGAGGAGGGAGATAGGGAAGGGAAATTGGATAGGGGAAAATAGGTAGAGAAGGAGTGGTTGTTGGAGGTGTAGAGAAGAGCGAGAGGGAGAAAAATGATGCAAGTGCAACAGAGTATTTTGTTACTGGATTATTGCGGACGATGATTTCGCTGAAGCGACCACTGAGTGATGCCTTGTGCAATATGATAACAGCGCTATATGAGTCACTAGGTTATAAGTATTAGATCGCTAAATACGGCAACATGCAAATCTTGTCATAAAGTGTCATGCATCAAAAAAACTTCACGAACTGCATCTGGAAATCTATTTAGGAACGTCGAAGTCATGAGTAGACGGATCAGTCTGTGCTTCCCTCCCTGGTCTTGTAACGTAATGTAAATCTTCGTAAATTTCCCAGCGCCCACAAAAGCCACGTCAGGGAGACCAGCCTATTAACCGGCGCTATAATATATCAAATCAAGTCCGCAATAGCCAAAACTCCTCTGCTCGTTCCGGTACCAGGTCAAAATCCGGGGAGGTCAAGTCGAGGAGACATCATGGTGGTAATTGTTGGTCTTC
>JACEVL010000065.1:1262500-1502500 GCA_020284085.1 Aporrectodea caliginosa
ATAGGCCTATATATATTACATATTATCATATTATACGTGGATTATAGTGTGCTCGCGTTAAGACGATAGTGTTAAAATGGTCTTTAGCAACTCTTTAGGGCCTATGTCCTTTTTAGCACACTGAACGCACATGAAATAACTTATTAAATGGCTTGATGAAAAAACTGCAAACTTAGTTATTAATTTATTAACAACAACAGCAGCAGCAGCAACAACAACAACAACGATGATGATAATGATGACGATGATATGATGATGATGATGATGATGATGATGATGATGATGTTGTTGTTGTTGATGATGATGATGATGATGATGATGATGATGATGATGATGATGATGATGATGATGATGATGATGATGATGTTGATGATGATAATAATAATAGTAGTAGTAGTAATAATAATAATAATAATAATAATAATAACAATAATAATAATAATAAATATAACAACAGCAACAACTCAAAAAACTGCTAACTCAGGTATTAATTTAATAATAATAATAATTATTATTATTATTATAATAACAATACGAAAACTACAATAATAATAATAATCATTGGCTGGAAAAAACTATTAGTTTCTCCTATTAATTGTATTATACGAAGTCATACGTCTCCTTCCATGAAAACTCCATAAAGACAGGTATAATGGCCTTGCAAAGGAGGACGTCGATGACCGGACATGAACAGAGAGTAATGAGCGTTCAAATTTAATGGTCATACATGACAATCACGAGCGGCAGCAATTATGAATTGTTTGCAAACTCTTTGTTTTCTTCAACTCGACGTCTGTGATCGGATGGCCAAGCCTCCCCGTTGTTATCTCCGCTGACAGTGTACAGTAGATGTTTTCAGTTATGGCTGAGCTCGCTAGATAGCGCATGCACTGTAGAACAAAAATCTTAAAATAAAGTTTGAACCTGGCGGGAATTTTGACCCTGACTCTTATGGGCTGAACTTGTCAGGAAATTGATTGCTAGTAAAATTGAAACAAGCTGAGGCTTCACACAGACCGAACCCTGAGGAAAATAACCTGGCCTTCCTTGTAACAGACGTTGACAAAAACATGCCTAAATCCAGTGCATATTTTAACTGTATGACTACTGGGACAAATGTCCCAGTAGTTTTAGGATTTGCCCCAGTAGTTTTAGGGTTTGTCCCAGTAGTTTTGGTGATTTGTCGCAGGTAATACTGTACTTTCAATGTTAGTTTACAATGAAAGAACGGTCTTGGCAGACTATGTCCCAGTAGTCGAAATCCGTTAAAATATGCACTGCCTAAATCTGCAGGAAACATAAAATGTGCAGCAGAAATTTCAGTTCCTAAAGTGTTTGCAACTTTTTTAGCAAAAAGACGTTGATCACAAGCAGCGACAAAAAACCAATGAAAAACTCCCGAAGAGAAAAACAACGTATAGCAACAGGTGACGAAAAATGGTGCAAAAAACGGAAAAATAAGACACGCTGAGGGAATGGTAATAAAACGTCGTGAATCAACAATCAAAGTCCAATCTGAACACAAATCAAAGACGCCCGTGTTCAATTTGTGTTCAGATTGGACTTTTATAAGGACGCCATTTCCTGCCAAATGCACATTCCGCGTAGAAACTGCAACTTCATATGTACTCGGTCCTATCCATGTTAGCCTACGCCGTATATTATTCTGATTTAGTCCTTGCGGAAGGAATACTAAATTAATACGGATCTATCGTCAAAATTACTTCCCTGTTATTGATTCCCATTCTCAAAATAGTGTTGACAGTTTTGCATATAGGCCTATACTCCCTATAGGCCTATAATATATTATATATATATATGCATATATAATATATATATATTAGGCCTACTGCAAGTATAGGCGTGTAGATATAACACGTGTAAAGCCTACTAGATAGGATGGGCTACACGCCTTATGATTTTTATAAATAGGGGATCATGACATATATTCGAATCAGACGGGATTTATCATTGTATACGTTCTCTGTTAGTTGCCATGGCAGTGTTGTTTAGCATCTGATTTTCGTCTCCTATTACGGATGACATTTGTATTCGTTTTCGAACCAGGCACTTTAAGTCTTTCTAAGACTTGCTGGTTATTCGTGTGCTTCGTTGGTTGACGCTTGTCGATGTGTCTTCTTTTTCAAAAGGCATATTTTGCATTTAAATAGCTAATAAATAGTGTTTCGTCTTAAACCTGGACTTCTTGGCTCTCTCTCTCTCTCTCTCTCTCTCTCTCTCTCTCTCTCTCTCTCTCTCTCTCTCTCTCTCTCTCTCTCTCTCTCTCTCTCTCTCTCTCTCTCTCTCTCTCTCTCTCTCTCTCTCTCTCTCTCTCTCTCTCTCTCTCTCTCTCTCTCTCTCTCTCTCTCTCTCTCTCTCTCTCTCTCTCTCTCTCTCTCTCTCTCTCTCTCTCTCTCTCTCTAGATGTACTTGCAACAATATAATATAGTTTTATCTGGGCTGTTTATAAGGTCTGTTTAGTTTGTTTTAGTTGTGGCTATATTCTAGAAGGTGTGTTAAGCCTGTCATATGCTTGACCGTGCCTATAGAAGGCGTGTTAGAACTTCGGCCATCTGGCGAGAAGCGAACTGTGTTATAAGCTCGGAACATTGCACCGTATAGTCTAAGTGAGCTTAGCATTTAGGCTTTGTTCTGACGAGACCTTGTTTCTATGTTAGCTATATATCCAAGGCTCCGTTAGTATATATTACTTGAACAGGATAACCAAGCACGGCGACTCCTTATTAGATGTGGACGTCGTTGCTATTTGTCTCGCATCTTATATATACGACCGACAGAGTTGGTTTTTTATGTGAAGTCCGCTTCTGGTTGAAATGCTCTGCCTTTGATGAAGATGCTGTTGTTGAAGCCGCAGTTCTTTTCGTGTTTCGGCTCTGTTCATTTTGAAGGTATACAATCTGTTGTATATTATTCGTTTACAATACGATATGTTTTTTTATGATAAACCCAAGCCAGACTGTGAGTTATTTTAGTGAGCCTCTAACAATTAATATAGACTAGGGGCCTATATTCCTTAAAGCTTGAGCTAATTTAGTTATACTATATATAAGCACTGTGAAAATGAATGACATAACGTAGTTGAGATGGGCTGACGCAAAGATTGCGAACACTTGAATATGAATATGATATACGACACATGATAGACGAAGACTAGTCCCCTTATAGGGGCTAGCCCTGGGAGGCAGCCATGGGCATGAAGTGTTCGCAACTTTTTTAGTCTTGGCATACGAGGGCAGGCTACCAAATGACAGTGTACGGTCAGCACACTCTCTATAACGGAGCGCCGTTCGAGCAACTGCCTCAGAAGTTCACTCGACGGCGTGGATGTCCGATGCGTACGCCTTGACGTGGCGAGGGGCTTCAGCCGATCCTCGCCGAAGAGTTACATCTGGCCAGCCAGGGAAGATGAGCTTCAGCCCGGTCTGACTCCTGGCTTAAAAGCGGAGACGAGGATCGGTGACCAGGTACGCAAGGGCAAAGTTACCTCCGCCACTGAACGTTCGTGCATTGCACCTCCGTGCTTTGTGCCAGTCTCAGTGCCAGTCCCAAGCCTGGAAGAAGGAGGAGGGCGACGCTAAGGGTCTTTGTTACCATACAGCTAGTCGTTAAAAAGTCCATACAGCAACAACGACATAATCATTATGATG
Organism: Aporrectodea caliginosa; assembly: GCA_020284085.1. Classification (NCBI taxonomy): domain Eukaryota; kingdom Metazoa; phylum Annelida; class Clitellata; order Crassiclitellata; family Lumbricidae; genus Aporrectodea; species Aporrectodea caliginosa. The sequence goes on from JACEVL010000065.1 coordinate 1,266,169, forward strand.
TGTTTTCTTAGGCCTATTATGTGATAATGTTTATGTCTATGATATGTATATTATATTATATGCATATTATTTGTTTGCAGTATTTATGCTCACATATTATATATATTTTGATAGCGATGAATGTTGCATACGCCCTATTCATCGCTATCAAAATATATTTCTTCGTCAATGATTGTTATACATGTTTTCGTTGATAAAGCGTGTTCAACTGTGTGTGCTTCGTAGCTTCCGTGGGGACCTGGAATGATGAATATACTTTATTATGGCGTTGTCAAAATATCCGACTGCTCATTTCTTTAAATTTTACGAGAAACAAAGAATTTTCTTAGGACAAATATGTGAGAAACAAAGAATTTTCCGAGGACGAATATGTTTTCGCCGAAGAGTTACACACGCGTCATCTAAGTCCGCAGAGTTGAAGGCGATTCTGACAGAATAGGCTTCTGAGAGGTTCTTAAAAGGCGTCAAATAAATGCTTTCATTGATACATACATACTCAGGGTCATAAATATACAACGCCGAGTTGATTTTTGTTGACAGCTGGCTATAAATTGGATGCAATAACTTGGATGACACACGATGCATGGCAGATTTATGCTTCCCTGATGCCACTTGCGACCCCTAGAAAACTCGGTTACAGAGAGTGTGCTGACCGTACACTGTCATTTGGTAGCCTGCCCTCGTATGCCAAGACTAAAAAAGTTGCGAACACTTCAAGCCCATGGCTGGCTCCCAGGGCTAGCCCCTAAGGGGACTAGTCTTCGTCTATCATGTGTCGTATATCATATTCATATTCAAGTGTTCGCAATCTTTGCGTCAGCCCATCTCAACTACGTTATCTCGGCCATTCAAACTTCGCTATCAGCCACAATAAACGATCTATAGTTGACGTTATCTGTCCCGGTTATTTACGACACTGTTAGCTTAACGACACTGTGATAACAAAGATGATTAGAGTTGCCCTCCTCTTTTCTCCAGGCTTGGGACTGGCACTACCACAGGTAGTGAAATGTCTGACATACATGTATAGCCTACTGGCCTAAATTCTGCCGCAATATATGAGACTATACAGTATACTGTCCTAAATTCTTCCCATGTAACAGTCTATATATAGCCTATATGCTGGCATAAGTTCTCCCGCCATATAAGAGATTATAAAAAATTTCTCCCATTTATGAGACTGTATTATGCTGACCTATATTCTCTCGTCATATAACAGTCTATTATGTACACTGGCCCAAATTTTCCCCAAATAAGAATATATATTTTCCCCAAATAAGAATATATATATATATATATATAATAAATACATATATATATATATACTGGCTTAAATTCTCCCGTCATAGAAGAGAGATATATATATATATATATATATATATATACTGAGCTCAATTCTTCCGCCATATATAATCAGAAATTAAGCACCCGTCATCTATACTCCGCTACAGACGACAGCATATTGAGCGACATACTCTTAAAGCGACTGAAACTAACCTCTACTCCCGGTCCAATTGTTTCTCTGCTGACTGATCACGTGATCCATCCGCGATTACGAATCATTGCTCTAACGATGGACCTGTGACGTGTTAGCATAATATGTGTATTTCATTACACGCTTATTTACTTACCTACCCACCTACTTGCCTACTTACTTACTTACTTTCTTATTCGTTTATTTATCTTGCATTATTTACTTGCCTACCTGCTAACGTACCGGGTACTCGCTTTGTTGCTTAGAGGTTTACTAATATATTTACTGTTGTCTTTTTGGATTCGAATCCAGCCACGCCTTGTCTATCTCGTTTGACCATTTATATAACTCAATTCGCCTGAGTCACCTCTCACTCACTTCACCTGAACTGACATTGCCTGTTCTACCTCTAATAAGAATTATGATATACCTATTCTACTTATTTTTTATATTGTTTACGATCTCTACCTATTCCAATTGTTTGATGTTTAGGCCTAATCTATTCTACCTCTTAGCCACCATGTAATAATCGTCGCATATTCCACCAATTCGATTAATTCCATCTATTTGACCAATTCTAGTTGTTTCGCGTTTGCTACCGTTGTTACCTATTTACATACTCAGTCATTTCCTAGTTACCTTGTTTTTGTGATAAGTGAATTCAGGGACAATCTTCGAAATTAGGCCTAATAGTGTATGCACCTTGTTTAGTTTATTTTTCTAGTTTAGACCCAGTTAGAAAAAGAGTGACAACTTCTTTCGTAATAAAATGTCATGTAACTGGAGAAACGTCTTAATGGCGCAAAAACGTAGAAGCAGATCAACGCAATCCCTTTCTGTAAAGCCGTGCGTCTGCATCTGTCTGTCTGTATGACATTGTGTCTCTACCTTACGCTGTCACTGTCTGTCTGACATCTCTATCCTAGGCTATCAGTGTGTGCGTGTGTGTGCGTGTGTGTGTGTATGAGTAGGTGTGTGTGTGTGTGTGTATGTGTGTGTGTGTGTGTGTGGGTGCGTGGGTGCGTGCGTGTGTGCGTGTGTGCGTGCGTGTGTGCGTTTGCGTGCGTGTGTGTGTATGTATGAGTAGGTGTGTAGGTGTGTGTGTATGTGTAGGTGTGTAGGTGTGTGTGTGTCTGTATGTGTAGGTGTGTTGGTGTGTGCGTGTGTGTGTATGTGTGTGTGTGTGTGTGTGTGTGTGTCTGTGTGTGTGGTTTACCTTTCGAGGCTGATGAGGGTCAGGGTCAAGACGGAGCAGATGACGGAGACGTTCTGCAGATAGTGGACGGACTTACAGAGGAACTCTCCGAAGATCCACGTGAACGTAAACCACTTCGCAAACTACAAACAGCAAAAGTGCATTTCAATGTAATGTAATGTAATCGAACATTTATATAGCGCCGCTCAAATCAGCAGCGCTCTCAACCGGCGTCAATGCCTGGTTTAAGGAGCTCCATAAATTTTCAGCTACACACAAACAGACAAGTAAATATGAAGGATTCCGAAGGCGCTATATTAATGTTCAGGTTAATTCGAGAGCAGACATGTTTCGATAAAATGAAATCTATAGAGCACAGAAGAGAAGGAGTGTTGATAAAACGAGATCTCGGTCGAGCTCCGTCCTTCTCTCTGTCCTCCCTCGCCTCTAAAGGCTAGAGCGGATTTGCTGGACGAGGATAGGATTTCCTCTGGTTATAATATACTCTAGGGACGTCTGTGGGGTGACACGATACACGATATACGTGATAGGAATTTAAGAGGGAAAGAGAAATCATATCGAATGGAAGACTTTACTAGAACCAATAGCCTATTTCCATGCAACATTTCTAAAAGGTGAATTGCCTTTTATATTGATACTGACGGGATAACAAAAGACGTAAGCGTAAGTTCAAAGTAATTTAAGGATATAACTCGTTTAGTAGTCTATGACCAAAATAATGTTAATGAAGAAAAATGAATGGTCATCATAAATGCTGACGACATGAATTGGTTGTTAATCATGGGAACGCATAATTACTAATTGAATCAGTCTTTAGGGAAAGATGCGTCTAAGACAGTTACATGTATCTTGTCTGTCTGTCCGCAGAATTATTTATAAATGAATAATGGATAAAGTGGACGGTGGTGTAGCGGTATGTTCTGGGCCTTGTAACCGGAAGGTCGCAGGGTCGAATCTACGTCAAGCCACTGCGCAGCCGCCCTGGACAAGTTGCTCACTCACTTTGTCTGCGATGAAGGCAACGGGGAACCACTTCACTCATCTCATCCCTGGGTGGCATAAAAGCCAATCACCTGCCTTCGAGCAGAGAACTCATCATCAGTGGAATAATTGAAGATACTATTGGCCTATCCAAGAGTCTGTGGCTGTGCGTAATAACAGAAGGGAGAGGAACAGGTGCTGAAGGGACAGGCACGTCAAAGGACCCTGGTCTCACTTTTTGGAGGACCCTAACTGATTCCGACTGTCTTTTATTGAAGATCAAGTTTCCGAAGCATTTCTCTAGTGCACAAAATTTTCGTGTTGCGAATCATCTATCGCACGTGGGAGATGTTTGGCAAATAGGAGCAGCTGCAGTATCTGACCCAGTTTTAAAAAGAGCAAGTAAGCTCGTTATTATTCTGTTTGCTGTTTAGTTTGACCTGTTTCCGTCATCAAGATTTTTATGACTTCCTTGTTAATCTCCCGGATTCTATTAGGCCCTCTACCTGGTTTTGAAATCTCAGACTTCTGATGACGACCATTTGCTTTTCCGATTTTTAACAGATTTCTTCTGACCATGCTTTAGGTTACTCAGTTGTTTGAGCAGTATTATTTCCATTAACTGAAACTGTAACTGAAATGGCATAATAACTGAAAAGTGTTTTGTAGTTAACGGTAACTGAATATGAAAAATGCTAAATAACTGATTCTGTAATAGAGACTGAAAAACAAAGACTGTACAGCTAAAGAATAACAAAACGCTAACTTGGAAATGAAACGGTTGGTTTTCTTTGCTCATTTCACTTCCGGTTCCTTTTACTTTCGGTGTGCTGTTGTTGATTAATGTAGGCGCTAAGCCGTAAAACAATCGACGACTACGAGAACAATGTTTAAGCCAAGTAGCGGTCGAAAAGTAGAAAGTGGCATGTGGAAATAGTTTGTTTATGAAGCAGCAGTAGACAAGAGTCAATTTGTGTTCGCACTGTTGCTGCCAACGATGCCGAAAAACAAGAGTGTGGCACGCTAATGGCAGGAAAAAATGCGACAAATCTTCGAAATCATTTGCATAGCAAATTACAAGGATGTGTCTGCAACTCTGCTGCTGAAGGAAAAGCATACATATACATACATAAATACATACATACGTACATACATACTGTCACCAACTCTTTTCTTTCTTAGTTGTGACCTACCTCAAGAACTTTCCTTATCTCTACATATAAATTGCTCAACGTCTTCTAACTGTTTAAGAATTAAATTGACACAGTTCTTTGAATGTTTCTCCTTTCTTCAAACACAGTTATTTCAAACGTACACTTAATATCAAAGTTCTTATCAATTACCACTCAACGGTAACTTCTAACATACAGCTCTCTACTGCATTAAACCAACTACTACACTGTATTGTTCAAATTCACTGTCATCAGCAGTTTCTAAGTTTGGCGCGCTAACTGCACGTGTAGAGAATCTATCGTCAGCCAAAGTTTAGGCTACTTTAGGCCAAGCGCCCACGAGCCGACAGCGCAACTAAGGCCTAAGACTAAAACGCTTAACAATCGATACACATATATATATATATCAACCTAAGGAACACCTGTGCTCATTATATATGCAAAACATTAGTTCACATTACCTCCTTCCCTTTCTTTGGATTGAGCAAATTAAACTTAAAAATTTGCGAAATCATCAGGTACTAAATTATGCAATAAACTTAATACTATATAATACAGTAAAATAAACAATCTTATAATCTAGATAAACAATCTGCTACAACATTTAATCGTCCTTTCTTATAATTAACTTCTACATCAAAAGTTTGCAGTGCTAAAGCCCAACGCACCAGTTTAGCAGACTTAGACATAGATTCAGTCAGATAAGTTAAAGGATTGTGATCGGTAAAGATGTGAACTTTAGATCCAATTATTATCTCTTTCAACTTATTTAGAGCCCAAACAATAGCATAGGCTTCTTTCTCTACAGTTGCCCATCTCTTCTGAGTGTCAGTCAATTTCTGACTTATAAATGATACAGGGCGTTCTATTCCCTTATCATCCATCTGTGTTAAAACAGCTCCTACTGCAAAATCACTACTATCACAGTACAAATTAAAAGGTTTTCCAACATCAAAAACATATAAAACAACTTTAGAGCGTACAGCATCTTTAAGTAAATTAAATGCCTGTTGATGTCTATCAGTCCAATCAATCTTATCTGGAACATGTTTGCTTGTCAAATCAGATAGAGGCTTCGCAATCTGTGCAAAATCTTTGATAAACTGTCTATAGTAACCAAAAAATCCCAGCAATTGCTTAATTTGTTTCTTCGTTTCTGGGGTTTTCAAATTAATTAAACTTTCAATTCTATCTGGATTCATTTGAATCGTTCCAGAACCAACCACATGACCGATGAACTTTACCTCACTCTTACCAAAGATACATTTCTTTAAGTTCAGAGTAATGTTATGCAGTCTCATTTGCATTAAATATGCATCTAAATGCTGTAAATGAATCTTCCAGTCATCTGAATGCACAGCAATGTCATCTACATAGGGCTCAGCAAATTCATTTATAGGCTGTAAAACCATGTTAATTGCTTTAACAAATGTTCTTCCTGAGTTGATCATTCCGAAAGGAACACGAGTAAACTCGTACAGTCCATTGTGAGTAACAAAAGCAGTTTTCCATTGATCAGTTTGCTTAACAGGACAAGTCCAGTAAGCACTTCGACAATCAAAAATCGAGATCACATTTGATTTTCCAACTTTGTGCAAAACATCTTTTACAATCGGCATTGGATATTTACAATCCACAGTGAACGAGTTAATGTATCTGTAGTCGCAGGCAAGTCTCAGAGAACCGTCTTTCTTTTTAACAATTACCAGCGGACTTGCCATTCTGCTCGAAGATGGTTTTATAATGTTGGCTTGAAGCATTTCTTTAATTTGTCGTTCAACTTCTGCTCGATAGATGAGTGGAATTCGGTAAGCCATAAATTCTTTTTCACGAAATTCCGGTTTCAGTTCAATTTCATGCTCAACCAATGTACATAGTCCAGGCTTTTCAGAAAATCGATCAGAATATCTGTTCAGTACTTCCAGCAATTGTTTTTGTTGAGATAATGTTAAATGACTAATCTGTTCAGGATCAAGATTCAGTGAATTCTTTTCATCTTGCAAGTCATTCTTCGTCAACAACTCAACCACTGAACCAAAGTCTTCATCTTCTTCAACGATTAATCCACAACTCATTGCTCTTGTAATGTACTTTCTGATTTTATTTGCGTGAATTATCTTTCGACAATCGTCACCCATATCAATCAAATAAGAGTACTTGGACCTTCGTTGTATGACAGTACATGGACCATGCCATCGTGAAATCAGTTTATTTGTTGACGTCGGATACAACACAATAACTTTTTCACCCGGTTCAAATTCTTTATGTTTCGCTCTTTTGTTGTATTGATTCGTATACTGTAATTGCTTCTCTCGTGTATATGATTCTGCAAACAGTAATGCTTTTTCCATATTTGCTTTCATGTCTTTCAAGTACTTTTCTGGTTGGATTCCAATATGAGGTGGTAAATTAATTTCTCTTGTCCAACTTTCTTTTAGAATTGCCAATGGTCCACGCGGAATCTTTCCATACACCAACATATAAGGAGCAATTCCAGTAGTTGCATTCGGTACTTCTCGTAATGCCCACACTGTAAACGGAATTACTTTATGCCATTGCCTTGGATTGTCAACAATTACATGATGGATCATTTTCTTGATGAGAGGGGGTCAGGTTGGGGTTGCTGCCCAGGGGCCCGGTTCCATGACTTGGCAGGGGCCCAGAAATGTCTAAAACTTTGTTCAAACTGAAGAAACCTGTGGGTTTTGGCCTAATGCCGTCTTTCTTTCTCCGGAAATGCGCTAGAACTCACTTACGGCAATGTAGAATATAAAAATTTTCCCGGCATATAACCCATGCACCCAGAGACAAAAGTAACAAAATGGCAAGCAAGCAAACAATTATGTAGTTGGCTACACCAAAGAATAAAGCTGTAAATGTTATGGTGGTTTGCGAGCTAGTACATGTAGATACTATATATTCCGATTCGGGCAATTTAGAGCTGGAGATCGCGCGGTGTGCTACTGATGGCTGACCTCAGATAGTTCGTTCAGAATTTTCCCCGGTGCATATATACTTGCCCGAAAAACAGGTTCGCCCGAAATTTGGGAGGGCATTTGCACCTCTGACCCCCGCTTCCTACGCCTATGGCCTATGGGAGTAAGCACAGTAACAGACGTTGGTTATTGCTCATCAGAATGATTTTGGGACTAGCTGTTGGTGCCAAGTTAAATGATGCAGACAAATTTCGATTTCTGACTGAATTCTATAGGCCTACTCCACCAGAATCGTATGCATGGCCTAGCACTTCGCATTACGCACACCCTCTGGTAAAATCCGCCACTGAAGCTATCCGACTATATCAATTATTTAAGTCAAAATTGTTGTGGTCATATTATAGCCTAGTTGAATAACTTGAATTTTGAAAAAAAACACTGCTTATCAGTATTTTGAGATTCATCAGCTGTCGGCCTATAATTGATTATTGGTTTTCTGGCAGGCATAAAATCTTTTACTAGATGTTAATGTATGAATTGAAATTTGAGTTATTATCAAAATAAATAATTCTTTAATTTACTGCTGGATGTAAGTTATCATAACCAATAATTGATACCAAATTACAAATATTTGATATTATATTCCATTATGTTGATGATGAATTAGAAGATAAATTACCAAGGAAAGTACGTAAGATTAGTGAAAGTCAGGAACACATATGAGAGACAGACGCTCCTTCAAAGTCTTGCATTTTGAATTTCATCAAAAGCATGATGCAGCAATTCAATCTGACAATATTAGGCCTATTTGCTAGTAGTAACCTAGTAGAAGTGGAGTTGATCATGGTAGCCTACAGAGCGAGTTGTTGATGTACTCCATGTAGACAATACAACGCATCATCTCATTCTCTTGAAATTGGATATCATAATGCGATAACTGTCATTTAAAAATTATTGATCACATTCAAATAATCACATTTTCATATTTTTTTCTAAATTTCTTTATAATTAGAGTCCGAGATGAACCTTTGAAACCAGAAGTTCATTTTCACATTTTACTTTTACTATTTTATTATTATTACTACTGTTGCTGCTGCTGCTGCTACTATTATTACACTTTTTATTATTCATTAAATGTAGTTTGATAGCCTTTCTTAGGCTAACATCAAACTTTGGGCTTCATGATAAAATTTATAAAATAAAATACAGCCCGTAACTGAAACAAAGTTTTTTACTATATCCATCTAGTATCCTATAACGTGTACTCTGAAAATAGTCCGCGTTCATTTTACAACATAGTTCGTTTAATGAGGCAGCGCGCCCGTTTTTCTTAGGGCTTTTCAGATTCACTTAATGTAGTTTGATAGCTCTTCCAGTACATCACACTTGGGCTTCATGTAATTTCAACAAAACACTGTAAACGGAATTACTTTGTGCCATTGCCTTGGATTGTGGCCTATACATGATGGATCATTTTCTTGAATGTTTGATTCCATCTTTCTACTAATCCAGCTGCCTCTGGATGACCTGGCGTATCAAATCTTGGACTACACCCCATTAAATTCAGAAATTCTCTTGTCAGACTCGCAGTAAAATTTGTTCCTTGGTCACTTGTGATCACAGAAGGTACACCAACGTTCATGAACAACTCCATCAAAGCATCACATCGTCCACCATGCTTTCAATGATTCATCTTGTCTCTGCTGTTCTTCGAATTTCTTTGCGTCTGCAATCTGCATCTGTTGTTCTTCATCTTTCTCATTTTCTTGAAACAAATCTGCTATCTCCACATCACATTCATTATCCTCTTTCGTTTCATTTAGATTACCATTCTTGCATGCAGCCATCTCTTGTTCACTCATTTCTGCTGTTATACCGTCTTGTATTAAACTTTGTTGATCATCACTTTCGTTTTCCTCTTCACTTGAACTTTCAGTTTCACTTTCCTCTTCGACATCTACCACTTTCTTTCGCTGACTCTGCAATCTCGTCGTTACATTCGCTTGCACATCTCCTTGTATCATTTTCACTTGTGGCACGGCTTTAAGTTCTGCAATGATTTCTGGATGCAACAAGAATCTTTCTGTGCTTCCCATTTTTGCAATACTAGCACACATCAATGTCACATAAGGTGTAAGTGAACATTTGACTTTATGCGGAATTACCTCTTCTTCCACATCGTTACAACACAGCCTTACATCAACTTTCACCAACTTTGCAGGAATGGCATCTCCTGCCACGCATTGTAAGTTCACTTTTCCAATCTGCTCCACCTTCATGCCTTCCAGTAATTCTTCACTAATCACCGGAACCTCTGCTCCAGAATCAATCAGTGCTTTTACTTTTATTGGTTCTTTTCCTGCTGTTCCACGAATTTCTACCTCGACGTACTGCAATACCACTTTCTTCAATGTTGTACTTTCATCTCTTCCAGCCATTTCTTTCTGCATTCCATTGTGCAATAGAATTTCTTTCTGAATATCAGGTGAAAGGTGACATTTCATCACTGACTTTACTTCAGTTTCATTGTTCTGATGTTCTGTGGCTTGACTTTCAGAATTATCAACCACTTGAATTCGATTCACCCTCGAATGTTCTTGTTTTCCATAATTTGAGGTTGTAACAGGAACTGGACAGAATTTCATCAAATGCCTGTCTGATCCACAGTTATGACAACGTTTCACCACTGCACCTCGTTGTTCGATGCTTTCTTTTCTCTTATATGGAGTAAACGATGCATTGCCTTCTCTCGCGACAAACCTTGGTGGTGATTTGTTATATACCTGACGTTGTCTGGTCATCATCGACTCTCTATTCTCATGAACAACCGGAGAATTTGGTTTCACTTCTGCACCTCTGAACTGATTTCCTGTTTCTTGATTGCTCTTCCAATGAAAACCAAAATTTGGAGTGAACTGTTGATTTCTTTTTACATTGGGTACAAAATCAAAACTTGTCTTATTCGGAATTGCCAAACCAATTCGATTATTAACATGAATGTCTGCTAGGTCTGCCACAACACTAGCTTCGTAACAATCAGTTCCTTCCTTCGACAATACAAACTGTAGTGGACCTGGTGGTAGTGATTCTTTCAACTTATCCGCCACTAATAAATCAAACAGCTTCTCAAAATTCTTTTCCACTTTGCGACTTTTCACATAATAGTTCAGCAAGTTCTTCAGCCTAGCTGTAAACATTGTATACGTTTCTTCAGCTGTCTTCTTCGCATCAATAAACTTCGATCTGTACTCTCTCGGTGTCAACTTGAATTCTTTTAACAAGTGCTGTTTCACGACTTGATAATCGTCTAAATCATCGAATGACAATCTGTTTAGAACAGTTCTAGCTTTCGGAGTCATCAATGGCAATAGTAACTTCACCCAGAATTGTTCTTGCACGTTGAAACTACGAAACGCATTCTCAACCGTTTCGAAATATAATGGCACCTCCATCATATCGTTTGGCATTTTAGGTAACACGTGTTTCATGGCATCACCAATTTTCTTTATTTTCGAAACCATCGTTTCACTTTCTTCCTGTTTCCTTTTCTGTTCTTCTCGTTCTTCTTCTCTTCTTTGCTCTTGAGCTTCTCTATTTCGCTTCTCCTCTTTGAGTTGTGCTTCTTTTAATGCTATTTTTTGTTGTTCCAACTTTAAACGTTCTTGTCTTTCCTCTTCCGCCTTCTCCATGCTTTCTTTCTGTAATTTCAGTTCTTCTTGTCTAACCTGTTCTGCTCGCTCCAACTCTGAAATTCGCACTTTTTCCTTTTCTTCTTCACGTAGTCTCTTCTCTTCAATCTGTTGCTGACGTATCTCTTCGTCACTTTTCCGCGCCTTTTCAAATTCAATCATCTGCTCTAATCTTCTCCTTTCAGCATCTTCTCTATCTTTTCTCAATTGCTCTAATTGAATTTCAAATTGCTGCCTTTGCAATTCTTCTTTCTCTCTTTGAAGACGTAATTCTTCCTGTCGTGCATTTTCTGCTTTCTCTTCTTTTTCTCTCTGAAGACGTTCTGCCTTCTCTTCCTTTTCTCTCTGAAGACGTTCTGCCTTCTCTTCCTTTTCTCTCTGAAGACGTAATTCTTCCTGTCGCATTTCTTTCTCTTCTTGTCTCCGTTTCTCCTCTTTCTCTTTCTCTTCTTGTCTTCGTATCTCCTCTCTTTCTTTCTCTTCTTGTCTTCGTTTCTCCTCTCTTTCTTCTTTCATCATCATCCACTGCATCATCATCTCCATAGACATAAGTCCAGGCGGTTTTTCAATAACCTTTTCCACAACACCGCCGACAGCACCTTCTTCTTCTGCTTCTTCCTTAAGCCAGACTTCAGCTAGCGCTTCTAACATGTCCTCACGTGACATATCTTTCAGTTTCTCTTCTTCAAAACCAGCCTTCAACAAGCGCTGTTTTAATCTTTCAGAAGACATCTTCTTCAGTTCTGCTTGTTTTTTGACACTTAATTTCTCCATCTTACTTCTTTACTTCAGTGCTGTCCTTTCTGGAAAACACCAGTTTTCTTTTGTGTTTGAAGTATTGGGAATTGTTCTTTGTTTGATAACAACCAACTTTTATACCTTTGTCGTTGAGGCTTTCGTTGTCGTAGATTTACCAATGATTTGAATGCGTATTCACCAGTCGACGTTGTTTCGAATCCCAGACGTTGTTTCGAATCCCAGACGTTGTTTCGAATCCCAGACGTTGTTTCGAATCCCAGACGTTGTTTCGAATCCCAGACGTTGTTTCGAATTCCACCGCTGCTGCCACCAAATATGTCACCAACTCTTTTCTTTCTTAGTTGTGACCTACCTCAAGAACTTTCCTTATCTCTACATATAAATTGCTCAACGTCTTCTAACTGTTTAAGAATTAAATTGACACAGTTCTTTGAATGTTTCTCCTTTCTTCAAACACAGTTATTTCAAACGTACACTTAATATCAAAGTTCTTATCAATTACCACTCAACGGTAACTTCTAACATACAGCTCTCTACTGCATTAAACCAACTACTATCAGCAGTTTCTAAGTTTGGCGCGCTAACTGCACGTGTAGAGAATCTATCGTCAGCCAAAGTTTAGGCTACTTTAGGCCAAGCGCCCACGAGCCGACAGCGCAACTAAGGCCTAAGACTAAAACGCTTAACAATCGATACACATTATATATATATATATATATCAACCTAAGGAACACCTGTGCTCATTATATATGCAAAACATTAGTTCAAACTGAAACTTTAACTGAAAAACAATATATAAAAAATCCATACCTGAAATAACACTATGTTCGAAGACCTAGTTTTTTTGTTCCGATGATTTCACGACCTGTTTAATGTATGTATGTATGAGCACTTGTTACAGCGCTCCTTCAAGATTTCTACTCAGAGGCGCTCCCGACTACAGCGCAGACACTGAATCGGAGTTTCACGTCGAAGCGCATGAGCAATTGCGAGTGAAGGACTTGCCCAGAGTCCCTACGCTAATGTTAGATGTTCACAGTAATGTTAGTTTCACAATTATATGATGGTCTTTTTGCTTACAAGGTTAGTAGGCAACCTTAGTCCTGACCAGTTTCGAGGCCAAGACCTTTCCTATCAAATGGGGGTCATTGGCCTCCTGGATCCGCGATTGCATTGAAGGGCAAGTCCAGAAGTGGATCGAAACAGACGCTCCGAGTTCCTGATTGATCGTTATCCATATATCTTCCGTTATTAATCGTATAAAACTCTATCGCATATATTGACACACACATCAGCTCTCTGATTGACTGACCGAATCCATCCGTCAGAACAAGCCCTGTCACCTGACACTGAAAGCAGGTGCGAGTTCAACCGGGTCGCTTCCAATTTATTTTGACGATCGCCCTGAAATTTAATTCGCGTCTTGCGATCGCTGACAACCGTCACCTACCATACTGCTGCTGTTGCTCCGTCTTCTCCCAGGGGGCCCACAGGCTTAAAAAATTGGATGCACACCCTCCCATCCCTCCCATCCCCAACGGTCCCCTCTCCGCTGCTCGTAGCTGTATGTTTTATTACCGTCGTCTTGCGTTTGCAACAAAGATATCGCAGGTAAAATTTTCTGAAAGAACGCTATCATGCAAAGCTTCTTTTAGGTGGATTTTTTCCGAATATCGTGTTTTTTTTCTTGTCAGTTATGACTTGTTATCGACATTGTCACTAACAACACAGCTATAATATTATGGCCTTTGCACGCTTTGCTACCATAGATATAAATAAGAAAACTGAAATAGCTGCCATAAATAGAGTAGTGAGTATACGTGACAAGCCTAAAAAAATGTTCGTGTCGTATTGAAAAAAAATATCGATGTGGGTTTGATTTAGTGGATGGACGCACGTGCGTCTAGTGTGTCCTCCTGCGGGCGCCTCTGTCTTCTCCTATTCCAATCGACATGCATGACTACTAATAATAATTCTTCTTCTCCCTTTCCCACTCCTCTCGTTCACACGTATACGCCGCTCCCTCTTTCTGTTATTCTGATTCCTCCTCTTTCCTCTTCCGTCTCATCCTCATATTTCTTCCTACCCGCTCTAACATTGTATCCCTCCTCCTCTCTTTCATTATATCCTCAGTCTATTGCCCTTTCCTACTCATTCTCAATCTCCTCCTTCTCGTCCTCTTTATTCTCTGACTTTCCTCTCTCTCATTATCCTCATTCTATTGTCATTTCCTACTCATTCTCAATCTTCTCCTCCTTCACGTCCCACATTATCATCATCATCGTCGTCGTCTTCATCAGTCCAACCGACTTCCTGCACCATCATATGGCTGGTCATCGACTCCTCCTGGCCATTGCAGGACGGACGGACGGACGCACGGACATTGACCGGAAGCCCTGCTGCTGCCCATAATGACCGGAAGGGTGGCTGGTGATTGGGTGGAGAAGAAGAAAGGAAGAGGGGCGGGGAGTAGGAGATGAAGAGCAGGAGGAAAAAGAGAAAGAAGCAGCAGATGATGACGAGTTGGATCGCATCAGCGCAGAAATACATAGGCGGGGGTCGAGGTCGAGTGGCAGGGGCAGTAACAGGGGCAGGGGCAGGGGCAGTAACAGGGGCAGGGCAGTAACAGGGGCAGGGGCAGTAACAGGGGCAGGGGCAAGGGCAGGGGCAAGGGCACGGGCAGGGGGACGGGCGGGGCAAGGGCAGGGGCAGGGGCAAGGACAGGGGCAAGGGCACGGGCACGGGCAGAGGCAGTAATAGGGGCAGGGGCTGGGGCAGAGCAGCATGAGTGTAGAGAGCAGAGCAGCGCAGAATACATGTTATCTAGATCTCTTATATTCCATTTAATATCTATCGGACGGCAATGCATCAAGTGGCTATGAAAGGCGACGATGGCTTGTTGCCCTTTGCTCCCGCTTCCCCTTCAGAAGGCTTCTGCTGTGGTGCGACGACTGTTCTATGACGTCACAATCGCACACACGTCCGCCCTTCCCTTCCATCTTCCTTTCCCCTTCCATATAAATGCCGTCCCCGTCGACCCTATTGCCTGCGATCAAGGGCAGTCCAAGGGCAGTCCAACAAAAGTTGGTCCGGAAACAGGATTTCCGAAGATAGATACGCAGCCATAAATCTAGATTTATCTATTTGACCAGATGACCTTTCAACGATAGCTAACTTAAACTAAACAGCTCTAGGACGATACAGATCTAGGAAGATGATAAAACATGCCATTCATATATATATATATATATACATTCATATATATATATATATATATATATATGCCATTCATATATATATGTGTATATATATGAATGGCATATATATATATGCCTACAGCGCGGACACTGAATAGGAGTTTCACGCCGAAGCGCATGAGCAATTGCGAGTGAAGGACTTGCTCAGGGTCCATACGCGGCGGCTTGAGGTGGATTCGAACCCGCAACCCACCGATTGCAAGGCACCGAACATACCCCAACACCACCGCGCCCCATATATTATATATATATATATATCTTAGGCGTACGCGTGCATGCTTTTCTGTATGAGTGGGTGGGTTCTGGTCGGTGGTGTGTGGGCGATTGAATAAGCGCAACGAGTGACTGAAGGAGTGAACGACCAGGGAATGAGAGAGCGAGCGATGAAACGAATAAAAGGGGCCGCAGGGTAAACAGCACAATCAGACGCCGACAGCCATCTTTGATCTCCTTCGACCAACTCACCTTGTCGTTGGCATATATAAAGCGTCGTCCACCCGACTGAGAAAAGTCGCTCTAATCCACCACGGAACCCCTAAAAGCGCCTCTTTGATGCTAAAAGCCCGGCGGGAAATGGCGGGAAACTGGTCGGATCGTCTCGACAAATACGCCAAATAAATGCCCGTTATTACGTCTGTTTACGTAGTACACGCGCAACAGGGAAAGATCAACTTCAAAGGCGGAAGCAATGGACACTGAGCGGCAACAACCTGGGCAGTTACGTGAGCCATATTAAACGGACGAGACACCTGATGCTGTGCATCTGCGAAAGGTGGCTTTGGGCTGCTGCTGCTGAAATAGGAAGCATCATCAAAGACGAACAGGAAACGGAAAATTATCGGGACAGCAGGAGAATGAGGTGCCGTAAATGAATCCTATTTGCGTTGCCCCCGCCACACACATTCGTAGCTCGGTGATCGGTGGTGTTAGGCAATTTTGGGCACCTGCTCAACAATTACGCGAATACATCATCTATGATACCATTTGCTATGCTGCGCTGTTTCATGTTGTCAGGTGCTATATGACAGTATCCTATAATATCAAGAATTATCCTTCGCTACCGTATGATATACAGTGCACTTTTAAGCTATTCCACGCTTTCTGATGCTATCTTATGATATTTTACGACATCCTTTGCTATCCTACACTATCTCATTATATTCTCTGCATCAAGTGATATTATATATGATATCGTTGGCCATCCTGCGCTATCACGTGACATCATTCCAATTGCTTTGCGACACTTCTATGATATCTTTGGCTATCTTGCACTATCCTAAAAGTGCAAGCGCTATCCTACGCTATCATGTTATAGCCTTTGATATCCTACCTTATCTCAACCATTACATGATCGTAATCGTAAATTCATATAACGCCACTTCAAGAGAAACTCCTCAGAGGCGCTCCAGAAACTCTTGAAAGGCGCTAAATAAATGATCTCATTCGTGTAGAGTCAGTCGAGAGATTTAACGTTACGTAGATCATCCAGCTATGTGTGGGTTTATGCAATATAACCTGAAGATGCGTGCGCTAGCATAGACTTCCATAAATATGGGACCGAGGAACAATTTATTTAGAGCATTTTTTAACCAACGGCGGCTATTCAATTATAGGCAGAGGATATATATGAGCGTTTTATTCAGGCTAGCTTTGTCCATTCAATTCTATTCACACGTATGTACAATGATGTATGGATGGATAACTAAAATGTTCTATGGATGTTGGACATATTGCGCTCCTGAGTAGGTTTCTTGAAAAGGGCGCTATATAAATTCTCATAGTGAATAATGAATGAATGAATATTGGACAAGTGGGTCGTCCGCTGTCGTCGCTGCATTCATTCCTCTCCTGGTGCAGTCAGACAGTCATATTTCGCTCCACACGATCTGACTGGTCCATGGTCACATTAATTGTTGGTCTCCCTCAAGGTTCCATTCTCTGGGGTTCACTTACGGTTTTGTACCTCTTTAACCTATCAAGCGTTGACGATCTTGTCCCCAAGCACTCGGTCGCTTGCAATTACGCTGTCATATCAGTCATGTCCCGTAGGAAGATCGTCAATTTTAACATCATGAGACTACACTACGCGCTCTCGTGCAAGACTTGTCTTGTTAAAGCGCTTTATAAATTTTTAATTGTATTGTATTATTGTATTGTATTGTATTAGATGCGTAATTGAGCTTGGATTTTTATGATGTTTGTCTAATATTTAGATGTAATGTTGATTAGTAACAACCTTTTATTTATAAAGTTGTCCCTGTCGACTTGTAATTTCCAGGCATTATCCTCAGACATAGATTCTAATTAGCCAGAAACGGGATCTCATTAAGTAACGGTCATCAGACGAAGAAGGTCGCAACAAAGTCCTGACAGGTCGTGCTTTATCACAATATTTTTGTAGCGCATATTATGTAAAGGTCGGTGCGATGATATCCATCCTATATGTGATCCTGTCATTTGCTGTAATATATTCGCAAATCGCACGGTTTAGAGGTGTAACGTTTTCGTCAACAGTAAACATTGGCTATAGGCTACGTGATAGAATAGAATAGAATAGAATAGAATAGAATGTGTGTATGTCTGTATGTATCTGGACTTTTATAAAGTGCATATTAGGAATCCCCCAAAGCGCTAAGAATAGAATAGGTCCGGAAACAATAGAAAATGACACAGTAGAATCGACATAAAACAATACTAGAAAGGGAATAGAACGGAATATTGTAATTGTAATTGTAATTACGACGATTTATATAGCGTTGTTGGTAGAAAGCTACTTCTAGAACGCTTAACAAAACTGTCTGCTGTCAGCGCAAATGTTAGTGCTCGTGATTAAGTAATAAGTGCATTTTTAACTGTTTTTTTAAATCGATAAACTTAATCGCATAGAATGGATGACATATACAATGATAACAAATACAGTATGGAATGAAATCTAATAGAATAGAGCGGAATGAAACAGACTGTAGCATAGAATCAAGTTGGTTTTACGTGGATATACGGTTGAGCTACTGTGCAGACTACAACAGGAAAGATTGATTGGTCAGCTGGAGATTAGCTCAGATTAACCTATGGATTAAACGAGAACAAGCCAGGGCCACAGAGCACCGCTTAAAGAAAAGGGACAAGCGAGGACCATAGGTCGCTGGTTATGGCAGAACAAAGCCTAGCGAGGGTCACTTGTCCCCAAGCACTTGGTCGCTTGCTATTGCGGTGTCATATCAGTCATGTCCCGTAGCAAGATCGTCAAACTCGCACTTCCGATGCGGCTTTCCACACATCCAGATCAAAATCTAAGACTTGGTCTCGAAGTTATCTAACACTTGTAAACTATTGCCAGCTGACAGCAGACACTGTTGTGAATGAAAATTCTGCACAGCCAGACTATATATCTAGACAGTAGTGGCCTACGGGTGTTCTGGCCACACTACTTTATAAGTGTGGCCTTTAGACAGATTAGAGCGTTTGTATATGTAACCAAATAGTATCTACTCTACAGTCGTTCTACTCCGATGGTTTTAATGAGTTTGGTCTTTATAGGTCTCTAAACACCCAACCGGAAACTCTGCCTTAACCGAATCGGATATAACTGAGTCGATGTTAATATGTTTGAACCACTGCACACACACATTCTGGACACTTCGAACACTGACAATTAGATATGGGACGCAACGAACGCAGGCTGCCCATGAACCTGCCAGCGTTCGTTAATGATAGGCAATATACGGCTCTCCGGCGCTATAAAAATCTCATCATAGATATATCTGGGCAAGCACTCCTCGTCGAGATATCTATGGTCGGCCATTATGAGAGCCTCGCGTCTGAGATTAATCATCATCGCTGTTAAGAAGAAGAATATTGTGATCGAATGAAAAGATGGCGATTCCGCCTTCTTACGAAGCCAAAGTCTGTCAACAGCCAACAATAACTTGTGTGTAATTTAATGCCTAGTTTATGAGGCTCCTATTCCTGATGTTTGTCCAGATGCGCTACACTTTACTGCAGAACAAGGGGCTTGGACATTAACGATCTGCAAACGACTGTAGTCTATATATGATCACATTTACTGTGGACCACAGAAAAGCCTAAATACATGCAATTTTCTAATAACTACTTTGGAATGTTCTCGAAAGGATCTATATAAATATCCGTATAAATACAACCCTATATACATACGATGCAAACATGCATAAATGCATGCATATACATACATACATACATACATACATACATACATACATACATACATACATACATACATACATACATACATACATACATACATACATACATACATACATACATACATACATACATACATACATACATACATACATACATACATGCATATATACATACATAAATACATACGTGCATGCATACATATATATCTTCATACATACATACACACATACATACATGCATGCATATATTGTAATTGTAATTGTAATTGTAATTACGATGATTTATATAGCGTTGTTGGTAGCAAGCTACTTCTAGAACGCTTAACAAAACTGACAACTGCATACCATACTTACATATATACATACATACATACATACATACATACATACATACATACATACATACATACATACATACATACATACATACATACATACATACATACATACATACATACATACATACATACATACATACATACATACATACATACATACATACATACATGTGTGCATACACACTGTGACTAAACTACTTTGATATTAGACGATTTGTTTGAGAATTGTAGGCAAACATTATCCTCTGTTATCAGAGATTACTTTGGCCACATTTACTGTGGACTGTCTATAGTTATATAGTGAGGCATTGATAATTATGCTGAAGACGATGATATTTTGAACAGAGAATGAAAGAACGTCATAAACGGTGGCTGAAGGGTCTTACAAAGCAGTGTGTGAATAGAAGAACCTCTTATTGTGTCCGACTGAAACGAAGACGGTGTTTCTTCTGTGTACTGAGCTGGCTTCCTGATAGTTACGATCGAACGGACCCACCTTGCTTGGCTGGTCACAAAGCCAGCCCCATCTATGGTTCCATGAAGGAATTGTCTGCATGGGTTATAGAACGAGTCGCAGGTTTTTGAGACACGAGGAACGGGAAAATGGAATGGAAAAATAATAATTAGAGAACATTCGAGTGACGTCTCGTAAGATGAATACAGGTAGACACAGGTAATTGTAAATGTAACCGTTTCTCTATTGCGACCGTATGACCTTGACCCTCTGCTCATTTCTCAGTGAACTGATTGGAGGTGATCCTACCCCAACACCGCTGCAGGCTACCAAAGGGAAGGTATGCCAGGAGGTTGGGTTTGGAAATACGGTGGGAGGTAGGGAGAGATTAAAGTCTAAAGAACAGAGAAGTCAAGTGCAAGGGAGAGAGAGGTGTATTATGGATGAGTTAAGCAACGATGAGAAGTTCTGAAAGGCGCTATAAAATATTGATGATGATGAAGATTGTGAAGAGCCCGATACAACGCAGATCAACTGGAATCGGTGAGTAGATGGCGACGTTGAGAGGAGACCCGAGGGAGAGGTAAGGAGGTGACAGAAATCAACGGAGACACGACGAATAAAGGAAGAGAATCCATGCACTGATAAGGAAACAGACAGACAAAGATAGGTCGAGGCAGGCAGAGACACACAGGCAGGCAGAAAAATGCAGAGACAGGCGGATAGAGTGTAAGATGGATAGATAATATCAATCAATCAATCATTTATTTATGTAGCCATCGGAAGAGAAAGCGAACAAATCAAACAATAAGGCAATGGTTTGACATGTACTGGCTACACGGAGGCCCAGAAGGGATCATAGATCATGGATCCTGCTAAATAAGGACACCTAAACATGCAAAAAATACAGATAGGAAAAGAAAGACAGTCAATAGATACTTAGAGTGGAGTAAGCCTTGGGCTCAAAATCAAACAAACTAAAAAGAAACATAAGATGCGTCCATCAAAATCACATTTACAAAAGAGTAAACAATCTTAACTAAAATAGCATTACAGACAAAATCATCTAATTTAAGGCAATTAATTCCATTAGCTCAGAGTAGCTTTGTTTTGAAAATTAAAAGATTTTAGTGAAGAACGAATAGCTACAGGGATATTATTCCATATTACAGTACCAGTAGATTTAATAGAGAACAATCGAGTTTTAGTGTGAGCATAGTCACGACGATAGGAATTCGAACCTCTCGTGTACGGTGTATGTACAAAGACAGACAAACAGACAGTAAGTGGGCCAGACAAACAGACAGAGAGACATACAAAGATACATATAGACATACAGGCAGACAGAGGGAGAGACACACAAAGAGTGGACGACGTACAGTCGATTCTCGAAATGAGGCTCGTAAATCGCAGAGGTATACGTGGCTGCGTGGACAGCTTCGTTCATGTCACCGTAAGATGGCACTACGAAGACCGTAATTTCCAGGTGAAAATGAAAGACGGAGGGCGTCATAGATATCGGTCGTAAGTGCATCGTGTCAATGGACGCCACAAATCGGGAGATATTGATTGACACGGCCAACACTATAGCGTCTGACCACTCTGACTGATTAATGTCCGCCATTAAAACTTTACTCTATGACACACTGTGAATACTGTGCACTGTGTGCAGATTACCAGACAATTAATTATGCTTAGCAAGCTGCTGTGTAAAGAGACACCGTGTCGTACTCAGACATAGAATCGCAGAGCTTCTTTCCATCCCTTGTGAATGTCTTGTTGCATTACATTCCATCCTACAATCCAAACTTGAAAACTAATTATTCAGATAATTTTCTAGTGATTCTACGGAAACTATTCATAGAAAGAGAATTCGTGACTTGAGGCTTTAATATTCGTAAATATTAGGGCATTTTTAATATTCGTAAATATTCGTACGTATTCATTGATCACGTCACTGTTTCCGTTTTGTTTACGAACTAATTTAAGACTACTAATTTAAGAATAATGAGAAGTGGTTTTGTAACTGTTCTTGTTCTAATGACTAGTTTTTGGCACTAAATTTTGTACAATTAATCCCGGATTTTGAAGAATTTAGAATGAAAAGAAATAGAAAATTTCATATTCGTTGGCCAGTTTGAATATTCGTTTATATTCGTCAATTTCTACAAATCTTAATATTCGTAATATGCGCATACTCGTTCTATGAAAATATTCCATAGTTTTTCAAGTAATGGTTCTGGAAAATATTTGTCGGATGCTTAACTGTTGGTGGGGTCTAGGGCGCGAACAACGGTCACAGTGGAGTTAAACAACGTATCGAGATGGGCGGCGATAAACAAACTCAGACTAAACGTAACCAAGTCCCGTGAGATGCTCGTTGCGAGGAGGAGCTGTTTTGAGCCGCCACCCCCGCTTGCTGGTGTGCTCCGAGTCGACTCTATGCGTATCCTCGGTGTCACCCTCGGGCGCGATCTCAGCGTCATCGGCCATGTGGACGAAATCAGAGGCCAGCTCTGCCTCCCTGCACGCCCTGCGAGTCCTCCGAGCGCATGGTCTTCCACCAAAGGCGTTACACCTGGTTGCCGAGGCCAGCACCGTCTCAAGGTTGCTATACGCGGCTCCAGCATGGTGGGGCCTAGCGTCAGCAGCTGATCGCAACAGACTTGAACGGTTTCTTGCAAGAGCTGCACGCCTGGGTTATCTACCATCTGGAACCGCAACCATCGAAGAGCGAGTCTCGTCAGCTGAAGACCGCCTCCTCCAGTCCATCATCTGGAATGAGATGCACGTCCTACGACGCTTCTTTCCGCCACCTGTGCTGCGACCCTACGCTCTCCGACCTCGTGCACATGACTTTGTACTTCCTCCAAAAGACTCTAAGAACTTTATACCTAGAGTTCTATACAAGCGAATTTTTAAGCCACCACGATGACCCAAATCTTAAAAACTAACATTACTCCCTTTTTTTCTTTATAGTAGCCTTTGTGTATGTAAGTTGTGAAGCGGTGTGTCTTCCTGCTTGATAAATAAACGAATATATCATCACCATCATCATCCCGTATTGTAAATGAATGTGCAAGAGAACAACGAGTCATAAGACTGACGTGATAAAGACGATAATAATTTTCTGACTACTATTTTCCGATCACTTAGACTAAATATCTAAATAAATTACACACAAATACATACAAACAATTTTAGTATCGTGGTGCGTGAGGTTACGGGCGTGGGACGGTATTTTTTGACATGCTCCGCGGAAGGTACGATGTTTTCTAAAGACGACACAAACCCTAACCCTGACCCTAACCGATCCTCACGACGCGTAACCTGACCCTAACCGACCCTCACGACGCCTAAAATTACGGGAGAAAAATACATGCACCACGATACTAAATGCTACAGACACAAATGCATACATACATACATACATGCATATATCTCTACATTATTCACATGATGACAACACACGTACACACACACACTTTCATATAGACAGACAGACACACACAGGGACAGCCATTTCCGTACAGGTTGCTTGACGCTGTGTTAGGACCGCCCACGAGGAATCGATCCTCTGACGCATGGATGGAAAGCCGGCACACAACCAATCAGCCAGCACTAATTATGAATCAGGTATTACAGCGCAACTAATCCGAGGATTAAAGAAGACTGATGAAATCAGACAAAATCCTTGGCTCGACATCTACGCGCATGCTCAGGATCTAAATGATCTATTCCGAAACACTAAGACATCCTTCGTAATTTAAAACACGTCTTTGAATTTTTTCCTTTAAAAACTTACTTGTAGATGATTTCATAATAATTGTCATTTCTTTCGTTTTTGATTTTTGCGAATATTACAGTATCGGCTTTAACGTTTTTAAATTTTTCCTTGTTCTTATTTCGAGCCAATATGCCTAATTGCTTTTGAAGATTGTATCCCTCAAGTTTCTTCTTTACAGCTTAATATCTAGCGTCTGTGAATATGACGTGATATTTGTGTGGCGCCGAGAATTTCGGAGAAATTTAATTTAATATTCTTTTTTGAATTTTGTATTCTCGTCTTTGTCTTATCTACAGTTGAGTATTCGCTTTGAATCCTGTGCTCTCTTATGTCTCCTATTAAAACCTCTATGACTTCATCATTCCTGGTATTATCGCGCTTAAATCTTATGCTCCTCTGCCTCTATAATCATATTTTTAAAATCCTCTTTTTAATCTTTCTTTCTTGTTTTTGTAAGCTATGTCAGAGGTGACGTCCTTGACTTTTCAGATATTTAGATTGAACTTCTCTCCCACAACATTACATACACGGAGTCATGAGGCTACTATTTTTGAAATATTAGTATAATATCAGTTTTACAAGGTGTTAGCAATTACTAGATAAATACATCAACAGCATCAGCAACAGCCGCAGCAACAACATCATAGTCATCGTCGACATCGTCGTCGTCCTCCTCCTCCTCGTCATAATTCTTCCACGGACACCGTAGAAGTGATTTCCGCTGGCGCTGCATAAATGAGCTTTGGTATCTATTGTCTGCTTGTTTCCTGGCATGAGCGGCGTATGTAATTGATTCCCCCATCGCCGACCGTCTTATCGGCTGGATTCAAGGCTGGATGAATCCAGCCTCGGCGCAGTTTTTGGCGAAAACATGATTCTTCCCCGATAGGTATTTGAACCAAGTGACCCAAAGGTAACAGAGCAGAGACCCTCCACAGCCTTTGCCAATAAGGTTTCTGGCGTCCAGATGGATTTCGTGACCATACCCACGCGGGGAAAGGAGTATATGAGCTACGAAGTACGAACCTGTGAAATGCGCAATATCCTACGCTGATCGCTGCGTGCACTGGCTGGTGAACATTTTCATTGGATTTTAGTATGAATATTTAATCTGGTTCTCGGTATGTTCTTTGATGAGTTTCGTTTCTTTACTTTATTGTCACGCTTTCATCTATCTGTTACTGAATTTGTATTTCACTTACGAAAAATTACTTTTGTATTTTGAACGTGTAGTTCCCTTTTTTAATTACCCGTAGCTAATTTCACCGAGCAATCAATTTACTGAGCATAGACTTCAGGTATAGTTATCTTTATCTCATACTTGAGGTAGTTTCTCTTCGCCTCATTGCAAGACAATTATTTATTATTATTATTATTATTATTATTATTATTATTATTATTATTATTATTATTATTATTATTATTATTATTATTATTATTATTATTATTATTATTATTATTTTAGCCCCGAGGTATACCTGATCCCTCAGGGACTTAAACATTAATTAAGAACAGTAAAATTCGTCTGGAACGGCACCTAATCGTCGTTAGGCCCTACTGATTATTATTATTATTATTATTATTATTATTATTATTATTATTATTATTATTATTATTATTATTATTATTATTATGTTATTATTATTATTATTATTATTATTATTATTATTATTATTATTATTATTATTATTATTATTATTATTATTATTATTATTAGGCATATTAATATTAGGCCTATTATTATTCCACATAATTATTCACGTTCACCATTATTGTTATCATCATCGGTCTCTACCGTCATGGAACAGCGGATTAGAGATGTGTTCTTCATGTATGAGTTGCTGCTACGGTTGACTAAGAAGTATCCGGAGGAGGTGGAAAAGGAATAAGTCCAATCGACGGGGTTCCCATGGCTCATCTAAACACCCTGACATAATCCTGATTGCAAGACACACCACCGACAAGCTGATTGAAAAACCGTCCTCTATATGGCTGTATATAAAAAAATTGTACATTAATTGTATATTAATTGTATTATGATACTATTTATTCGCGTTGTTGACTACAAAAAGTGATAGAAAAAGTTTCATTACGTTAAGAGAAGGCATAACAACTGAGACATTAGTCGTTAAAATTTGTGAAATATAGACTTATATTAATTAATCAATTTAATAATACCTTACAAATGTCTTAATTACTATTACGACGTCTATCATTAGAATGATTATTAATCCTCATCATGACAGAAACAATTTTTTGGATATATATTTTGAAAAGATAGACGCGAAGAGACTATTCCTGCACACGGTGGAATAAGTTTGATAGGAATGCTTCCACCCACATTGCCACTTAAGTCTTCATATGGAGAGGAACAAGTCTGCTGAAAACCTTTCACATCAAGTGTAGTAAGTTCAGCGGTAGTGTTAAACTTAAAATTCTGTCGATGTCCCAACGAAAATCGAAGTAACATTAGCCCGAATAATCCAGTTCCGTGGAAGATAGTCTGATACGCTTTATACAGTAATGGACAAATCGACCGACATCTTACTCTATTACATCCACATGTTAAGTCCACAGTTTGACGACGTAGGCCACTGAAGCAAGGATAAAGCACCAGGCAGGAATGGAATCAATACGGAACGACTTCAAGGAGGAGGAGAAACAGTCGTAAAAACTACTCTACAAACATCACTAAGATTGAGCAAGAAGAAGAAATACGAGAAGACTGGGCAAAATCGACAATCGTCTCTATTATAGAAAAAGGAGATCCACAAGACCACTGCAAAATACGTAGCATTGGGCTACAGAGCATTTCACTTAAAAGTTTCATAAAAATGCTACAAACAATGGAACAATATTTTGAGAAAACACTCGAAGAAGAGGAAACCGGTTTCAGGTCACGAAGAAGCACAACTGATCAGCTATTAGCAATGAGATAGAAACTTAAAAAAGAATTTAAAACAACCAGAAAGTCTACGTCAGCTCTATAGGCTTCCAACAAGTATTCGCAGCAAGCAGCGTATGGCATGCTGGAATGTGGAGAACGATGCAAATGCCGGAATACCTAGGCCTATACAAAAGCTAATCAAAACTTGAACAGAGGATATATTATTGAAAATCATGAAGTGCCTTCAAAGTAGATAAAAAGTTCACAGAATACTTTCACAAAGCGGGATCTCGACAAGGATTTATTTTATCACCATACCCCGTTTACCCTATTTGCAGCTGCAATTACACCCAGCCTAAGCAACGTTGAGGTAGGAATCAAATGTAAGTGAAGGACTGGTGAATATGAATAGTCTGAGATTTGCTGACGACATTGGCTTCCACTTTAGAGGCGATTGTTGAGACCAGTGGAAGATTCGGCTTAATGATCAACGTCAAGAAAACTCAAAGAATGGTTGTTGAAAAGCAGGGAGACACCAATAACTATCTGCATTGAAGGATAAGCTATCGAGTAAGTAGAACAATTCATTTACCCTGGAGGGGCTAATACCCGCAGATGGCAGAGGCGGAAAGACAAACAAAGAAGAGTTGGACGAAAGCACCTCATAGGCATTTTGGCAAATGGACAGTATACGGAGAAGCAGAGAAATAACAAAGAAAATCAAGGGAAGAAAATATGAGACGATAATACGTTCCTATCACAGCAGAATGAGCTGACTACAAAAAATTGCAGGGATTTCAAATTACAGAAAATTAGACGTGATGACATAAGACTCTATTCCGCCTCTAGCGTGGAAGCCAATATCGTCAGCAAATCGGAGACTATTGTCCAAACAACTCTGCTACAAAAAGTCTTACAGCGAAGACTCCGATGGTTTGGACATGTGGAGAGAATGCCAACTGATCGAATTCCACACAATGAACTATATTTTGCAAAATTAGAAGGAAAGAGAAACAAAGGCAGATCAAAAATGCGCTGGATGATGGTGGTGATGATGATGATGCTGATGCTGCTGAGTTCTGAGCCCGACGGCAGGTCAATTGGCTTTCATGCCACCCGGAGATGAGATGAATGAGGTGGTTTCTACAGACAATTGTGGGTGAGCAACTTGTCCAGGGTCGCTACGCAGTGGCATGAGGTAGATTCGAACCTGCGACCCTCCGGTTACAAGGCACAGAACATGCCGCTACACCACCGATAGACAATATATTTGAAGACATTACAAGACTAGGACTAAAATTGACAGAAGCATCGGACAAATGACAAGGCCAATGGCGTTCATTTGTTTGTACCCATCCCTGCCAGACAGTTGGCGCCAGGAACCGATGAAGACGATGATTAGTGGAATCAGTCGCTAACGACAGAGCATTCAGCGACATTGTTTCTCGTAAGACTTGCCTTCGCTTGCACTATAGTCAGATAATTAATGAGTTGTTGAATTTGTATAAACTAGCGATGCATGTCTAATGATGTCCGCACCCTGGAACACAATTTTTCTCAATCGTATTTTGAACGGAGTGCTCGTTATAAGTTGAAGGTACAAGACTACGCCTGAGGGATTATGGATAACAAAAATATAATTAGTGATTCCGTCTAAATTAATTTACACGGAACCACCAATTTTATAGCGAAGCTACTTTGCATTGCGCTTAATAATAATAATAATAATAATAATAATAATAATAATAATAATAATAATAATAATAATAATAACAACAACAACAACAACAACAACAACAATAATAATAATAATAATAATAATAATAATAATAATAATAACCGAATGACGGCTTATAAAATTATCGAAACAGCCATTTTTAATCAGTCTGTAATAAGTTTGTTGGTTTTATGAAGAAATAAATTTGTCATAATAATAATAATAATCTTCGTTTAATTTCAAACTGACACAATGCAGGATGATTACAAATCAGTATGAACGGATGATCACAAGTTATTACAGGAGTCGAATTTAACTGTATACGGCAGCCATGCAAGGCGCCCATCACGTCCTACTTCTCATTTTACGAACGCGCCATCTTGTGAATGACAGGCTGAGTGGACCGTTTGGGAGGGTTCGGGAAGCGATCCCGCTACCTACTGCTCTTCACGCCTGATGTTACCACTACACTATGGCCCCCTCCTTGAGGTATTTTAGGTGGCATGGTATATATGCAGACAGTTCAGTAAGACAACAGAAAATACCAGTAAACCACTATTCAATAATTCCACCTAATTCTAAATTTTCCAATTTGTTTAACAAATATTTTGATTGTCTTCAGTGTCAAAAGCCTTAGGAAGGCTGAAAACCGTATTTATCAAGAAGTCATTATTTTGTGGGGCTTCTGCAATTTGTTTTGCATTTATATTTCGTGAATGAGAAAGCGATAGGTGAGATCACGAGTTCCATTAAACGCTTTCAATTATTCTTACAGGTGACAGGTAATGCACCACATTAATCAACACGTGTCTT
The DNA here is from genome assembly GCA_020284085.1 of Aporrectodea caliginosa. Lineage (NCBI taxonomy): Eukaryota > Metazoa > Annelida > Clitellata > Crassiclitellata > Lumbricidae > Aporrectodea > Aporrectodea caliginosa. The sequence continues at coordinate 1,295,830 of JACEVL010000065.1, forward strand.
GTATTTAGGAATCAAGTCCTCGCTTTTACGAAGCTACTGCTCGGTGTTTCTGCTGCATTCACAGCAGGCTTCTTTCCTGTCCTGTCCCCTCCCTCTCTTCTCTTCTCTTCTCTTCTCTTGTCTTTCTTCTCCGCTCCTCAAGGCGCCCTCTCCTCTTCTCTTCTACGAACGCTCCTCTCCCTGAATGACCTCTCCTCTTCTGCTCTGCTCCTCTTCTCTTCTCTTCTCCTGGTATATATCTCTTCTCTTCTCTTCTCTTCTCTTCTCTTCTCTTCTCTTCTCTTCTCTTCTCTTAGGAAGGCTTCTCTTCTCTTCTCTTTCTTCTCTTTCTATCTTCTTCTCTTCTCTTCTCTTCTCTTCTCTTCTCTTCTCTTCTCTTCTCTTCTCTTCTCTTCTCTTCTCTTCTCTTTCTTCTCTTCTCTTCTCTTTCTCTTCTCTCTTCTCTTCTCTCCTCTCCGCTCTCGCTCCTCTTCTCTTCTCTTCTCTTCTCTTCTCTCCTCTGCTCTCCCTCTCCTCTCCTCTCCTCTCCGCTCCTCTCCTCTCTCCTGGGCATTTGCCATCTGCCCCTTCTCGGCGGGCCTGCTCTCGTCTTCTCTTCTTCTCTCTTCCTCTTCTCTCTTCTCTATTCCTGCCATCAATTCTCATCTCTCCTCTCGTCTCCTCTTTCATCTTCTCTCAGCTAGTCTCCTCTCGTCCCATCTCCTCTCTGCTCCCTCTCCTCTCTTCTCGTTTCACTTCTCCTATCCTCACATCTATTCTCCTGTTTTGTCCTATCTTGTTTTCTGCTCTACTCTCCGTTGCTGTCTTTTTTTGTCTTTCAATCCTGTCACAAAATTCCTGGAAGTACAGGTGATGGTAAGTTGGACGACATCTTAAGGTAACTGCCAATCTCGGAATTCTATCTGAGCCCCACAAAATCTGGCCCAAGCAGATAGGCTTATTCATAGACACCATGTTATATATGCTCTCTGATAAGTTTATCCTGCTGGAGTTCATTCAGTTCAACGTATACAGAAATTAGAATGTATTTTGCTAAAATAAAGTGAGGTAGACTTTAGGTAACGAAGATAATTATAACTGTGAATCTCCGAAATTTCTCTGAGTTATAAGAAAGCTGGTCCGGGTCTGCGCAACAGGTGCTTTCGTCCTAAAGATTTGACCTATGTATTGCTCGAACAAAGTCAGGTAGCGTCTAAAGTAATCTAGGGTATAATAGGGTATAAGGTAAAACAGGGTAATCTGAAATAAGGTAAAGTAACCTAAGGCAAAGTAAAGTAAAGTAAAGCAGGGCAATAATAAGAATGGTAACGCCTTTATACGCAGCTCCATCTCCTATGACTCTAAAAGAAGAGGACAACCACAGTCCAGCTGTATTAGATCTTTAGTCAGAATAGGCTATGTGTGGCTCTCCAAGAAAAAAATCAAATTTATCTGACTCATCGAATCACGGTTTCCACACACGCACCGTGTGTTATAAACGGTTATTTCTGGTTGTAAATTTCTGTGCTTGGTCTGGTATGTTGTAAAGAGACGAAGGTGTGTATAGCAGTACAGAGAGCCAGTGGAAGTAAGAACAGTTGGAGTCGAAGAATCAGCGAGACAGAGACGGCGAGAGACCTTGTGGAGAGAAGAAAGATGAACGAGAGTTAGAGAGAGAGTGTACAGACCTTTTTGCATCTAACTGATAGCTGCATACACAGCGCCTCTGAGGGCTCTAAGACCTGCTATGTTCATTCATTCAAGTATTTATATAGCACCTCTTAAAGAAACTACTCAGACCCCAGCACAGTCAAACAGAACAGTTTTCAAGCGCTTGTATAATGTGTCAGAGTCTCAGAGAGTGACCTAGGGAACAGGCGCAGCGCAAGAGGGAGACCATTCCATAAAGCCGTGCATACCACAGAAAAATAAAAAATATATAAAATATTATAAGTGTTGTGTTACATTACATTGCATATACAATTATACATGAGCGCATAAACACAGAGTTATAGAGACAGACAGGGAGAGACTTTAACGCACCTTGATGGGTACACAGACGGATACAAGGAGGAGGTCAGCCGATGCCAGACTGACCAGAAGGATGTTGGTGACGTTGTGCATCCGACGGAAACGCGCCACACAGACGATGACGAGACTGTTTCCAACGGCTCCCAGAATAAACGTCAATCCGTAGACAATGGAAACAGGTATCAACTCCGACAAAGGCAGGTCTGACATCGAATCGTAATAGTCGTAGTGGTAGAATTCTTCGTCGAGCGAATCATCAGACGAATTGCTACGACCGTCTTCCGAAACATTCTCCACCGCATTCGTTGTACTTTCCGTAGGCATTGTTCTTTCCCTTTAATTCGAGTATGTCCGTCGACTGTAATTATCGGCCTTATTTCATTACAGTTCTCGACTTATTTTGCTATTCTATTCCCTTTTTTCCGAAGCGTTCCAAGAAAGAGTTTTTTTTACTAATTTCCGGTCTGAAACAACTTCTCGTTTCTTCACTTAAGCTCGATGAGTTTCCTCTTCAAGGCGATCTCCTAGATTTTAAAACCTGCCTTCGTTCAAAAATATTGCAGTTTAAGCATTAAAAGTGAAATTAATTTGCAGCTGCGGTGCGGTATCTCGCTCAGAGTTGTGTCGTGTGTACGAGACAAATTTAGTTTCAAAGCGCAAAAGACGGGTCAAATTGTCAGTTAATTCTATCCTGTCGTATACGGAATAAAGTCCAAAACAGAAGAACTGCTTTCTGACTCACAAATAGCCGTAAGTGATGTGAAAACTGCTGAACCGTGTGCGCAGTATTGTCAAAGGGTTCGGTTCGTGTCCTGTGTAAATTCAATCTGAGGCAATCATAGGCGACGCGACATGCAGCAGCATCTGCTGTCTGACTCCTACGCAAGCCTTCCTGCAAGACTTACCCGATGGATGATGTTCGCATACGGTCCGCGCCTTATAAGCGAGTCATTTCGGCTGCGGGCAAGTCACTGCATCTTCTATCGGGGAAAAATAGATCAGCCTGACGTAGATTTTTGGGGAAAGGAATGCAACGCAGAGAAGAGAAGATATACACAAAGTGGTCGAAGAAGAAATAAAATAGACACTAACTGGAAAATAAATGCACGCTATAACGGTAACCTAATATTAATTATGCATGAAAACGGTAAAGATGGTAATAAACCTAATGATATATATAGAGAGCACTTCCGCACACAATAGTTAGGAAACACTGCATTAGCAATGGCTGAGACGAACAGAAAAATACCTTACTCTTTGAACGAAAAAGAAATACGCAATTATGCACTGGCTAAAGAGGAACGAAAATCAGAGAAAGAATTTACTATATCCGCAATAATGACTGGATTCGAACCAATAAGTAAGAGTAGTCCTACATGATGACAATCAAATCATCCAACAAATGTTCTCCAAAAAAGTTGCTTTCCGTCAACGTTTCGAAATGGCTGATAGCTATAGCAGCTCAAATATAGAAATTTATGCAACAACCATGGCACTGATGAAAAAGACAGAGTTCTATGTGCTTTAATACGTAGTTTAAAAATATTGAAGAAATATTGAAGCAATTGAAAATGTCGACGCAAAATTAATTTATGAAAGACAAACACTGAAGTAAGAAAGAGAACTGAACGGAACACGGAGTATTGACGTCAATTTTATGCGGGAGCGATTGATATCACCAATAATAGCTATGATTATGATGACGATGATGTTGCTGCTGCTGCTGCTGCTGATGATGATAATAATAATGATGATGTTGTTGATGATGTATGTTGTTGTTGTTGTTGTTGTTGTTGTTGTTGTTGATGATGATGATGATGATGATGATGATGATGATGATGATGATGATGATGATGATGATGATGATGATGATGATGATGATGATGATGATGATGATGATGATGATGATGATGATGATGATGATGATGATGATGATAATAATTTTCAAGCGCCTGTCGGTTGTGATTGAACGTCTCATCGCTGTTGCCTTCTACAGCTCATTTGCTCTCACAGATCTTGACAAGGACGGCCACTCCAGAGTTTGCATTCCTTATTAATATCTCACACTTGAGGGATTATAGATACCTCGGGTCAAAAACAATAATTATCCGAGAATGTGAGGGTGGCGGTAGGCTTGCGACCCACACATGCCCTTGTGGATCCCGAATCGACGGCGGACGGAGCCATGGCTTGTTCTGCTCTCTCGGCTTTGGCCGAATAACTCGGCATAACACATTCAACGACATAATACACCATTCTCTTTTAAAGGCAAGGATTCCATCCATCAACGAACCACCAGGTTCTTCTGCGCACGGACGGCAGAAGGCCAGACGGCCTGACAATGATTCCATGGTTATCTGGTGACACTGGTGTGGGACGCGACGGTGGTAGACACCCTCGTACCGTAATATAAAGAGTCACCACTGACAAGGTTCATCAAACACGGAGAGTCCAGTCAACGGATTCTCATCCAGAGCTGATAGTTGGCACGTTAGTCGAAGTTCCTTGTCGCAGTGGCGTCGAAGAAGAGGAATGACGACAGACGACGAGGGTCGGAACACACGCACCTCGACACCATGGCAGTTCCTCTCAGACGGTAGTAGACGTTGCGACCGGGCATCCCTCTGGCACTGGATCTGCAGAGGACGACATTCTTACTAGCCATCAAATGGTCGAATAGTGTCACCGATGTAGAACGGTGGGCGTCATAACCGAAGACTTTGTTGTACAGGTAACAACCTGAAACCCAATGAGCGCACGGCTTCGATGGTACCGCGGTAAGCTTCCGAAAATCGTCCAAAACACACCAGAAACAGCGACGAAAGAGAGACGTATCTACAAGGACGCATAATAGGCAATTTTGAAAATCGTCGTGTTAATGCTTCATTCGATCATTTGCCTTAGAAATAAAAAACACTATTTTAATCTTACGTCTATTATTTCGGCCAAGATTACGTCATTATCGACGTAGACATTATTTTGCTGGATAATGCATGCACACGCGAACGAATCGGAGACATTTTCCGAAGAATTTTCGGTGACATTTACATTGTCTAACCTATTATTGTTTGTCAAAATGATAGTTTTTTTAACTGTTGCTATCGAATTAGTCTGTCGCGTAATTGCGCAATTGTGGACCACATTATTTCCTGCGTATTTTGCGCATGACGTCGGCAAAATGTCGGTTGCCGCGCCGAGCCTATAGTTCGACGAATACCCGCTGCACAAAAATGGCCCTATGTTCGCCATTCTAGAGGCGTTCTTAGCGCGTCAAGAACGCCCTTGACGACGACGACGTCAAATACCGAACGGCTTTTAAGTGACGTTTTACCGTCATAGAAGGGCTTTGTAGATAGACATATTGGTATGGGTAGATTTATATAATATTTAATATATAGACATGCGTTGCAATATGCATGTTATAGATTCTCACGTGTTTTCAGAGGTAGGCTTACTTAAAAAGCGCTATAGTTGGTGAATTGATACAATTATACTGCATACACACATGTATAAACGCATACACATATCCAGAAATACATTCATACGTACATTTTCTATTATACTTACGGGTCGGTCTTTCATGTATGTTCTGGTAGAGAGCCTCCATTTATCATTTAGACTTGCTATTGTATGCGTATCTATATATAGGCCCATTAGTCTTTAATAGTCTTAATATTTCGATATATTTAGTAAATGAGGAAACACCAGTGTTATTTTAGTTTCTGAGAATAGAATAGAAATAATAATTATTTAAAATTAGTTCCACGGAACGAAAACTGGAATAAAAAAGAAGTCTGGAATGAGAATAGAATAGGAATACAAATTTCAATATAGGCCTATTTCTCGGAACGGAATAGAATGAAAGGCATGTCTCCCTAGAAACTGTTTTATTAACAGTCGCATTCACATTGTCCATAATATAGGGCCTAGCCCAGCCTACTAATTTCATAAATAGGTCAATACATGGTTTGTGTGACAGTCTGATAGACATTAATCGTTCATGTTAGACATTTCCGTGAGAACTGTAAGTGGAAGTGGAAGTGGAACTACAAATATAAATTTTCTGAGACTGGAACTAAAATTATTCCAAGGTGGATCTAGAACAAGAACAAAATTTATTAATAAAGTGGAACTAAAAGTAGAACAAAAATTACGACAGTGGACTAGAATAAGAATAAGACAGGAATAGAAATTAATGCTGGAACTAAAAATAACAATGGGGAACACTTATAGCTGCAAATGATTTGAGGCCGACGTGTGTTTGTTGCGCCCTGGATATAACTTAATATAGCTTTAGGCCTAACTGTCTGGTGCTTCATGGCGGATAGTTAACCTCGATTACGCTCTGGTAATGAGACCAGTCTTCGGCGTAAATGTAGGCTAATGTCATTGAAGATTTATGTAGCTTTCTCGCAATTTCCTTTTCGCAATAGAAAGGACGGTTTTCTGTAGGCAAACAGAGATATTTGTGACAGAGCAGCTGTCCAGGTACATGCATCTATGTGTGTATGTATATATGTGTATGTATGTGTATGTATGTATGTATGTATGTATGTATGTATGTATGTATGTATGTATGTATGTATGTATGTATGTATGTATGTATGTATGTATGTATGTATGTATGTATGTATGTATGTATGTATGTATGTATGTATGTATATATGTATGTATGTATGTATGTATGTATGTATGTATGTATGTATGTATGTATGTATGCGTGCATGTATGTATGTATGCGTGCATGTATGTATAATGTATGTATGTATGTATGTATGTATGTATGTGTGTGTGTGTGTATGTATGTATGTATGTATGTATGTATGTATGTATGTATGTATGTATGTATGTATGTATGTATGTATGTATGTATGTATGTATGTATGTATGTATGTATGTATGCATGTATGTATGTATGTATGTATGTATTTATGTATGTATGTATGTATGTATGTATGTATGTATGTATGTATGTATGTATGTGTATGCATGCATGTATGTATATATGTATGTATGTATGTATGTATGTATGTATGTATGTATGTATGTATGTATGTATGTATGTATGTATGTATGTATGTATGTATGTATATATGTATGTATGTATGTATGTATGTATGTATGTATGTATGTATGTATGTATGTATGTATGTATATATGTATTTATACATGTATGCAAGTTTGTAGTTTGTAGGTACGTCGGCCTATGTATCTGAATATTTATACAGCGCCTTAAAAACTTCGTAGAACAATATTATAGTTATATAGCAGATTTTCAAGGTGCTTCTTAAGAGAAGCTGGAAATGCTTCTTCAACTATTTCTTTAAGTAAGGTTCTAATCTTGAATTAAAGACTGAGAAAGCACAGGAGAGTGACTCTGAGGCAGCGCTTCATCCGCAACTTCACATGTTTATGCTTCACGACGATAGCGTTTTAGTTAATTTCCGAGTAGTCACCAGCGGAATTCAGGTCATGTTTGATAAACCCTGAAGAGGAACACATCTCTTTTTATCCCAATAACGGGTCATGTTCAAGAAACTGAGTTTGAGACTTGAAAAGACAACGACGTGTACAACCATGCAGAAGAGAAAGCTTCTCATTTGTAGACAGACAGAGACATACAATGTACGACCAATATACATTATACCAATGCACTGATAATACACACAGGTAGACGTCAATCTGTCCACCTGTGTGTATGTATGTCTGTCTGTCTTTTGGACAGATATAGACATACAACGTCTGTCTGTCTGTCTGTGTGTGTCTGACAGAGAGACGGTGGCAGAAAGAGACAGTCGCAGGCAGTTAGGCAGGCAGACATGCAATCCTGGCAACTGGGACAAAGTGCGGCTGTCATCTGAAGTAGCCTACTGTTGTTAAGCGCCCATTGTAAATGTCGCACACAATTGGCAATCGGAGGAACTGCGTTGCCACTGAACAGTAAACAACAGACGACGTATTGATTTGGTCAGAACTTTCATCGCCATATATTCTGTCTAGTGACAGAGCTACTCAGGCATCCAGACATTTGTGTCTTTTTAATAAGGGCACATGCACTTTTTCATCACTAAGGACATTTTGAACTGTTGTTTAACTACTAAAGTCACTTGTACATTGTATTGATCTCCGTAGAGCGTATTGTTATGGGGTTGAGGATCGCAAAAACTGTTCTTTATAATAATAATATCGATAGGTTATCTAATTTTCGGAATCAGACATAAAACGAATGGTTAGAGTGTCTGACTAGAGTGTCTGCGTTCCTACTCTTCTCATTCCTGCTCTGTTTTTTTGTTAAATGTTTATGCTTATTTTGCATATTTTATATTTTATACATTTTGTTATCTAAAAATATGTAATATTATGTTTTGCTCTTCTTAAGTCTATTTATCGATCAATTTATATATGTTTTCTGCTTGTCTGTCCATCTGTCTGTCAATATATATGTATGAATGTTTAATTGTTTATACATTGCATAGGGTCTATACTATAATATGTCTGTCTGTTGGTCCGTCTCTCTGTTTGTATATCTTCCTCTCTGTCTGTTTTAGTCTATCCGAGCCACGCTGTAGTGTCTGTTTGGCTAGACCTTGTTTAAAGATAATGTTGTGCACAATATCTGTCACAATCAGAAGACTATAAATAATCAACAAGGTCCTCCAACGCACATTGAATACTCCCTCTGTAACCCATAATACCTACTCACGTAGCTCTTGACCCAAATATTCCAATCGATTCACCCTGACCCATTCCTGTTTCTTGGAACCTGTTTCCAACTCTTTTCCGCCGTACCACGTTGGCTATAGATGGTAATTTATTCCACCTATCTGAGAGTTGAGTGTCGTCTGTGAGCTCTCGTAATTAATAGGAACAATGAAACACTACAATGCCAATTCGTCATCGGATGTAATGAAGTAGTGGAGACGGAAAAGGCTGACGGAAAGATGGATGGATGGACGACTAAGTACAGACCGACGACCAATGACTGACAGACACAAAGCACGCAGACAGAGAGAGACAGATACTATAGGCAGACAAACAACATACAGACGCACAGGCAGACAAACAGACAGGCAGACAAACAGACAGGCAGAAATCATAAGTAGACAAGTATCATACCTGTATCACAGTATCACAGGTAGACACACATAGAGTGGCACACAGACGAACAGACAAGAAGGCAGACACGCATGCAGAGAGAGACAAGTGGAGCGACAGAATAGAAGCCATACAGACAGACAAAGAGACAAGCAGAAGGACACACAGGTAGACAGACAAAACATACTGCATAGGCGAGCTATACACATTGTATGGAAGTCGATCTCAATGCATCGTCATCACCGCAGCATATTCATTAGATCACCGTCATCAATAATAACAATATTAATACCATCATCATGATCGTTATTATTGGTGTTATTATGCTATAATTATTATCATTGTTATTATTATCGTTATTATTATCATCATCATCATCATCATCATCATCATCATCATCATCATCATCATCATCATCATCATCATCATCATCATCATCATCATCATCATCATCATCGTCATCGTCATCGTCATCGTCATCGTCATCGTCATTATTATTATTATTATTATTATTATTATTATTATTATTATTATTATTATTATTATTATTATTATTATTATTTTTATTTTTTTTTTTGCCCGAGGTATCAATGATCCCTCAGGCGATCCAAACAATATCTGGAGATGTTACTGATGGTGGTCTGGAACGGCAACTCACTCGGCAGTGTCTGGTTGGGCAAATGTACCTCGGAAGGCAACAGCATTAAAGCGTTGGATGGTGGTAGACATGCGTTGGAAAAGATAAGATGTTTCTCTAATATCTCCAGAACTTAGTGTCAAACGTTTTCCCAGGTCCTTAATAAAGTCCAGTCCACTGTTGTTTATAGGGCCAAGGGTCTCAAAGGCCAAGGGGACAAAATGGTAGTTGGCCAGCAGGTGGTCGTATTTAGCATTCTTTCTCATGGCCGCCAGTTCTGCTGCTGCCCCCGCCGCCGCAGCCGTCGCATGCAGATATGATGGAGCGACCGTGTCTATTATGGTGGCATCCCATAAGAGGCTGCGCCCCCTCGCCACGGAATCAATGACATCCCGTCGGGTCTTTTGCCATCCGTTCGTGAAAGTCCTTGTGGTTCCTTGATGTTTGGCATTCCGGACTGTGTGAGACTTCGGCTTATGAGGTCATTTATGGTCGCGTGTCTTGCTATGCGACCAGGACCTAGGCCACATGATAGCCCATGCGAACCATCTGCAGCAACCCTAGCCCCGCATGGGCACGTGTGGGGCTCGCATATCGTCGATCCAAGTCTGAGACCCACAGCCACTCTGATTGACTCGTCATCCATTCGCAACCCGCATGATGACATCGGGAGTGCGAATAACCAGTCGCCAGCATGGGGCGCCGCTACCGCTTTTAGTCTTGCTTGATGGTATGTGTCGTTACATGATTCAGTCATTGAGTCCTTCACATTCTTCACTAGTGGTCTATCCCAATAGGCTTGTTTGTAAGCTGCTTGATTGTCTGATGGTGTTGTCTGAGTTTCTTCTGCTTGATTGTCTGATGGTGTTGTCTGAGTTTCTTCTGCTTGATTGTCTGATGGTGTTGTCTGAGTTTCTTCTGCTTGATTGTTTGATGGTGTTGTCTGAGTTTCTTCATTCCATCGTTGCAGCATCAGTTCCACCTGCTCGTCGATGTTTACTCGATCGTGGCCCAGCATGGAGGACTGGAGGACGCGGGTGCTCGCAGCGGAAGCCAGGAAGGCGGGAAGCGCAAGCGAAGCAGCCCGACGTATGCCCAGTCCTCCCAATTTGACTGGTAGAGACGCTTGGCACCATTGTGTGTTGTTCAGGTTGATGTTTAAGATTGAGGAAAGGCCTCTTCTTTGTATTTCGTCATATTTGTCTAGTAGCGGGTGTTCATGACAAGGGAAGCATCTCAGAGTGTGTAGTACTTTTTGAGAGCAGAGCGCGTTTCTTAATAGGACCAGCGCATCATGTTTGGCGATGATTTCCAGTCTTGAGATTGCCAGTGTCAGTTCGGAGCATCTGAATTCCAGGCATGTCGTTAAAGCTTCTTCCGGCGACAGCGGTGCTCCCAGGAGACAAGCCTCTTCCGGGGCCACGGGTCTAAATTGCTGCAGAATCGGATGTTCCATCCATTCGTCCGATCGTGTGATGATCTCACACTTTTCACGGTTGAGTTGCAGTCCCATCAAGCCGCATTCGTGCTCTATCTGTTTAATGTCTTCTGCTACTACGGCCAATGCTCCTCCCAACGATAGGTCATCCAGGAAACCCAGCGTTAGCGTTGAAGACAAGCTCTGCAGGATCGGCTGCAATGGCAGGCAGAACAGCAGCGGTCCCAATGGGTCGCCCTGTTGGGGACCGACTTGCGAGAGCAGTGTGTATCTTCCAAATTGTAGTATTGTGGGTTCTGCGTATGCGAGTCGGCTGTACGGTGTAAGCTCTGGCGCGGTCTCGTCCAAGGCCAGCAGCATGCGATCTCTATGCAGGCTGTTGAATGCATTTTTGAAGTCTAGCTTGACCAAGACTGAGCCTGTTGGCATTTCTTTTAGAAATCTTCTCGCCGCGTGGCACGCCGCTTCCGCCCCTCCAGGAACGCCTACTCCGACCTGCCGCGGCGCGAGGTATGTGGCTGCTTTTTGGACCGTGCTGGAGTTGGCGCCTTTGGATGTAAGTCGGCGCCAGTAGTAGCCGATCGCTATTGGCCGCAGTCCTCCAGTTTTTTTTCGTAGTGCGATGAGCGTGCCCCCGAACAGGATCGGCCTGATCTGCGCTGGGCAGACTCCTGTCAGGAGCAGGTTGACCAGGCCTGTGATGGCTGTAACGAGTCCCGTTCCAATCTCGGCGCAGGTCACCGCGTTATTATTATTATTTTTATTATTATTATTATTATTATTATTATTATTATTATTATTATTATTATTATTATTATTATTATTATTATTATTATTATTATTATTATTATTATTATTATTGTTCTTTTTCTCGAGATACACATTTTCTCTCAAGATCAAAAATACTCAGAGGAAATAAAATATCTGCCGTTTAACCCGTCGAATTCCGAGAGGAAGAATGTTGCGAAAACGACTTCATTAAAGCGTTGGAGTGCAAATGTTAGGCGCTGGACAAGACAGTATGTTTCCCTTGCGTCTCCAGTTACATGCGTTAGAGCAGTGTTTCCAATAACAACTGCAATCTCCTATGAATAATTATTGACGTTGTTTCATTAGTATAAATTTAGTTAATCAATCAATCAATTCTTTTATTGAAGCCACAGAGTAACGAAACAGAGGTAACATGATTATTAGCCATTGATAGCATTACAACACAATAGTAGCATGAATAGTTTTCATCACTGGCAACAAAGGCAGATCCTGAAGGAATAAAGTCAAATTATATAAAAATTTATGTCTATCTAAGGAATCATAGGGGAACACAAGTGATGTCTGTAAGGATGGCAACTGCTGAAGAGAATATCCATCTAGTTTGTTTGTGAATGAAGGCGCAGAATATGGAGATCATGTGTACTTACATGTTATTAGAATCAGGTCCTTCAGTTCGAGAGAAAGGCTTTGAACCCAGCAAAGTTTGAACTCCTTGCGAGTGATAATTGAACACAAGACATTACAGTTTGGGAATATTGACTGTGTTTCAACTTTGACTGCAATGACCAGGTCCAAAATGTCTCTCAGAGGGTAGAAACTACCCTGAGACCAAAACTGCCTTTTGGCAACAACTTGCCAACCCTGGAGTTATACTTTTTTTGTGTTTTAGCGGTTCGATTACCCTGAAAATATTACATTCGACACTTTGTTTGTTATTTTAGCCTACAAAGAAGCTGAAATATACATGTTTTTGTATTTTGGCGGTCATTTTGGCCGTAATCTTGGGAAAGTGACCTCTCCACAATTAGGCAAGTATTAAAACTCAATTCCATGGTAGAATCAACACTTTATTTCTAATCGCAGCATAATTGTGAGCTAATATCTTCTATAAATACATCTTCATTATGAACGAAAAAGTTGTGACGTCGAGGCCTAAGTGGGGTAGATTTCTACCCCATGACACTTTGGACTGAAATAACTTTCTTAGACAACATGACATGATGATGGTTTTGGTGTGAGAATATGTCTAGGGTCTTAACTTGTAAACAGGTGGAACGTCAAGCTATGACTACCTACAGTTACTCCGCAATCAACATCCAAACACCGCTGGGGTAGAACTCTACCCCACTTCGGCCTACGAAGGTTAAGGAACCAGAGACCATAATAGAAAAACCAGTCATTAGTTTAGCCCTTAGTGAGGGGGAAGGTCATTCCAAGTAGGGGGACCAACCACAGCAAATGCCCGACGTTCAAATCAAATAAAATCAAATTTATTAGAATCGATTCCATGAACAGTGAATATAATCATTGGAATGTACACGTGTGAATACAGTCATTCACAGTTTACATTTCGTATGCGCCATTAATAAGAAACAAAAATTGAAGAGGTCATAATCTAACAGGTTAAGTAATAAAAATCGATTCGTGGGGAGAAGAAGCCCATGGGGCTTATCTAGTCTTCCCCACTATGATGAAACAAATTGATAGAGCTGGAAAGGAAACATGAGTATGTTCGATAAACTTAGGATGAGAAATAGGCATGGTAGTTGTAAAATCAACGTCAGTTAAGTAAGTGTTTTTTATAGGCCTGTTTGAAGGAGTTGAGTGACCTCTGATTACGGATGCCACGGTCAATGGAGTTCCATAGTTTAGGCCCAGTTATTCTAGCAGAAAATTGCCTAACAATAGTTTTACTGATAGCAGAGCGAAGATTAAACCGAGATCTGGTGTTGTAACCATGGACAGAAGCATTAGTGGAGAAATAACAATTAAATATACTGGGTAATTTTTTGCTCTGATGTCGGTACTCGGTACATGAAGATAGCAAGTTGGAGTTTGTGCAGGTCAAAGATAGTTAATAAGTTTAAGCTTTTAAACAGACTAGAGGTCTTAGCCAAGTGTACACCAGCTATGATTCTTACAACCCTCTTTTGGAGTAAGTGTATAGGTTGGAGTGGAGTTTTATACCAACCTGCCCATATTATAGCACCATAATTAAGGTAGGGTAAAATGAAAGTATTATATAAAGTACGGAGAGTATTGGGAGAAGAGTAGTTTTAAGTCTTCTGATAACCCCTATAGACTTGGCTATCTTATTTTTAACTTAGTTAATGTGGGCATGCCATTTTAGGTGTTCATCCATAATTATACCTAGAAACTTGACTTGAGTTACCCGCTTTATGGGGATATTATTAATACTAATGGTCTTGCTAGGATCATCCTGGACCTTTCTTCTGGAGCTAGAGAAGATAATATAATTAGTCTTTTTAACATTGAGGGACAGAAGGTTAGCATGAAACCAATTGGTTAAGTGAAACAGTTCAGAATTCATGGTGTCATAATTATAAGTCTTGGTCTTTATCAGCAGTGACAAAAACAGTGGTATCGTCTGGAAATAAGTAGAACAGAAGCTTGTTAGTACAATTATTAATATCATTGATATAGATCAGGAATAAAAGGGGACCCAGGATGGACCCCTGCGGGACTCCACAGTGAATGGAAGCCAGAAAAAGTTAGAAAAGTTTGGTTAAAATTTACTTGCTGAAATCTATTGGTCAGATAAGATTTGAACCATTCCAAAGCCATCCCTCTAATGCCCTTGTAGTTCAATTTGTCCAATAAGATATCGTGTTTAATGGTATCGAATGCTTTGGACAGATCTAAGAATACACCAATAGTGATTTTGCGATGGTCATGTGCTTCAGTATGCTTATCTACTACTTCCATAATGACATAAGTGGTGGAATGGTTTTGTCTGAACCCAAACTGTTTGTTGTATAGGGATTTATTAGTTTCCAAGAAATTATATAGTCTATCATGCATGGCTCTTTCCAGGATTTTAGATAAACAGGTTAGTTTAGATATCGGTCTATAATTGGCCATGTCGTGACAGTCACCAGATTTAAAGATAGGTGACATAATTGCAATTTTCATAGCCTTGGGAACAATACCAGTGGTAAAGGATTGATTAATTAGGTGCATGATAGGTTCAGATACGTTATTGGCAATTTTTTTATAATAGGGGACAGATAGTTCAGAAAGGTCATATGGTTTTGTAGTTTTAAGATTAGAAATTATGTCTAAGATATCACACTTAGTAACAGGGTAGATAAACATAGAACTCAAAGTAGGTTTTTTAAGAAGGATGAATAGTGTTGGCTGGGAGGAAGGACACTAGCTGCCATCTTGGGACCAAGATAAGCAAAATAGCCATTAAATTCATTAGCAATTATAGTAGCCGGGTTCTCTATCATTATACCATTGATTACAAGGGCTATATTAGTTAGGTTGGGTCCTTGATGGTGTAAAATATCTTTAATAATCCTCCGTGTCTCTTTAAGGTTAGATTTGTGAAGATCAAGTAGATTAGTATAGTATTCTTTTTCACATTTAAGTAGGATATTAGTCAATTTGTTTTTGTATCTTTTATGCTTCTCAAGGGCTCTGGTGGTTTTAGTGTTAAGATATATTTTATAAAGTTTATTCTTAGTTTAACACGATTTAAGTAGAGAGGGAGATAGACAAGGTTTTAACTTAGTTTTGTAAATTCTGGCCTTCCTAGTGGTTAAAGGTAAATTATGATTGTAGACAGTATAGAGTTTAGTGTTAATAGAGTCAAGGATAAGATCAGAATTACTAAGAGTAAGGGTCTCAGTCCAAGATTGCTCCTCGAGGGCTGCTTGAAGGTTAGCAAACGCCTTTTCATTATTGGGTCGATACGATACAAATTTAGCTTTATTTTTAGGATGAGAGTAACTATCTAGAATAACAAAACTGGGCAGGTGGTCACTTATATCAGCCGTAAGTAAACCCGTTGAGCCAAAGCAGTTCTAGTCCTAGGAACAAAAAGATCAAGCCAATCAGCGGATCACAAGGAACGAGATGAAGTCGCAGATAACGGCTTTCGCATAATATATAGTCAGAAAGATCCTTTGGGGCACTACTCAGCTGCATGTTGGGTTTACGTGCAGAATTATCTTGAGCGAATTATTGCAAAAGAATTTGGAATTTGTTGTAGATTTTGAGACACCTGCAGCTGCTGTTGTTAATGGAGAAAGCATACAAATTTTCTGCCTACTCAATGAGGTATGATTAGCCCTATAGACAATAAAGGCCATGTGTTTTCGAGTTGGCGTGCGATCATTTTGTCTGTTTAGGAAATGTTTTTTCAGCATCAGTGATGCAATAACACATGTATCATCTTTGCCTCTTCATTGAAAATAATTATCATATTTTGGTATTCTCGTATGCAAATGACTGAAGCTTGCTGAATTATGCAAACATTGATGTAAAGAGGGGGAATGTTTTATTATGACTTATCAAAAGCATGCCAGGCGAGCATTATTTGTGTAGAGGTTAACTTTTTGGTTAGTCTTTTTTGGCTCACTACAGCTACATCTTTTAATCCTTTTTAAGTAATATGGCTGTCTTTAGGTGTGAAGGTTAATGGCGTAAAAGTAATCAATTTTTCCACATCAGATTTTTTTTGGGGTAGAATTTATTTTTCTTATATTTCTGATTTGTTCAACTCATGTAATGGTATGAACAGTATTAAGTCGTGATATTTTGTTAAGCACAATATTGTGGATCTTTGAAGGAGAACTCTGTTGAATTTAACTTTTCGATGTTTTTAAGATCCGTCATCAAATTATCTGGTGATTCATCTCCGAAAATGATTGAGGCAAGCCCGTTGATGGTGTCAAGCATCGCTGTGAGAGCCATTGGCGAAGAGGTGGTGTCTCGGATTGTGGACATTCGACAGACTGCTGTTTGATTGCCACCTACTTCATTCTGGACATAGCATTCCATCCTACTTTGACGAAAACATTATGTTGCTTACAAAGTTGTGTTTTCGATTTGAAGCCACTGGAGAAGACTCCAATAATATCTGTAAATTAGACTCCAAAATGAACTAATGAGAAAAATGTGATTACATTCTAATTGATTAGTTAAACAGCAAATTCTGATCAATTAGCTGTGGCATGATCCTAATTGTAAATAATAATCAGTTTCTATCTAATTGTAATCAATTAGATTTTTTAAATTATGTTAAGAAAGAGTAACCTCCGTCAACTTGATTCAGTCAAATCGATGAATTTCTGAAATGAAGGCATTACCTATTAATTACAGTCATAATAATGACTTGTTAGTTAAAATGTGTTAAAAAAACATTTAAGACTCTCTAGTTAAGATGAAAATGTACAACTAAGCATAAACAATCATCCTTCCACCAATGATAATTATAGGGCACCCTAGGTAACAGAAGTAATCCATTGTAGGGTTTCCTGCTGTGAGATAAACTGGACAATTTTGAAGTTTGATCTGAACCTATATTTGCAAGACACCTACATTATTGTTCACTTTTTTATGTGTAATCGTTACTGCATGTCACGTAACGGTTGTTATCTCATAATAAACTTATTTTGATTTGATTTGATTTGGTTTGGAATAATTATTATGGATAAATTCATAAAGTATAAAGCTGAAGATTGTTCTAGTAAATATATCATTGAAATTTTCTTGTTCTAGTATAATACTGTATTGCATATTTCACTAATTACTACCATGTCACGGTTCCATCTATGGAATCCTACTAAAGAATCCATGGAAGCAACACTGAAGGTTCTATATAGTAACCTACACAGTTTACTTTCAAGTATACTCAACTTGCCAAATAGTATCCTAGACAGCATACTTTCAAAGCATCATGACGTTACCAAGTAGTAGCTTAGCTTACTTTTGAAGTATCATGACCTTGTCAAGTAGTAACATAGACAGCTTACTTTCGAAGTATGAAGAGCTTGCCATATGGTAACCTAGACAGCTTACTTTCAAAGTATCAAGAGCTTGCCAAATAGGAACTTATCCAGCTTACTGTCAAAGTATGAAGAACTTGCCATGTGGTAACCTAGAAAGCTTGCTTTCAAAGTATGAAGAGCTTGCCATATGGTAACCTAGACAGCTTACTTTCAAAGTATGAAGAGCTTGCCATATGGTAACCTAGACAGCTTACTTTCAAAGTATAAAGAGCTTGTCATATGGTAACCTAGACAGCTTACTTTCAAAGTATGAAGAGCTTGTCATATGGTAACCTAGACGGCTTACTTTCAAAGTATGAAGAGCTTGTCATATGGTAACCTAGACGGCTTACTTTCAAAGTATGAAGAGCTTATCATTTGGTAACCTAGACAGCTTACTTTCAAAGTAACCTGCGCAGCTTGCCATTTGATACGGGTAAAGGTAACCACCCAGCGGACAAGGGAAAGTAACCTTAAGCTTACCATACGGTAAGGTTCGAGCAACACTGAACTCTTTGAATGCTTTCACAAAATTGGAGCCATTGTCAGAAATTGTTGCAGCAATTTTGTCAAGTGTTAGACCGAACTCATTGTGTATTACAGTTGCGCTACTCCATCGTGCATGTATGCTCCAACAAAACATCTGCTTGCTATACTTAAAGCAACTGAGGTCGCTCAAATGTATTATATAGATGCATCGATCCAGTGAGAAGTAACCTCATAATTATAGCCTAAATTCTATGTTTTGTAGACCACACATAGAAAACTGTAAAGATATTATTTATACTATTTAATGCTGCACTTCCTTCATCTGCACTGGCCATTATAGTTTTGCAAGCATGATTGTAAGGACAAACAGACGCCGGTTATCGATAACTTGTTCAAAGAGTTGCTACTTCTTAGAGAAAATTAAATAAACAGTTTCAAGCAGTGTAATACATATATGAACAGTGGAAATAAAGCATGTGTTTCCCGACTGAATTTCTTGATCACAATTATGTATGTAATTTGTAATTTGATGTAATTGAAATTACGTAATTTGTAATTTGTAATTTCCAGCAAATTTCTAAAGTAATTTGTAATTTGTAATTCAATTACATTTTCCCAAGTAATTTGTAATTTGTAATTCAATTACATTTTACCATGTAATTTGCCCATCCCTGTAAATAGTACATACACCCGATGCAGTTTACCCGTTTGCCCTTGGTCCTTTGCCAGCGTGTCATTTGTCGTATCCGGTTTCTAAGGAAGCAAAGGCGGACGGAAGAAAGGAAGGAAGGAAGGAAGGAAGGAAGGACGGTGACGAGGTCTTCGACGAGCCACACAGAGCAACCGGAAGCAGATCGAAACAGAAGCAGAAACTGCTTTGATCATTGCGCTGCTCCTTTGGGAGACCTGAGAACGAAGTGGAACAATCGCCTCTTCCCTCTCTCCCTTCTCCCTTCCTTCCCTCTTCCCTCCCTCTCTCCCTATTAATTAGTTCCGATGTGAGAACTGTAAGAGCAGTGCAATAGACTGGCCAGGGTTCTCTTGTCGTCGGTGCGTGGAAGCCAGTGCCTCGGCCACAGCGTAGACGTATCCCCGATGGAAACTGAAATCCAGTCATCCAGACCAACTGGACTTTTGTTCTGTCCAGTGCAACAATTAACGGCCTGGGTGCAGTCTGCTCTGTGGATCCGTCCAAGTGATGGACTGTATTTCGGACGAGAAACGCGCAGGACTCACTGACCTAAGATTAGGACTATACTGCTTTACCTATCAATCAGTCAATCAATCAGTCGATCAGTCAGTCAATCAATCAGTCGATCAATCAATCAATCAATCAATCAATCAATCAATCAATCAATCAATCAATCAATCAATCAATCAATCAATCAATCAATCAATCAATCAATCAATCAATCAATCAATCAATCAATCTGCATGCTAAAGGTTGACATAGACGCAACGTTAGCATCTTGTAATAGTAGGCTATCGTAAACTATCCAAAACTATCGTAATCTACCAGAGCGGTGGACTCCGCTGTGCAAAATAAAAATTGAAAAACTTTAACCTGAAATTGAAAACTGTGTGACGGAGTTGATGATACCTGCTTTCAGTGCTAAATAAGATTGTGAAATTAAATCATAAATGTGTATTTCGTTTAGGGTGAGAGAGATTTGAAGACGGAGAATATAGATAGGATGGATTAGAGTAGCATCATACAGTAGTGGGAAGAGGTGAGACTTCAGTTTTCAGTGTAAACCTTTGAGATAAATTAGGCTCTGGTTTAAGGACAGATGATGGTTGTGAACCACGTATTCACTCTAGAGTTTTAAAAGCGATCCCCGATCGTTTAGTTTAAAAATAAATAAAATTAAGACTGTGGTTAAATGTTGAGGTCGGGTGTCGAACCGCCCATGCCAATCAAGCCTGACTGAGTTAAGTCAGTTAAATTATTATTAAACTAAGTAAATAATTAAATTTGTGCCGGTGTCACGAAATAAAGTATCCCCATACATGAGTATCCCCTTAGCGAAATGGAGTATTCGGCTTAGTTTGCATTTTTTGGCGGTTTCTAAGTGTATTCACTCGTACTGTTCATTTCTTGTACACATAAAATATTTTAAGTTGCCTATCTTTAGTTTGTACGTCGACCTGAAATTAATTTACTTCGTTTTGCCTTTTTGGTGATTTTGACTGGATTTTCGTCTTGGCTATCGTGATGCGTATGACGATGGGGGTGGGGGGGATAGAATGGTTTATCCCACCGGATACTCTAAACCGGTTTATTCCATCCAGGGGGATATGCTTTAGGGGATAGAATATCTCAGGACACCGGAACTTACAATAACTGGACTCACTATAGACTTCACATTCATTCAATAATCGTGATCTCGAGATATGTACAGCACCCAAACACCGTAGGCCTAGTCGCGATAACCAGCTTATTCAGAAGTGCTTGGTCAAAAACAAAATCGATAGGCAGGAGGGTAAAATCGGTTCCGGGTCAAGAGGGAAAGGGGTCAGGCATGCACGCAGACATTCAGACGACTAAGGTGGATGGTGACACGGTGTTTAGAATTGAACCGGCGAGAGAATTAAGGGGAAGAGCAGAGTTACTCAGGATAGGCTTTGTGATAGAGCAGTGTTTTCAGTTTTGAGTGAAACAACCTGGGAGAGATAGCAAGAGGCAATGACGTTGCCAGGAAACAATTTGGGCAGTTTCCATTTCGGGGTTGTTTCCATTGGACATGATAGCGGAGTAAGGGAAAGGGATCCGTTTTGAAAGGGTAAAGTGGTTTTTCGGCAATTATTTTTTAGGGGCTTGAACCCGTAAGTCCCCTGAATAAGGCCATGGCAAGAGGTGAGGTAATAGGCCCTACGGTGTCTAAAAGCACTATGGTGTCTAAAATACTTAGACATGTGCAGGAGCGTAGCCAGACTTAAATTCAAGAGGAGGCAACTATAGTCTTGGCAAAATTCTGGTTATTGGGGTCACTGGTCAATAAAAGTTCCAGTATATAAAGAAAGCAAGAGGAGGCAACTGCCCCCTCGTGCCTCCATGTAGCTACGCCTATAGACATGTGACATATCAACTTCACACTCTTCCTGAAACTGCAAAACTATAGGGGCCTACCTGAACTGTTTTAGGCTATTTAAGGTTTTAGAATGAAATCGTGCGTGTAGTTGATTTGAGCTAACCTCTCACATCGGGTCTACTACACACTGCACACTCCAGAAAGTCAACTGTAGGACACGTTGTGTTAGAAACACATTAGTTTGGGACTTTGGGTTCTGTATCAGCAGTTTTCGCAAACCCGCAACCGTCTAGTGGTTATAGCGTACTGAACGGTCAACCGAAGATGTTGGTTCCAATCGACGTCAGACATTACTCGTAGTCGGTCCATACGCTCAGCAGGGAAGGGGGTGCTCTCAGTTCCGTTTGCCCGTACCTCCATCATGCAAAGTCATGCCTTTTCTGTGGTAGGCCCGGCGGTATGGAATGGTCTCCTTCTTGCGCTGCGCCTGTTTCCTATAGGTTACTCTGTGACACATTCTATAAGCGCTTGAAACCTGTTATTTTTAACCGTGCTGGAATCGGGAACACCTCTGGGTAGTTTCCTTGAAGAAGTGCTATATAAATACTTGAAATACTTGAATGAATAAATTTGTCCCGAGATTTCTGGCCCATATAGGGCCTACGTAGGCCTACGCCCCATAGCAGCTCAGCTCTAATGAGTACACGCCCTGACCGTTGTTAGTATATAGGCATACCCATGGCTGCCTCTGCAGCTGGCTTAAGGGACTGCTCTTCTTCTTCCTCGATCCCGAGAATATATCTGTTTTCCGCCTCTCTATAGGCGCTTAGGTTTTACTTACTTTGTCTATATTGAACCGAGGCTACTTACTTACTAAACGTTGAGACATGCCCTAGCATAGAGATCTCAATGCGTTGGCTAGGAGGGGTCAGTGACGTATGAACACCGAGTTTGTCTGGTTGGACAGCGGCTGAGCAGAGTCTCATTGGAAATTCCAGTAGCTCAGTGGTTTCCAACAAAAATTAATAATAAAATTTCTAAATATTTTTTAGGTTTAAACACCAGCAGCAGATTTCTTACTGATATGAATGCGATACAAGCGGTTGGAACAAACAATACAGAATTATGTTTTCAGTGAATCATGTTGTACTAATTTCACTTTTACGTGGAAATCCACAAACAGTAAATGGCCGTTATTAATTATTTGTAATGAAATAGCATTGTTTTTTACGTGCTAAAAATTAGGTCAAGGAAATGCTAATTAGGCCTAGTAAGGCCTAGAGTTGGCATTATCTGCATTCTGCCTCATTTACGTCCAATTCAGATTAAATCTTGGCTTTTCGTGGCTTTTTATTGATGGCACACCATTGTTTTAACAAAGCCTACAAATTTCAAATAGCCACATCATGTACATGTAAGTAGGCCTGGCGGCCTGGCCTACTAATAAATATTCAATTTTCAGTAGCCACCCGCAATCGCTTAGACGATCGAAACCATTCGACTTCATTGACTCAGAGCATTTGATAGCATTCTAAGGCTTCATTGTTTGAGGCTCAGTTAACTAGGTCTGGATTAAGTGGTATTTAAGTTCACTAGGCTATAGGCCTACTGGAAGGCATTGGAAGCCTAGTGTAAAATATTGTAATTTTTTTATGTATTTAAATAGGCAAGTAACACACTAAAGAATAGCATCAGCCTACAAAAACTATGTTGTAAAGTAAAGACCTTAAGATTCGATAAACAGTTTCTATTCCACATTAGGCCTATGTCTATAATGTCTTTAGCCTATTAGGCCTATGTTTAGCCTGCTTGCACTCATCATAAGCTTCAAGTTATTGGACTGTCTACGGAGCTTGAGTGTAGGCCTATATAGGCCTAGCTGCCTATATGGGCCTGACCCAAACTACAAACAGGGCCAGCTTACAACGTGAATGATTTTGAGTGTGGGCCGAATCCGTTGGTTGGTGTATGGGCCCGCCACTGCAGGTGACTCCATTTTACATCATAATAGGCTATAGCGCAGAGTATAGGTCTCTTGAAGAGGTGATATTTAAATTCTCAGAATGAATGAATGAATGAATACATACATACATACATACATACATACATACATACATACATACATACATACATACATACATACATACATACATGCACACTTACATTATACATACACACATGCATACATATATACATACATATACATACATACATACATACATACATATTACATACATACATACATACATACACACATACATACATACATGCACACTTACATTATACAGACACACATGCATACATATACATACATATATACATACATACATACATACATACATACATACATACATACATGCATACATATATACATACATAGGCTACATACATACACATACATACATACATACATACATACATACAATGCACACATACATACACACATAGGCTAGCCTACATATATTTCTTTCGCCGGACCGGACTCGAACCTCCCTCGGACTACTCTTTTGGACAACCCCTTTGACTAGACGCAGCGCCCGTGAATAAGCCAATGCCCTGCGCTTGGCTTTCGAGTGGGCGCTTTAGAAGTGTGGATATAGCGCATTGGATAACTCACTGGCATAGAGAGCGAGAGCCTAGAGGTACCGAGTTCGAGTCCTATAGGGCGGATTTGCTTTGTAGGCTGCTATATATATTAGCGCCGTTGTATTGCAGGCTGTCTGTTCTGTTAGTAGTTAAGATTGTTTCAATTGCATAACATGTAGCCTAAATGTACAGCGCAGTGCGTTTGTCAGGCGCTTAATAAAGAAAAGATTATTATTATTATTATTATTATTATTATTATTATTATTATTATTATTATTATTATTATTATTATTATTATTACCATTACGATTACGGTTCTGGCCGGCGATCGGCCTCAGCCGCCGACGCCATCTGGCTGAGCGCAGAGTGATATAGAGGCGTAATTTCCGATGAGACTGCGTTGTGTCTATTTGGGTCAACTACTGAGGGACTTTGCGGAGGGAAAAGGGGATTTTCTAGAGAAATACTCCGACAAATATCACATAGCGTGTCGTCCGAAGAATAGAATTTCTTCTAAAATCAACCAATTTCAACGTTGACGACGTCGTCATGAACTCCGGGAGCGGTGAGACTTGATTTTACGTCGATCTGGGTGTATTTTAAGGGGAGATGATGATGGCGTCCCCATGGCTTGTCTCTCGTTTTGTCGATGGCGTTGGGGAAAGGGTTTTTACGAGAGATGATGGACCACATTCAGGCGATGGCTTCGGCAGATCATATATTCATGGCCCAGTTTACGTTATTCACCGAAAACTGGGCCTAGAAACGTCGACCTGGGACTGTAATTTATGCATTTTTTGGAGTGGTTTTGAAAGATTTAGTGTTACCCGTGGGGTAGGAAGTTTCTTGAAGCTACGCCTTTGTTGGAGTTGACCCTACGGCACATCGAATGTAGCCGGAATATATTTAATTGCTTTATTTGTTACTTTAATGCGGGGTAAAAATACTTCATTGTGACTTTATTTAGGGGTAAAAAATATGCTTCATTGAAAACACCTTCGCGATTTATATATTTCGAGGATTGTAACGTAGGCGTTTGGCTTTTTTACGATATAACCATTAAATTTTATTTGATTACCAACGTCACAACCATAGTAGCATAGCATTATAATTATTGCTTTGCATTAAATCATTGTGCTTGGAGTTCGTTTCTTTGTCGTATTACATTGCATTGGTGAATCTAAGTAGAGCCTTTTTGGTATTCCTTAGTTTACATTGGTAAATTATTTTATATTGTCAATTTAAAATGGAAGCTGGATTGATGAAAATAATTGTTAGCCTAAATGGAAGTTGGTTTGATGAAACTAATTCTTTGCTTAAATAGAAGCTGTATTGAGGGAAATAATTGTTTCCGTAAGTAGAAGTTGGATTGATGACAATAATTCTTTGATTAAATAAAAGTTCAATTGATGCAAAATAATTTTATGCTTAAATAGAAATTGGATTGATGAGAAGTCATTTTTTTCTTAAATAAAAGTTGGATTGATGACATTTTTTCTTAAATGGAAGCTGAATTGATGACAGTTATCATGGACTTTGGTAGACTGCTTACTTGCCAACGCCAACTACAGCACTGAAGACATTAAAATAATTTTTCAACCTATACAAAGGATAACCCTTTTTTAATTGCAGTCTATTTTGAGAGGTTTTCGTGTAGCTCTTTGTCTATTAAACCATATAACCGCTTTGTCCTGGCAACCTTAGTTTGTACCACTTTGCCATTTTTAATGTTTAACCATTACCCCAACACCAAGAAATCTAGTGGTACTACCATTTTGTAAGTTCACTCTTGTGAGTCAGTGAGGTCTTCACATTGTGTGGTTGGCCTGTGTCGTGAAATTTTTTTTGATTCCTAAGGTGGGTGTTTATATGTTATGGTGCTATATAAATTTCACTCATATTGCATTAAATGTGTAAGGGTGCTACATAAGTATGGTTGGATCGTAACGTAAGTAATGGCAGCTATATCGACTTGGCTTGTGCTTTGGATTATGACTTTGACTACGATTTCACTTGAAGCAACCATGGATTGATGCTTTATGCATTATGATAACGGTGCCAGAGAAGCCATTAGATTAGATTAGATTAGATTAGATTAGATTAGCTACATAAGTCATTAGATTATATTAGCCTCAGAAGTCTTCTAATTAGATTAGAATAGCTGGAGAAGTCATTAGATAGATTGTAATAGCTACAGAAGTGATTAGATTAGATTAGCTGCAGAAGCCATTAGATTAGATTAGATTAAGTCGCCTTAGACTGATCTTTGTTAAGTCGCCTTAAACTGATCTTTGTCTTCTGTCTGCTTCAACCAGGACCTGGTCAACAGGTGTTTGTGAACCTGAACACCGTCGACCTGACCGTCCTTCAAGCCGAGATTCTCAAGCGCCAGGCTCAGCAGCAGCAACAGCCGCAACAGATCCAGTTTACGTGCGTCTCGGCGCCATTGCAGGTGTCTGCAACAGCCGCGCCTCAGCTGTCACAGCAGAGCCAAGCAACCGTGACGCAGAGTCGCCATGGAGAGCCTTTTGTTACGATCGGAGAGCAACCGAAGGCGAGGGGATTGCGCTTCCGATACAAGTGCGAGGGTCGGTCGGCTGGAAGCATTCCGGGGGAACTGAGCACCAACGAGAAGAAGACCTTTCCCACGATACAGGTCATTAACGAAAACACAGATATTGAAGTAACTGCCAGTTGTCAGTTTCTGCTTTATAAATGATCAAATACAATACAATTCAGTACAATACAATACAAAAAAAGTTTCTATGGTACACTTCAGATAAAAAGATCTGTCTCTGAACAGGTCTATATGATTCACATCCTGAGTGTGTCCCTGCTTCAAGGTCATCAACTATAAAGAGCATAGTTGACTGCATTTAAAAAACATGCATTATTCGGTTTCAGATTCATAATTTCGACGGTCCGGCCGCAATTGTGGTTGTGTCGTGCGTGACGAAAGAGAAACCGTACGCCCCTCATCCTCACAATCTCGTTGGTCAGGACTGTCGTGACGGGGTCTGCACCGTCAAGGTCAAAGGACACAACACAGTTTCGTAAGTATACTTACGAATGTAAAGTAAGCGTTTACGAACGTAAGTGTTCATAAATGGCTCGTAGTGCTTAGTTTGAAAGGTTACACAATTGTTTCATAGGTAAAACAAACTCACTGCTTATGGCAGTGAGTCTTAATGCTGCTGTACTTGTAATCTTGTAGTCATGGGTGTATTTAGGGGGGTTATGGGTTCAAACCAACTGAAATAAATAATTGCCAAAATTAAAAAAAACAATTAGATGCAAAATTAAATCTTTGGATGATATGTGTGAAACTTTTAAACTTTGACCATGTTCAGTGAAAACCCTAGAATTGTTTCCTGGCTAATCTCTTGCGTGTAGTCATAATCGTAATCTTTTCTACAGAACCGCAGAAGCTAAATCTTGGAAACCAGTTAATTTATCGTGGAAGCCTGTTCATTATAATTAGTGGAAACCAGTTTTTTAATCCCGGCAAGTGAACAACGTTTCATGCCATATCTACTAGAAATGTCAGCCTTTCAGTAATTTGTCAATTTTGCCAGTGTATAATAAATGTTGACAGCAAGTATTTAGCTGGTGTTGAGTCAGGTGTTGAGTCAGACAAATCAATATGCATGTTAGGTTTTATTTTCGGTTCCTGGTCAAGACGTGGGTAAGTGTCTGGTAGGTAGATGGCCATGGTGTTTGGAATTGAAGAGGTGATGGAGGGAAATATAGGTCAAATGAACGATTGCGATCGTAATCATGTTTGCAGGTTAATACGCCAAGTCGTCGGTAATGAGCTTTTGGGATCTTTGCATTGTAAAATTATCAATGTATTGTTACCTTCGTTTTTGCAGATTTCCAAACATTGGAATCCAGTGTTGTAAGCGACATGATGTTGAAGAAAGCTTAAAGGTTCGAGAAAGAATTCGAGTCGATCCGTTTGGCAGTGAGTGCCATCTTGCTTTTGTATCACACTTTCAACTTTTCATGCCATATCTACTAGAAATGTCAGCCTTTAAGTAATTTGTAGATTTTGCCGGTGTATAATAAATGTTGACAGCTAGTATTTAGTGTAATGAACACTTATATGGCGCCATCTAGGGTGCTTAACAATGTCAACCACCAGTGCAAGAACTGAGACTTAAATACGTGGGACACGGTAGGTTGCAGTGTTTGCCTTGTAACGCAGAGCCTCCTCCCCTGAGACGGTTACTGTGTAGGAACCTTGAGCAAGTCCTTCACTCACAATTGCTCAGTGCCATCGATTGATGCTCGGTCATTAGATAGTGGCACTCGATATGTGCATAATAATAATTATGATTAAATAGTTAACAGAATTTGAATTGTGTACTGATTATAATTGAGTTGGCTAGAGGGTGAAGTTGGAACAGAAATCTCGAACCAAATTTCTGCTGAGGCTGGATTTGAACCCCGACCTCTCGATTGACAGTCCAGCACGCTGACCACTACGCTATCGGAATAAATATGTTTTGTCTTGTTTTCGCAGCCGGTTACAACCGCAACACGAACAACATTGATCTGAACTCGGTTCGTCTCTGCTTCCAAGTCTTTCTGCCAGACAGCAACAAGAAATTCACTCGGATCGTCCAACCAATCGTCTCGCAATGTATCATCGATAAGAGTGAGAGATGATGGAGTTTTGTTGATATGACTTAACGTAATGTTAATTTAGATGTTGTCTCATTAGCCTACCACAAACCGCCCCTGGAAAATTCACGGCCCACATTTTGCCCCTTGGAAATTTTGCCATTGAATATTACTCAGTGGCTATGTAGTTTTTATATTATATTATATTGGATTAACTGTGGAAGTCACTTGATTAGATTAGCTGTAGGAGTCATTAGATTTGATTACATTAGCAATAGAAGTGAGGAGATTAGATTAGCTATAGTATTTATTAGATTATTTCAGATTTATATAAGATTAGGTCTAGCTTACAGGTTTGTTGATAAAGGGATGGTGTCGTCTAACACAGTGCTTCCCAAACTGTTCAGTGTCACGGACCGACAGGAATTAACTTTCAGTGTCACGGACCGGAAAAAGTTTTTCCACTGCAGGAGACTTGTGAAAAATTTATTAATTATTTATCTTTTTCGTTTTCGATCACCTAAAGTCCTCAAAACGTATTAAAATTGATTTAAATGTATGTTTAGCCAATTATTTGACTCTATTGCCTAACAACTAACAAGTCTTTTTGTTATGACTTTTAAAAATATAATTGCTAATTGCTATTTCTTGATTCCGAGATAATTTGACTAGTTTCTTGACTCACTTTGCGGACCGGCAACTGAGGGTTCGCGGACCGGCACCGGTCCGCGGACCACCACTTTGGGAAGCTCTGGTCTAACAGACTTGTTGACTTGCGTGTTTTAGAGTCGATTCACGATTTGGTGATTTGTCGCCTGAGCCGACAGTCGGGATATGCAACAGGAGGAGACGAGGTTTTCCTTCTCTGCGAGAAAATCAACAAAGGTCAGCAAACAATCACTCCAACTCAAAATCTGATTATGTTATGTTTTATATTATTACTGAATTATTTTGATTTTTTTAGCTTCTTCCGTCCACTCTTGTCTTTTATTATTTTGAATTTATATTTTTACTGTTATGATCCCAACAAGAGAATATTTCTTCGGTGACTGTGAATGAAAAATTGGATGTAATCATTAAATTTATAATTTTTTTGAGCAGACGACATTCAAGTCCGATTCTACCAGGAAACGGAGGATGGTGTCTCGTGGGAAGCATTCGGGGATTTCGCCTCGCACGACGTTCATCGCCAGGTTAGGGGACTGTTAGCAAGGGCAGTGAAGTTAAGCAATGCTGAGCCTGATTAGTGGTACTGGATGAAAGGTGAAATTGATTAATTGATGTGATGAAATAAATTAGTTAAAGACATTTTTATATCTGGAATGGATAGTCTTTGCTCATTATCATTATTATTCTTAATCATATTATTATTGTGATTGATTGATTGATTAACTGATTGTTTGACTGATGTGTTTTGGATTGATTGATTAATTGGTTGTTTTGAGTGATTGGTTGAGATTGATTGTTTGATTGATTGATTAATTGGTTGTTTTGAGTGATTGGTTGAGATTGATTGATTAACTAATTGGTTGAGATTGATTGTTTGATTGATTGATTAACTAATTGGTTGATTGATTGATTGTTTGATTGATTGATTAACTAATTGGTTGATTGATTGATTGATTGCTAGCTATCAATTAATTGGGATTGGGTGGGGTTGATTGATGTTGTAGTTTGCCATCGTGTTTCGTACTCCTGCGTATCACGATACGTCAATCCAGTCGCCTGTGACCGTCTACATCCAGTTGCGACGTCCGTCGGACGATGAAGTTGGCGATCCGAAACCCTTCCAGTACATACCACAGGATCCAGGTCGGCAGTTTCACCTTCTCCTCCCCTTCGTATTTGCCAAGCGATTGATTCTCTGGCAATGTTCGATTTCTTGTTATTTGTGTCGTATGTGCAAACCGTTGCCTGTCCATGAGGTTAAATTGCTTCTATCAAGTTTATTTGTCAGTCAACCCTAGCGTGATGGACTGTCAATCAAGAGGTTGGGGTTCAAATCCCAGCCAGGGCAGACATTTGGTTCAAGATTTCTGCTCCAGCTGTGCATCCAGCCAACTCAGCTATAATGATTACACTGTCGGTGGGAAGACGAGGGAGAGGACTGGCCACCAGTCCTCATATGCCGAGGCTACGAAAATGAAGTCGCTAACACTTCATACCCATGGCTGCCTCAGGGCTAGCTTAAGGGACTGCTGTCCTTCTTCAGCCCAACCAGTCAATCTCAAACAATCGGTCAATAAATAAATTAGTTTGGCTGTTCAGCTAAGGACATCTTGGAGTTGCAAGTATCTTGTCGACTTGTGCCTCAGTATATGAGGACCTGTCGTCTGACCTGCCCATGGACAGTTGGGAAGCTCAGCTGGAGCCATAATCTTGTTCAAGCATATTTCTGTGGCTAACAACGAAATGAAAAGGCCAATATGATTAATTATAAGCAAGGCCATTCCCGATAAAAAAAGTGGCTCTCGAGTTGGAAATATTGCTTTGTACCAGGCAGATGACTTCACAACTCTTATAGAAGAAGATCAGTCCCTTAAGCTAACCCTGAGGCAGCCATGGGTATGAAATGTTAGCAACTTCATTTTCTTAGCCTAGGCATATGAGAGCACGGCCAATCATATCATCTTCCCACCGAAAGTGTACGATCATTGTACTCAATGTAGCTGAGTTGGCTAGGGGACGCATGCAGAGAAGAAATCTCGATTGCTTACCAATTCCTTTTACTGAGAAATCTATGATATTTATTATTTTCATTCTCAAATATTTTTTAACGCTTTAACATTGAGCGTGTGTTAAAAGCGACTGGGAAAATAATACAGCTCGTTGTTAAAGTGTTAAAGGATTTGTTTCAAATTTTGCACAAAGTCTATAAAACATTGAACTCTGGCCAACCAAAACGTGATTAGGATTAATCAGCAATAAAATTTACCAAAGAGATTACAATGTAAATGGCGTAGAATCAGCAAAGTTGACTTGTGTGTCACTTTGTGTGCATTCGTTTACAGATCCATATGGTATTGAAACGAAAAGGAAACGCAAGGAAGTGAACATGAGTAGCCTCTACAACGACAAGATTCCTATGACGGTCATGCAGGAAGTCAAAGGTGAGTAGTGGAGCCACATAAATGAAGTTATTGGATTAGTTATTATAACAGATTGAAGACTGTGACAATGTATTCATTGTTTTGCTAACTGATGTAATATATTCGTTCGTAATGACATTTAACTTCATAAAGGCTAGTGCAGAGAGCGCCTCTGAGTAGATACCTTGAAGGGACACTATATAAATGTTCAGTTACATTACATTACATATAACAGATAGAAGAGTGTGACAATGTATTTATTTTTTTAGCAAATAGAAGATTTTTTAATTTCTTCGTTAGTTAAAACGTGAAAAGAAATATGCCTAACAATTCCAATATTTCCTGTACTTTAATTGTTATTAGCAACTGCTATTGCACCGTTGTCTAATGCATTAATTAACAACCCCAATGGTGCACCAACTTTAAGCCGCAATCATTCCAGTGTCTTTGAAACAGAGAGGCAGCCAATGTTGGGTTACCCAACCGAAAAAGTGAGGTAGGGTTTAGAAGAACTTTCACCTGTTCTCTTTGTGGTTCTTATGAGCATCTGTTGTTCTGTTGCTGTTGTCAGATGAGTCGGAGGCTGTCAGCGGCGGAGATGGCGGTCCAGTCAGACACGACATCAAGTCTCGTCTGAAGAAGAAGGCAGAACGGGGGCTGCTGAAGAAAGACAGTAAGTAAATAGCCCTTCCTCTCTCTCCTCTTCTTCACCTGGTTGCAAGATGATAGAGCTGCTGCGGAAGTTGAAGATGACGATGATTAGATGAAAATGATGATGATGGTGATGATTTTCTGACTGGTCCTAAACTAGACAGGGTCTGAACTTCTTCGTTTTATGGTTTAATAACAAACGACGCATTTACTACGAAACCTCGGTGTTCATGCATGGTAACTTCTACTTCTGTGTGAGGTACTTTCAAAGGCGCTGTTGCAATTGCGTGGATAGTAGGTGTTTGGATTTTGGCTTTGACAATGACTTTACTTAGTAGCTACCATCAACTGACGCCTTGGGCATGATTACAGTGGTGCTAACCTCTAGACTTTCATGCACCCCTAGCATAGACTGCATTCAAATAGGGTTAAATTGTCAAATTGAGTGATTTGATTTTCAATGCTTTCAGAAGGGACGCTTAACGCTGGTGCCAGTGCCGCCTCACCAACCGTCGTGTCGAAGCCGGCGAACCAGGGTATGCCGATCTACACGATCATGGACACCGGAGCGGGCGTTTCCACCCTGACCTGTGTTCCAGACTCTCTGATGTCCAACTTCGTCGGACTTCAGGGCGGAGTGACCGTGTCTTCGGCCGACTTCACCCAGTTCGCCCTCAACCTGCTCTCGAGCGCTGCGACCTCTGCAGGCGACCGGCCATTCCTGATTGGCCAGGACGTTACCATGGCAGCCGACAGCAGTATGGCGGACGCGTCGTCGGGGCAGACTGGCGAGATGAGTCAGCAGATCTTCATGCAGTACCTGTCCGACGGTAACAC
Organism: Aporrectodea caliginosa; assembly: GCA_020284085.1. Classification (NCBI taxonomy): domain Eukaryota; kingdom Metazoa; phylum Annelida; class Clitellata; order Crassiclitellata; family Lumbricidae; genus Aporrectodea; species Aporrectodea caliginosa. Next base: position 1,329,108 of record JACEVL010000065.1, read on the forward strand.
GCACATCTCGACCGACTCCTTCACGATTCCGAGTCTGTCGGAGCTGAGCGCGACCGGGAGCATGGAGCAGGTCTCGAACGACCTCAACGTCGGGGCACAGGAGCTCGTGCTCGAGGAGGGAGAGCAGGGAAAGCGTCACCCACTGCACATCGAGTAAACCTGCCCCGCTAATGTGCATGATGCCCCAATGCGGAGCGGGATGTCCGTTCTGGATTTTAAAGGGTGTTCGACCGGATTTGGTTAGTAATTGTTTGGACTGGGCTGAGATGCGATGTGCTGGTATCTCCCACAGTTCATCTGGTTTTTTTGTGGACTGATTGGTTTGCATATTCAAAGGCAGCTGTTGAATATTCATCAGGCCGATCTTGTTCGGTATGTTTTTGGAAGCGTGTCACTGCCGTCCGCGGTAAGAGGAGGTTTGTGTTGGCTGTAGGCAGCTTGTTGACGTTTCTGGAGATGGATACGACGTGGAATGGTTTCTAGTTTGTGCTGTTCTGTGTGTCGCGCGGTTAGTGGTTCAGAGAGCGGCTGGGAAGGAAAATTTCCAAGTGTCTTACCAGTTTGTCTGCTTTCGTTGGTCGGAGTTTATGGTCCTTTGAATCTAAGCTGAGATTTAGACACGACAACAAAGAGGACTTGCTGCTGGCCACGAGCTCGTATGCCGAGGCCGAGAAAATGGAGAAGCTGCAACACGTTTTCTTGTTGAAAACTCTGCAAGGAGACATATATTGATTGTTATTGTACAGCATCCGGAGCATTGATTGAATGATTGATTTCCAGTGTTTCTTCGATTCTAATCACGCGATCGCTTTCCGAAGCAGTGGAACAATGACCTATTAGAAATATAGTAATAATATAATCATAATTCATATAAAGATTTTCTCTAAAGTTTATGTTCTCGTCAACGATATTTGCGCCAACATTCAACCGAAATCTCAGACTCGTTCCCTTCCGCAGTCGGTGAATAATTGTAACATCACCAGCGCAGTCGCAAGTGCAATGAATTGTGGGAAGGTTTTATGTGTCAACGCAGAGACCAATGCAACATTTCGATTGAAGGAATTCATTGCGGAACCAGTGTAGAACGTACTGTGTGAACCTGGTCTTGATCGGATGGCCAAGGTTTTGGAGAAAACAGTGGTGCATAGGTTGACCTGATTCTTGTTGTATATGATATCATTGCAGTAACAGTACTGATTTTTATGAGAACGTGTCTTAATTAAAACTCTGTAAAGAATCTATTTGCTAATTCAAGTCTTTTTAGAAGATGTCTATACGAAGATTGTCTCTCTGGTCGTGTATTGCACAGATTTCTGACGTTACGTGTTATGAATTGACGTTCCAGCTTCAGGATTAGCGATTCACGTGTATCCTGATGAAATGTGAAAACATTTGTCCTTGTTCATACATAAGAGGACATTCGTGAAGGCATGTGACCCTCTACAATTAATCCCTGTAACAGTGTACCTGTGTTGTTTTGTATTGTCCTCGTAAATCTATGTAGCACTTTTATGAAGTGAACAAAACTACTCGTTGATGGCCAGTATATAATTATTCAGCAGCATAAAACTCGTTTTAATTATGTTAAACGTGAGACTTGGCAGAGGCATTCGTCAGGTATTCTAAGGTTAATGGTAGGTAACTGGTAGGTATGGTTAGGTAATTGCGCTTTTGTTACTTACCTCCGTGCAGTGTAACAGATCCAGTTATTTACAAAGGGAGTATCTATTTAATCTTCTATGGCGCCAATTCATAATCCATCACAGAAACCTGGTTGAAATCCACCAAGTCAGAGAAACCAGAGGTCAAGTGGTCTTCATGTGCAATCGGTCATTGCCTTCTGCATCAGTAGATGGTGCTATAGAAGTTCTCAATTATGTATGCACACGGGACACTCGTTATACGTGTGACATGGATCCTGCTATGGCATGTTTGGGGACATGGTTAATTCAACCAGTTTCTGGTGTGCCTTCTGCTCGAGACTCCTCTTCCTTAGCTCGGCTGGTTTTACATGTAGAGCGCCTCCGATATATATATATGGTGGAGTGGTGCTATATAATAATTGTAATAAGACGATTTATTTAGAGCCGTAGCAGAGTCGACGCCAAAGAAAACGGCGCTGTACGTGGTTTATGTAATCTGTGTATGTTGCTTTATGTTTGGTGTGAAAATTTTGGACACAGCCGTACTGCCAAAACGATTTCTTTGCGAATATGGCGAATGTTTGTAGCGAGAATTACGGTTTAAAATTGCTGTGTGCCGGAAAATATATATGCTTCAAAGCTGATTGTTTCATGTACATACAGATGCGGGCGGGGAAATGGTTGAATGGTAACACGCTGTCACGAAGATCAGAAGGATACCGTTAGCCCATAAGGTTGACTCAGCCTTCCACTCTCTAGGGGCGACTTTAAACTGAGCAGTTGGACAGATGGGCGCCTTGCAGGCTGCCATACAGTAAATTTGACTCCTGTTAAACTTGTTATTACCTGTTACTACTATCTCGTGTAGGGCGGCCTAATCTTACTGTGTACTTGTCAGTTTGAATTAATAAAGAAATAATATATTATTATTATTATTATTAGGTATGTATGGATCAGGACACATGATAGAACACCTGCCTTTGACCTGTCTAATGTGCTGCTGCATTCATGGCTATGTGCCGTGTTGACAGTTGCATTACACTGAGTTGAGTCAGATTTCCAAATATGCATGTTCAATGAGTATTGGAAATACTTGTGAGTAATAATTTGAGTACTTGAAATGGCTGTGAGTACTTCCAGTACATAAATATTTTTAGTAGTCGCAATACTTGAGAACTATGGGTACTCAGAAATCTGAGTATTTGCAATGCATGTGAGTAATTGAAATACTCAGAGTACTCGGAATGCTTGCGACTGCATGCAATAACTGTGAGTACATAGAAATAGAATGCTTGAGTGAGTGCTTGAAATATTTGGGAGTACTTCAACTACTTGTAATTCTCATAAGTTCTTAGAGTATTCTAATACTTGGAAGTACTTTGAGTACTTGATGTACAATGTAAAGTTTATTTATTAGTGGTGTACATGTATCTATATTAAGGATGGCCTTACAAATATGTACATTGGGTGCCAGCATTTTTGGGTTCTATGGAAGTAAACCCAATCCCATTTATTATGACCAGTGGGGAGTCCGGGGTGCCATATGGTACTCAGTGAGGCTGTAGATGCCCTGCAAGCCCGACTCTTGTGTTTAAATGACTCTTGTGTTTAAATGTAAATGTAGGCATTTTCAATGAATTGATAGGTGAGATCCTTAACCACCGCCGACCGTTTGAGCCAGTGTCACGCCATTTAAGGTCTATGTGAACGGACCCTGATAGCCTTATATTCAAATCTGTTTTAATAACTTAAAATACGCCTCCTTCGGAAGACGACCTGTCCCTGCACGCACAGAGATCAATGGGACGTACGCCCTTACCGATGTAGCTAACTGGGTCAGTGGTTGCTTATAAGGAAGTGGTGACCAGTGGATGGGAAACAGCATTGAAACTGACGTTTGTTTAATTTACAGGTTCAAGTAGTAGTACGACTTTCTATGTGAAGTCGATTTCTAAATAATCATTTTGTTGTTGCTCTATTCTTCTAACAATAATGATGATTTTTTTAATTTACATGGTTTATTGATATATTCAGTCGACTTTTTATTAACTGGACAATACCGTCCATTTATTTAGCCTTCTTGATCTGCAGAAAAAGTAAGATGGCGAGGGCTGGCCAACTGCCGAGTAAGGACGATTACAGAACTGCACAGAGGTCGTAGCCTAATGTAATTGTAAAATGTAATTTAATTAGTAACTTCAGTGGTAAGCCCTGTAGAAGATCAGGAGGGGTTCAGATCCTCACTGATCCACTCTACGTTGTAGTTCAGAGTGTTTTTTAGTTATTTGAAGCTGCTGTGTTTTTAATGCTGTATAAAACGCCGGGTTGATTTCGCCCAAGTGTAGTTGCCACTCGAAGGTTGGTGCGGAAAGTGTGGCGTTATACCCCATGATCCGCCACTTAATTACCTCAAGGTTTATTTGTATCTCGACATTCGGACGATTAGACCTCTCTTTAGAATGCGCTGTCTCCATCTAATCTACTCGCCCTCGAATTCTAGCTAGTAACCTCTCTTCCACCTTTGCTTTTCTCAAAACCTTTTCTTCTCTTTGGCCTTGCGCATTGGGAGCGCCTCTGAATGGTTCACCCTATGAGAGGCGCTTTATAAATGTTTCAATACAATACATGTCGCGGGCGCTATGAGTGCTCCGAGCCATCGCTTTAAAGTGACAATATCAAATAACTTTGTAGACGAAATGTCGGTAGACGAAATGTCTGTAGACGAAGTGTCGTAGACGAAATGTCTGTAGACGAAGTGTCATAGACGAAATGTCGGTAGACGAAATGTCTGTAGACGAAGTGTCGTAGACGAAATATCGGTAGACGAAATGTCTGTAGACGAAGTGTCGTAGACAGAAATGTCGGTAGACGAAATGTCTGTAGACGAAATGTCGGTAGACGAAATGTCTGTAGACGAAGTGTCGTAGACGAAATGTCTGTAGACGAAGTGTCATAGACGAAATGTCGGTAGACGAAATGTCTGTAGACGAAGTGTCGTAGACGAAATATCGGTAGACGAAATGTCTGTAGACGAAGTGTCGTAGACGAAATGTCGGTAGACGAAATGTCTGTAGACGAAGTGTCATAAACGAAATGTCGGTAGACGAAATGTCTGTAGACGAAGTGTCGTAGACGAAATGTCTGTAGACGAAGTGTCATAGACGAAATGTCGGTAGACGAAATGTCTGTAGACGAAATGTCTGTAGACGAAGTGTCGTAGACGAAATGTCGGTAGACGAAATGTCTGTAGACGAAGTGTCGTAGACGAAATGTCGGTAGACGAAATGTCTGTAGACGAAGTGTCATAGACGAAATGTCGGTAGACGAAATGTCTGTAGACGAAGTGTCGTAGACGAAATGTCTGTAGACGAAGTGTCATAGACGAAATGTCTGTAGACGAAGTGTCATAGACGAAATGTCGGTAGACGAAATGTCTGTAGACGAAGTGTCATAGACGAAATGTCTGTAGACGAAGTTTCATAGACGATATGTCTGTAGACGAAGTGTCATAGACGAAATGTCGGTAGACGAAATGTCTGTAGACGAAGTGTCATAGACGAAATGTCTGTAGACGAAGTGTCATAGACGAAATGTCGGTAGACGAAATGTCTGTAGACGAAGTGTCGTAGACGAAATGTCGGTAGACGAAATGTCTGTAGACGAAATGTCGGTAGACGAAATGTCTGTAGACGAAGTGTCGTAGACGAAATGTCTGTAGACGAAGTGTCGTAGACGAAATGTCGGTAGATCAAATAACTCTGTAGACGAAATGTCGGTAGACGAAATGTCTGTAGACGAAGTGTCGTAGACGAAATGTCTGTAGACGAAGTGTCATAGACGAAATGTCGGTAGACGAAATGTCTGTAGACGAAGTGTCATAGACGAAATGTCGGTAGACGAAATGTCTGTAGACGAAATGTCTGTAGACGAAGTGTCGTAGACGAAATGTCGGTAGACGAAATGTCTGTAGACGAAGTGTCGTAGACGAAATGTCGGTAGACGAAATGTCTGTAGACGAAGTGTCATAGACGAAATGTCGGTAGACGAAATGTCTGTAGACGAAGTGTCGTAGACGAAATGTCTGTAGACGAAGTGTCATAGACGAAATGTCTGTAGACGAAGTGTCATAGACGAAATGTCTGTAGACGAAATGTCTGTAGACGAAGTGTCATAGACGAAATGTCTGTAGACGAAGTTTCATAGACGAAATGTCTGTAGACGAAGTGTCATAGACGAAATGTCGGTAGACGAAATGTCTGTAGACGAGTGTGTCACACCCGAAATGTCTGTAGACGAAGTGTCATAGACGAAATGTCGGTAGACGAAATGTCTGTAGACGAAGTGTCGTAGACGAAATGTCGGTAGACGAAATGTCTGTAGACGAAATGTCGGTAGACGAAATGTCTGTAGACGAAGTGTCGTAGACGAAATATCTGTAGACGAAGTGTCGTAGACGAAATGTCGGTAGACGAAATGTCTGTAGACGAAATGTCGGTAGACGAAATGTCTGTAGACGAAGTGTCGTAGACGAAATGTCTGTAGACGAAGTGTCATAGACGAAATGTCGGTAGACGAAATGTCTGTAGACGAAATGTCTGTAGACGAAATATCTGTAGACGAAGTGTCGTAGACGAAATGTCTGTAGACGAAGTGTCATAGACGAAATGTCTGTAGACGAAATGTCTGTAGACGAAGTGTCGTAGACGAAATGTCGGTAGACGAAATGTCTGTAGACGAAGTGTCGTAGACGAAATGTCTGTAGACGAAGTGTCATAGACGAAATGTCGGTAGACGAAATGTCGGTAGACGAAATGTCGTGACACCGTGTAATGTACGGAATCATCGGATGAAGAATTACGTCATGTTATTAATAATATAAACGCACAGAAATGTGTTTGAGCGCGTCGTGTTACGGTGATAATATGGCGTACGTCATTTCACGTCATCGCAATAACCGAGAACAAACGCCTATGCTTCGTATCTGATTCTTTGAGTTAGGTAATCCATTGTTTTTTTAGCGGGTTCCTTGTGTGCCACTATAGCGACCGATCAGTTCAGACGTTAAGTTTGTTGGAAGCGAAGCAAAATAATTATTTAATTTTGAGATTCATCAAGGTATGACAATACAATAAAATACAATAAAATACAATACAACTGTAATCTGATAATGACCACAGACAAATCGCGTAACGTGGTCTTACTATATATGACTGCCGAAATGCGAAGATGCTTAGGCTACCGTTGCATTTGAGAAAAACCACATTAACAGATTGCTAGGCCTATTATTCTCTGTTATTACTCCATTATTCTCTTACGTAAAAGCTGGGAACTCTAGACATCCCGGACCAAATATATAATTGGATAGCTGATTATTTCCAGGACAGGAGACATATTACTAGATTTGAAGGGGTGTTTTAGGAGGCTACATCTATTAACGCAAGCTTTGCCCAAGACTCGGGTGTTTGCCCTTCGTCCTATCACTATGTCGTCGACTCGTCGGGTCATCTGATCTCCACCCAGAGCATAGTTCTAACAATCTCTTTAAATATGCTGACGAAACGTACCTAGTGGGGGATCCTCAAACATTGGTAGGCCTACAGCAGCCGAAGAATACGATAACGTTTCGACATGGGCAACAATCAAAAGTCTCAGTTACTATCTTATGTATACCTACCTTCCTTAATCCTTATGTAGCCTATATAGCCTAACTTTCTTAAGTAGGCCTAAATTTCTTATGTGACTCTAACTTTGCCCCCTCCCCTCGCCTTCCTCCCTTCCCTACTCCCTCGCTCCCTACCTCCTTCCGACCCTCCATCCCCTGTCGCTCTCTCTTCCTCTCATTTGTGACACCATAAAGGAAAGAATATTACACGTAACACATCATTTGTACAATTAACTGAATTCTTGTTGTCCAATATTTCAGTGTTGATCATGACGAGTTTAGGTAAGCAATTTCGTGAAGTCAATCGTCTTTTAAGCGTGGCTACGGTACATCTAGAGAAAGCGATGGATCTGATGAACCCAGGTCAAGTCACCAGCTCAGATGATTCTCAGCAGAAGATGGATTACGGTAGGATGCTGAAGCAAATAACTTAACATTCAATGTTCGTAGGCCTACTCTTAGTGGAAGTACGTTACTCTATTATGTATATATATATATATATATATATATATATATATATATATATATATCATATATACATATATAAACATATATATATAATTATATATATATATATAATTAAATATATATAGTGTGTGTGGTGTTGATGAAGAGGATGGGTTTGTTGACGATAATGGTGATGATGACTATGTTCTTGTTGTTGTTGATGTAGGCCTACCTTTCTTAATGTGAGCCTAACTCTATTATGTAGGCCCTACCTAACTTTATTGTATAGGCCTAACTTTCTTATGTTGGTCTAACTGTTGAAGTAGGCCTAGCTTTCTTATGTAGGCCTAGCTTTCTTGTGCATAACTTTATTCTGTATACGCCCATTTTCTTATGTAGGCCTAACTTTCACATGTAGGCCATGCCCAAAATTTGTATGTAGCCTAACTTATTCATGTATTCATGTGATCCTGACTTTCTTATGTAGGCCACGCCTAACTTATGTAGGCCTAAATTTCTTACGTGAGCCTAACTTTTCCTCCGCAGACTCATTGGGTTGGGTTAAGTTTGGCGTTCCCCAGGGCTCGGTGCTTGGCCCCCATCCTCTAAATTCTGCTCACATACCACTTTTATTTACTAAACGCAGGCTAAATGGCCATCTTTATGCAGATGATACCCAGGTTTTCGTTCATGGTCCATCATCTGATCAACTATCACTAGTCCGTTCTATTGATTGTCTTGTTTCTGATCTTCACTATTGGATTTCAACTAACCGACTCTGCCTAAGAGCTACAAAGACTCTATATTGATCTGGTTTGGGACTATAGCCAACAGCTTGCTAAACTTGACTTTCAATTGCTGACTGAGAAATTCCCTGCCTACGCATACTCTTCTAGTGTCCGTGATCCTAGCGTCACGCTTGACTCCTCCCTCACATTCACGGAGCACATATCTAACCTGACTCGCTCCTGCTTCTTTCAACTGAGGCGTCTCAGAGCCATCAGACGATCGGTCTCTTCCTCTGTCTTTACCACCATATGTTCATGCGTTTGTCTGTTCCCGACTTGACTGTATACCGCAAGTCACTTCTTATGGGCCTCCCGAAACAGCGTCTTTCTCCCTTCAATCGGTCTCAAATGCTTCAACTAAGCTCATAGCCCGACTCCCTCGCCTTTCGCATATCTCTACATATATGGTTGAAGTCTTGCACTGGCTTCCTATCACTGTGCGCATCCATTATAAGATCCTCTTTCTGGTCTCAAAGGAGCAGCTGAGCAGTGCCCCCAAAGTATCTTTCTGACTATAGACGAAAGCCGTTATCTGCGACCTCATCTCGTTCCTTGCGCTCTGCTGATTGGCTAGATCTTTTTGTTCCTAGGACTAGGACTGCACTGGCCCAACATCAGGCGTTTGTCGTGGTTGGTCCCTCCATTTTGAATGACCTTCCTGCAGAGGCTTCCTCCTTCACTAAGGGATGAGCTAATGACTTGTTTCTCCTCATCAGTCTCTCATTCTTTCAAGGCATTTCTTTTTCCCTGGAGTTACCGTGCTGAGAGAGCCTCTGAATAGTTATTCTGCGAGAGGCGCAATATAAATCTATAGATACGATGCGATCCCTCCCCTCTACCTTCCTGCCTCCCCGCCCTTCTAGGCTCGCTCCCGCCCTCCTTCCGACCCTCCCTCGCCGTCTCTCTCTCTCTCTTCCTCTCTTATTAGTGACGCCAAAAAGGAATTTTTTTAATTCATTTGTACAATTAACTAAATTCTTGTTTTGTAATTTTTCAGTATCCAACATGGCCGATGCACGCGAGAAGCTAGACGAGATATTCCGTCAGTTAACTTTGGCTGCAGAAGTCTTCGAGAATGTACAGACGGCGACTAAGGCACTGAAGCGACAAATCCTTAGACAATGCAACAGCAGAGCCGGGAAGAAGATGAATTGCGGTAGGACTGCTCCATGGGGACGAAGAAAACTTAGCATTAAAATATTATGTGGACTTAATTGTGTGTGTGTGTGTGTGTGTGTTTGTGTAGGTCTGCGTGTGTGTGTGATGGTTTTTTATAAGGATGAGTGATGTTTTGTTGTTGTTGTTGTTGTTGTTGTTGTTGTTGATGATGATGATGATGATGATGATGATGATGATGATGATGATGATGATGATGATGATGATGATGATGATGATGATGATGATGATGATGATGATGATGACTATTTTCTTGTTGTTGCTGATGTAGGCCTAACTTTCTTATGTAGGACCCACCTAACTTTATTGTGTAAAACTAACTTTTTATGTAGCTAACTTTCCTATGTAGGCCTAACTTTCTTATGCTTAATTTTTTGGTAGGCCTATAGATTTTTTTATAGGACTACCTTTCTTATGTAGGCCTAACTTTCTTATGTGAGCCCAACTTTGCCTCCCCCTCTCTCTCCTTTCCCCTGCCCATTCCCTCCTTTCCCTACTCCTCCTCTCCCTTTTCTTTCCCTCCCCACTACCTTCATCCCTGGCTTCCGCCCTCCTTCCGACCCTCCCTCCCTTGTCTCTGTTTGTCAGTCTGTCTGTCGCTGTCTCTGTCTCTCTCCCTGTCTCTCTGTGTCTGTCTGTCTGTCTGTCTGTCTGTCTGTCTCTCTCTCTCTCTTCGTCTCCTTTTAGTGACACCACAAATGAAAAAAATATTACATAATTTGCACAATGAACTTCCTTTGTAATATATCAGTGATGATCCTGACTAACATCGAAGGGAAGATTCGTGAAATCGGTCGTCTCTGCAGATGCGCAATAAAGAACGTAGAAAAGGAGACGGAGGAGTTGATCCATGTAGGTCAGGTGACGGACGAATCGGAGGAGAAGGAGAAAGACACTGGAGACGACTCCAGCGATTCCCAGCTGAAGGAGATGGAGGATGGTAGGGATGCAGCTGAGGAAGAAAGATTAATAGTACTCAATACCTGTACTTATAGTGGAAGTACCTATATATATAGTGTGTGTGTGACTGCAGTGTATTTGTTTGTTTGTGTGTTTTGTTTGTGTGTGTGTGTGTGTGTGTGTGTGTGTGTGTGTGTGTGTGTGTGTGTGTGTGTGTGTGTGTGTGTGTGTGTGTGTGTGTGTGTGTGTGTGTGTGTGTGTGTGTGTGTGTGTGTGTGTGTGTGTGTTTCATTAAACATACGTAGTCCTCTACTATTTCGCCAAAGACTGGAGACAATGCCAAGCCAACTTAAGGCACAATAGGTTAGATCTGTAAGATTACCATGTTGAGTGCCCTTGCGAGTCTCTAAAAAGGCCCTTTATAAATAATAATCATACATACAATATTATATACATGTATATCCCTACAATACATTAGGTATATATAATATATATATATATATATATACAATACAATAGGTATAGCCTAGTTAAGATTTATGTCTTCTGTCATTTATGTTCTTGTGAATTGTTTCAACTGCATAACTGTACACTGTAACCGGTTGCGGTTTGTCGACCGGATTGTTTCAATAAAGAATATTATTATTATTATTATTATTATTATTATTATGTATATATATATATATGTATATATATATATTTGGTACATATACAATACAATACATATATACATATATATGTGTATGTATATTGTGTTTGCAGAGAAAAGAGGACAATATCAGTTGGATGATGACGGTGCCTACGAGATCTACCACGTGTCCAGACGGACGTCTTCGGACCTGGCCGGGCGCAGCGCTGACGACCAGCGGCAGGTTACGCAGGCCGAGTGGGGCCTCATGTCTGATGGGGCCAAACGACGTTGCACTGGGCAGGAGGCGCTGGAAGAACCGTTGAACCCAGCAAAGAAAATACATTTGGATGGTTAAAGAAGCTTGCTTAAGTGCTGAGCTTATAGTGCAAAACAATACGTATACCACACCGAATGCCATTTGAATACTGATCTTTCGATTGTTATTTTCGTTGTTTGTAACATACGCTGTGACCGCGGTTACTTGAACAGTCAACAGGAATTTAAAATGATCCGTTTCTCTCATTATCTCGCATTATAGAAATAGGCCTATAATTAGGCCTATGTATATATCAGAAACATGTGACTAATCTATATATATAATTATGTGTATAAAAAATTATATGTAGGCTATATATATGTATTATATTGTAGTACTTCGCAGATTGTCTGATATTTACGTAGTTTCTTGTTTCAACGTTATGACCACTGATCTGGCTAATTTATTGGTGAAAAGGAGCTTAAAATTAAAATGGAATGTTTTTGACATTGTCTTACTGTTTTACCTTAAATTACCTTACCAGCCTTTCATAACCTTATATTACATTCCCATTCATTTCTCATCTATCGTTACCTTACATTCCTAGCTTTATATGCAGTACCCAAGCTTGCATTACATTACATTACTTAACCCTCAATTGCCAACGCAAGATGGCACCACGAGCATCGTCTGCAGCTGAGTGAACCGCAGATCAGAAGTAAAGACCAAGCAACCGTGACAGAACGGCTAAAGCGAACTATAGCCAGATAATAGCGCTACAAAACTTAACACTTTTCCGACATATCCTTTGGAAGCCAACACAGCAATAATTTGCAACACAGTTGTGTATTTGATATTTACCTCTTTCCAATATGTTCAGATGCGCACACACGACCTTACATACGACAGAACATCGATGGCGACGAGCAACTGCGCCTGAAGAACTTCTCCAAGGTCCCTGTAGAGTGGCCACCCTTGTGGAGGCTCGAATCCCCCACTGTCCGCGTTACAGGCCGAGCTCTTTAGCCAATGGACTATACGTATAATGCACAAATATCTATAACCCTTATAGCAAGTCACTATAACTCATTATACACAAGACACTGCTGTATAATATATATATATATATATATATATATATATATATATATGTATATTGTATATGAGCAGGCACTATTGTTAGGAATATTGAAAATGTACTGTATAGGCTTATATTCCTGGCCCTATAGGCGACAACAGCAGAAACCCTGACACAAGGACTTGAACATTTGTATTATATCTAATTAGTAAACTAGTTAAGTTATATTAACCTCGGTGTGATTAAACCTAACCAGCCGCTGCTTATCACTCAAAGAAAGGATGACCCTGTTAAGCGGGACCAATGGGTCCTTGAAGGGGTTTCTTACCCTGTTGTTCTCTGACATCTTTTATTCAAGTCAGTTTCAATGCAGGGAACGACTGGAAGATGGTAGTCGTTGGGTAAGATCGCAAGATTGGGCATTAATCTAATTACTAGTGAAAATTCGTACCAAAATAGATAGATTCAGAATCTTCCGCTGACAAATCGCGCAAACGCTGGGGCTTGTACTCCCGCGGTAACCAAGTAATCTATGTCGGGCTTGAACCATCCAGTTTCAATTCAACTACACGGTGGCTGGTCACAATGCGTGTGCTTTGCTGGCAGACTCTTCAGAGTATATAGTCTCTAGTGACATCATCCACTCCAAAGACATACGAAGGTTTGGTCGACTAGATGATCTCAGACTTGGTCGTCGCGGGGCTGGAGTAGCGACGACTTGACCTGGAAGCCGTGGCCGCCCCCGCCGCCCCCGCTCCAGCCGCGCCCTCTTCAGCGATCGCCTCCAGACGGGCACACTCGAGCGACAGGCTCCTTCTCCGCAGCGGCATCTCCGGCAGGCAGAGGAAGAATCCCTTGACCCGTTGGCTCAAGGACTCCGCCGCTGATTTCGGTCTCACCTCCTCCGCCGAGGCCTCGATGTCTTCTGCCGCCGATGAAGCCGAGGATGGGATGGCAGCGGCCGGGGTAGTCCAGGGCAGCGACTGGGCGCAACCGATGCCACTGGATTCGGTTACATTTGGTGGAGAACCGGAGCAGAACGGATCCGATGTTGCTTGGTTTTCAGCTCCAGGTGATTGGGGCGATTGGCGGCCGCCGAGCATGACGGGTGTCTCCCATCTGTCCAGGTCTTCCGATCGTTTCCGGCGGTTTCCCGGATCAGAAAGACGGCGAAGGTCGATCCGAGTGGAGCCGAGACTGGCCTGAGCCAGGGAGAACACGTACGGTTCCTCGATGTTCGATCTTCGTCGAGGCGCTGCTGGTCCCTTCCGGAACCCCGCTCTCTCCAGTCTCTTCTCACACATCCGGTCCGCTTCTGTCGTGAACTTCAGGAGACCGACGACCGACGAGGGAGCTGGTGCCCACCAGGCTGTGTCCTCCTCGGATGGTGAGTCGTCTTCGGCTTCTACGGTTATTTCCGGAGTAAGTGCTCCCATTCGGGGATTGGCAGACGACGTGCCTCTGACGACGTTCTCGATGCCAAGCATTTCGATGGAATCGATTTCCGAGTTTCTTGCTTGCGGTTCGTTTGAGTTGATATCCATCGCAAAAGTTTCAGCCTAAATTTGCAGGTATACGTATTCTACAGAATCTGTTTGAAAGTGACCCATATTGTCCGAGACAACGGTTAGAACAAGCGTGGAAAAACTGGTCGGAACCAGGGAGAGCTGGTACCTGTTCTATAATTATGTTATGTGTGACTTTGCGCGTGTTAAGACTGTCTGTTATAATAATAGTAAAAATCGGAAAAAAAACCCAGAAAAGCTGTCAAGATTTTATAAAAGTTATTGAAAACTAAAGGTGACTGTGGCAAGCGGTATTGCGCACTGTGGCAGCAACTTGGCCAATGAATCCATCGAATATCCCTGTATAAAATTGATCATACCTAAATTTACAGTACTCTCAGAGAACACTAAACCTATGTAAATAGCATTTTTTATGAAGCGGCAATCACCGGCATCCAATTATACTGCACAGTCCTTAATATGCGACCACCGTACATCCAATTGCGTCACCGAACTCGAGTATAAGTCGCAACTCGTGTATAAGTCGCACCGAAATAGCAAGCGCTGTGCAACGCCACAGATCGAAATTTCGCACAGAGATAGTCCTGTCTCGCTTCGAGATTCAAATACAATCAGTTGCGACCTACGTACGCTAAACAAATTCATCAGTTACGTAGCGCCTATTTCCGATTTCTCTCTCAGTCCATTAGCCGCCTGTGGGGCTTCGGAATGCTCAGCCACTGACGCACAAACGACCCGTGCATACGTACGAGTACGACAGCGTAGGCTGTACGTGAAGCAGTATACGGTTACCAACGGTCATTCTCCGTTATATTTGGCCATCGTCCGGCTCTCTCTGCCTGCGCCAACTAGACGCCATCTGCTCTCGGAAACTATTTGCCGATCAAATGTTGTTCTACGACCGGGGCTCGGCGAAGTAGCGCGGCGTCGCCCACCGCGCGTCTTCGTCGGCAGCGAAGCCGTGTGTGGACCGACCGACCGACCGACCGACCGATGTAACTACGGCCGACCAACACTCGTCTGTCGTCACTGAGGCTGGCTAGGTCTTAGATCATCGTATCATTTAATAAGTCGTATCCTGGATCAATCTGTCGGTGATCTGAAGGAGGAGATTGAGGTCGCGGAGACTGATTCCGGAAATGGATAGGGCGATTAGATGATCCGTGATCAGACTAGCTTCACTGACGAGCCAAGATTATTCTTATATAAAAAAAAAAAAAAATAATAATAATAATAATAATAATAATAATAACAACAACAACAACAACAACAACAACAACAACAGCAGCAGCAGCAATGGTCTCAATAATAGCCTATTATTAATAAAAGCAATAATAGCTATAGCCTATAGGCCTAATAGTGGTAATAGTAATAATGTAATAAAATAGTAAATTTTTTATGTTTAAAATCATTGGCGAATTTCTAACAAAGCTAACGCGAATACATATATTTCACTCCAATGAAACAAAATTGTAGTGCAAGGGTTAGGCCAATCAATATTCATTGTCGTGATTGCGGTCATCACTTAGGCCCACTCGTCGTAATTACGGTCATCAATTACTCGTTTAACAAAATCCTGCACCAGAATTAATGCAACATTCCGGAATTGGTTCCTTGGTTACGCTGATGGCGTTGTTGACATCCTTTGTCATGGTCATGACTAAATTACAAAAACTTCCGTAACGACAGTTCCATTTGTACGTAATTGTACACTGTCGCCGCCATATTGATTTTCGTTTCCTGCCTAACGACATGCGTATTTAATCATAAAATATCTGGCTCCGAACATTGAAAAGAAGCGATTGCACTGTAGGATGAGCGAGAAAATGGGCTCTCAGCAGAAATTATGGCGATGCAGAGAATTTATGGCGATGCAGAGAAATTATGGCGATGCAGAGAAATCATGGCGATGCAACGGTCGCGTCTAGTTATATTTGCACATACTCATCTGCAAAGCAGGAGATGCTTGATAAGCAACTGCTCAGCGGTTTGCGCTGACTTGCGCTGTCAGCAGACGCCTTTGTCGTCTGGCGAGTCATCGGTTAATGACGTCGTAACTTCCGGTTTAATCGCTGCGAGAAGGACGCTTCCTTTCATTCGGATGAAAAACGACTCTGAATCTGAATCTCTCGACGATAACTGGTCTCATCCGCGATAAATTGTCGCTCTTACCTTTGTCGTCTGCTTTCTAAGTGGCTTTTTATTCGTTCTATATCGTCAACTGAATGGTTCTTAACTTCTTATTGACTGCCAACGGTCTCCGCTAGAATAGTCGGCTTAATATAATAATCATCTTTCTAATGTGGCTCTGCGTAATATGTGTTGTCTATGCTAAATGGCGCTTAATTCCTTTACCGGAAATGGGTTCGAATAATTTGAGAGACTTTGTCAAAATGTACCAGTTAACATTAATTCCATCTCTTGAACCTTCCTGTAAACATTAGTTTTATATGTTGATCTCTATCTGTATTATTCTTTTGAACTAGCTGTAACAAGTTGCGGTGTGTCAGCTGTTTTTGTTTGCCAAAAATAAAAAAGAAGCGAATATAATAATAACAATAAAAACAACAACAATAATAATAATATGACGTCTGCCTGACCAGTGGCGTAAATCATGGGGGGGACAGAGGGGGACAGTCCCCCCCCAAAGTTTTGACTTAAGCCCTGCTGTCCCCCCCAAAATCCGGCCCTCGTAGGTACTCTGTCCCTTCCCAAAGTTATGTATAGATTTTCGCTTCTGTGCCTGACGTGTGTCGACCAGTGCGACCACTCTCCATTTTCGGAAATCCCAAGCTCTTGCCAGAAAAATCCCAAGATTGGCAAAAAGTGTACAAAAAAATCCCAAGTTACAGAAAAGGAAAAAATGTGCTGAAATATGAAATGCGTTTTAACTTTTAACAATCACAATTCTTTACAAAAATGCCTAGTTAAGAACTTGCAAAGAAAAAACCAGAGCATAACATTGAATTTACAATGTTCACAGGTTACAATAATGATAAAGTCTTTCAGACTGAAGGAGTTTTTCTAATCTGATTCGCTGCCATTGTTGCAAAGTATGGTAAAAACTATACTGTAGACCTTATAAAAAATCCCAAGATTGTTAGGCAAAATCCCCAGATCCCAAGTCGGACCCCCAAATTCCCAAGATCTTGGGAAAAATCCCAAGCAGTGGTCGCACTGGTGTCGACTGTTTTAGATGTCTTGTTGTATTTCGGCTTAACGACACTTTTTCATATCGAAGATGATTAGTATCATCATATATTCGTTTAATGTGTTAACAACAGACATAACGCTGTAGGTGTACATAGAAAAAACTACATCTAGATATTATAGTATGAATTAATAATAGCTTAGTAAGAGTTCAGGAACAACATACGAGAAATAAAATTTCGTGAGTCCTTGTCAGGAAGGTTAAAGTTATGTGGTCTGACCCTAAGAAAATACGGCGTAAAATGTTGGTTAGGAAATAGGCATCTGAGAGAATGATTCTCATTTAAGAGGACGGCCTTAAAGAGTGAAGTGTCTGCTTTATTAGCTAGAACATTTGTAGAAGGGGAATCTGACGGAATAAAACCAGAGCGTATTAATCTGTTATTCAGACGTTCTATGCGGGATTTGTCCTTTTCGCTCGCCAGTCCCCACCAGGCGGGGGAAGCATACATTGTTCTGGCTATGATGGTTGCGCGGGTGATCAGCTGTAGAGAATCTGCAGATGCACCATGGTTTTTGAGTGTTTTGAGGGCGAAGATTGAAGCAGAGCCACTTTTGACGACTTTGTTGATGTGTTCCGTGACTGAAAGTTTTTCATCGATGGTGACGCCTAGGGCTTTTATTGAGGTAGAGCGAGGAATACCGGTGATTGAGGGTTTGTTGGAGAGTGAAGATTGGTTATGTTTGATTACTGCCATTTCACGGGTTTTGGAAGAGTTTATTTTTAAGTTCTTTTCCTCTGACCAGTTGTGGATATGTTGAAGTTCTGTTTCTGCGGTGTGAAGGGAGTTTGATCCGATGAAGAGGTAAGAATCGTCAGCGTATTTGGAAAGACGATTTTGTGGATGAATGGGGTGGAGGTCGGATATGCCAACAATGAAACCAGTTGGGCCGAATACTGAGCCTTGGATGACACTGGCGTTGATTGAAATTACTCTGGATTTTTGACCTTTGTAGATGGTGTAATGCTTTCTTCCGTTCAGGTAGTTGATTAGCCAGTTGTAGATGTAGTCCGGAAGGGAGAGAGATGCTAGTAATTGGGTTATTGCAGAGTGACTGATAGAGTCAAAAGCTTTAGAAAAGTCCATTGATATTATTACAACATGGTCGTTGGTTTTAAGAAGGTCAGTGGCATGCTGTATGATGGAAATGATTGCAGCGGTGGTAGAACCAGTGGGCTTGAAGGCATACTGATCATGAAGGGATATGTGTTTAGGCAGATGTTCAAAGCTGGGATAGATATAAGCATGAACAACTATGCGTTCAACGAGTCTAGATAGTACTGGAAGGACCGAGATTGGACGGAAATCTGATGGTTGGGATGGGTGGGGAGTTTTAGGCTTTGGGTAGATTATGGCAGTTTTCCATTGGTTAGGAACAAAGGAGAGTGTTAATGATTGGGTAATTAGAGTTGTTAGTATTCCAGAGTAGCCGGGGGCCGTTAGTCTTAGAAACCAGGCTGGGAGACCGTCATCACCAACTGCAGTGTGTTTGAGATGATCAAGTAGATGAAAGATTAAACTTTCGG
The DNA here is from genome assembly GCA_020284085.1 of Aporrectodea caliginosa. Taxonomy (NCBI): domain Eukaryota; kingdom Metazoa; phylum Annelida; class Clitellata; order Crassiclitellata; family Lumbricidae; genus Aporrectodea; species Aporrectodea caliginosa. The sequence continues at coordinate 1,347,953 of JACEVL010000065.1, forward strand.
TAATGTCGGAGGCAGAAAGCAACCTCGTACTCCACGTTTATATTGCGACCGAGCCACCCGCAGTAAAGATCCGAGAAATTAATCTCTGATAAACCGACCGACCCGGAATCGAACCCGGGGCGCCGGCGTGACGAGCGGGCTACAAACCCACTCGGCCACTCAGGATCTCTGCTTTTAGATGTCTTCCGCCAAGGAACCTTTATATAGAGGAATGGTGAAGCGTAACAAATTGTATTTCCGGTTGAATCCTTACCCACAGATGTCGCTCCGAATCAATGTTTACGCCTGTATTTTAATAATTTTACTCTGAAAATATGATTATTATTCGATTTTCCTTCGTAACTGTAACAAACTGAAATAGTAAACTGCCCAACTGTAATTCGACGATATTGAACGATTAATACATGTTTATTTCATATAGTAGGGCCTATTACTTTATGTATATAAATAATATTTAGAATTCATATTCATGTGTATGCCTCTTTTATGTTATTATGTTTTATATATTTATTTTATATTAAACGTTGCACGCAGACACGATACATTATCAAAAGCAGACGACCAATAGTAGCTACAAAGGACTGGAAATCCCTATTCAACGGCCCCTGGCGGTCAGGCAGTGGCGGCGTTACAGCAGAGCAAGCCAGGGCAAATGCCCTGATAAAAAGCCTTTACCCTGGTCGTTGCCCTGCCACAAGGCTGCCAGAATGTTTGCTCTGCCGAGAATTTATTTGGGGCATAAATCGCCTCTGCACTGGTTACTTAGATGAGTGCTCTGGCTCTGCGCTACTAATAAAAATTGACTGGCGCCTCCTCTGTGGACAGGAAGGTATCGCGTCTTGATTATATAACAAATGTCTTTGGGGATATCTTGGAACCAGTGAAGGAAACGTTTCACAGTATGAATCTTTTTCGACAATATATTAGGTAATTTTGTTGCGCCGCCATCGTTCGTCGTTTTGTGCCGTATATAATTATTTGGTGCCCGATAGTCTAGACTGTTAATCGAGAGGTCGTGAGTTCAAATCCCCGCTAGGGCAAAATTTCTTTTTAGATTTCAGCTACGCTTGCGACCCCTACCCTGTGACGAGTACACTAACCGTGCTCAGTCAGTGAGAAGATCAGACGGTGAGAGAGGGGCTGGCCAAAGCGCCTTCATAATTATGCCATACAAGTGTGGCCTCTTAATAGTAGCTGAAGGGACTGCTCTTCTTGGATTGGAGTCCAAGAGTTTATCTCATGACATCAGATAGGCCTACCGTTGACGTCGATTTGAAGAAATTTTGTACAGTTCTTGCTGTTCGTTCCAATATTATTATTATTATTAAATAAATATGTAACGCGCGCAAGGTCACACCGAAATGTGAACCTGAGGCACGGATAGCCAGCCGCCAGGTGAAGATGCACTTAGATTTCTAAATCCTGGAAGCCAAGGAGAAATAGTGAGTTTTGAGCCGCTTGACAAGGCACTTTGGATAACTCTTCTTCTACAAATATGTGTATGTATCAGGGTGAGAATTGCCGGGGGGTTGGGGGTTCACCCCCTGGTCTTTCTTAGGCTCCCATAGTAAAGTCTACATTTCACACCCAAACTGCACATAAATCAACGTCTAACCCCCAGTTATTTTTTTACAATTCCCATACTGGTATGTACTATGTAGCCTATGTATGCATCTATACGTATACTATATATATATGTATGCACGCACGCATGCATGTACGTATGTATGTGCATGCATGTATGTTTGTATCATAATTAATTGTAAGTACGTTCGTGTGTGCGCGTATATATATGTATGTAGGCCAATACGTATGTAGACTATGCAAGTAGGGCCTATGTAAGCATGCATGTATGCATGCATGTTTGCATGTATATGTATGTGGGTGCACGTATGTACTATGGGGCCGTCCATAAATGACGTCACGCAATTTTGGCCGATTTTTAACCCCCCCTCGTCACACTTCGTCACAAAAAGTAACACCCCCTCTGAAAATGACGTCACAAAGCTCTGAGCCCCCCTAAAACCAAATTTCCATAGCGAAGCAAAATCCTCCTTCATGGAACAAATAGGGAAAGCATTAATATTTTAAAATCTAACGGTTACCAAATATTGAAATAATTAGAAATTATTAATAATGGTGCCCGTATACATTAAAATAATTAAAAAATAATTAAAATTTAATCCTCAAAATTATTGCTGTCATTAATAAAATTAAATTGTTGTTAATTGTTAAATTTAATAACACAGACCTGGTGTGACGTCACACTTCTCAGACCCCCCACCCCCATGTCACACATCGTCACAAATTTCCGACCCCCTCCCCTAGGTGCGTGACGTCATTTATGGACGGCCCCTATGTAGTCGTGTATGTATGTAAGTGCGTATGTATGCATGCATGCAGGACAAGTGTGCTTTAGGCATTAGATCGAGTAGTGTAGAGAGACAAATGGAAGAGTAGGCCTATTCATGTCGTCGGAAAGTCGTCCATTGCAACGCGCATGCTTTTAGAAGCCGAGATTCTGTTAGCCTCAGGCTCATTCCATCACGTTCTAAAATCTTATTATATCATCATTGATATCCGATACCATCAGATATATATTCTATTTTATATATATATATATTATACATAATATATATGTATCGATAATATATATACATACAGTAGGCCTATAGATAAACCTGGGACTATTAATCCCAGGATAAACCATATACATATAGTTCAATTGAATCATGTATTATATATAACGCTGTATACAAATCTACAAGTCTCGATATTTCAGCATTTTTCGATGCTTATGACAGATATATCATATATCTGACGGATGTTCTAGAAACAAGTCATATATATACTGTATATATATATATATATATATATATATAGATGCTGGTGTATATTTCTGTATAGGCCTATGTGTAATCTTACGTGTGTGTGTGTGTGGTGAGTATGTGTAGGCCTATAGTGAAGTAGTATTGGAAATGTAAGTCATTCGTTGTTGAGTGCAGGTGGTCGTCGTCTGTGGGGGTTGGGTAGGGGGTGGGGGTAGGGGGTGGGGTGAGGAGGACTTAACGTGGGTGGCGTCGTTCTAATTGACAGATGTTCGGAAGAGGAACAAGATCCTTCAGATGCCATTAGACATCCATTTCTCAAACAAAGATATATAAGCACGACGCTCCATTCTCGGTCGCTCGTCAACCAAACAAGTTAAGCCTTTAGAACACGTCTCAGCGTATACGAGCACATACACGCACGAACACCTACACACACCCACCTACACCCAAACACCTACAGTCCTACACACACACACACACACACACACACACACACACACACATTTATATATACATGTATAAGGAGGAAATACGAGAAGAATTGAGCTACGAAGACAAAGGTACAGAATGTCTTAAGTAAGGAAGATAGATTAATATCTAAATAATTACATAATGCAGTGCATTATATTATAAAAATTAAACATTTATCGATATCATTTTTATGAGACACCAATAACTATCAACATATATTACAAGGTGAAACTGCTGAGTTAGTAGAACAACTCGTCTGCATGTCTGGGAGGACAGATGACAGCAATGAAAAAGACATACAGAGAAGAATTGGATGCGCTTCACAAGCATTGTGAATAACGGAGAAGAAGAGAATTAACAAAGACAAAAATATCCGATACAACAGATTTTTCTATACGGATCGGAATGTAAATCTCCAAAATGTCTCGGCGCCAAAGTAAAGCCACGTTAAGAAGACCAGCTTAATCTCCGGCGCCATTTAAAATAAAGTCCGCAGAAGTTAGGTTATATGGTGTGTTTCAGCGCCATCTCAGAATCTGGGGAGGCCAACCCGCTTAGACAACATGGTGGTATATATATATATACATATATAATTATATATATACATATATACACATATATATAACAAATAATGTAGAAAAAATTAAATTAATAAATAATAATATAATAACATCAGCATTATATTACAATCTGTTATAATTAACAAACCAAAACTGTTTTTCAAATCTAGCGACTGATAGTGAACTGACTGCTCGAACAAAAACAAGAAAATGATAACCAGTTGAATTACATTACATGAAAACACCAATCAAATTGAAATTTAATAAGCTAACTAAATTATGCTAATTTATGTTCGAATTCTAAACAACAGCATAAAAACTACTAATCTTGAGAACAACTGAGTTTTTCTAAAGACAACATTTTCAGTGGATTGACTTTCGCATTCTGAGATTTCAGACGATGAACAAAACCGTAATGTAAACTAGTGCACTGCAACTGTAAATTAATATAGCTCCTTTTTAAGCCACACCCTTAACCTGGAACATTAACACTAACATGTGTCATTGGAACATTAACATGTGTCATTGGTAGGTGTTAGTAGTTTCACGAAACATGCAGATCTATCTACACGGTGCGGACAGAAGTATTTCGACGATCTCTTCGTCTTCGTTGTCCTTGGCTTCTTCAAGGACAGTTCGTCCTTCAGAATCGGTGACCGTGACATCCGCTCCAGCGCTCACAAGAGCCGAGACGAGCAGCTCGTTACAGTCGATGACCGCATGCCACAGAGCAGTCCAGCCGTGACTGTCACGAAAGTTGAGGTCACACCCAGCCTGAAATAAGGATAAATGTTTATGACAATTAATGCTATATTATTTATTAATATTAAATATTAAATTTTTTTAAATGAAATAAGGGCAAAACGTAATTGTAAGTGAAAATTTATACAGCACTTTTCAACTGTAATTGTAAATTGTAGCATAACTATTACCTTGCAAGAGCCTTCAAAATTGTCACTTTAATTGGGCCATGATTACTACAGTAATTCTTTAATGCTATATGATACAATACTATAATTACTATAGTAATTTTAATTATTATAATTACTGTAATTTTTATTATAACACTTATTATAAATACTATGATTACTGTTATATTTATATTATACATTTATATTACTATTTTAATAATATTCATTTCATTCATTCATTCATTTCAGAGATTTATATAGCGCCCCTTCAAGATTATCTACTCACAAGCGCTCCCGACTCAACCCCGGCTAAAGAGAACAATAATATTATTATTATTATTAATTTATTATTATTATACATAATATTATCCCTTGGGACTTAAATACTAATTAAAATTACAAATCAAAATTATTATTTATTAGTATTATTTATATTATTAATACCATATAATTTGGAATCATAGACTCGATGTAAAAGTAGTGCCTATTCACAAGACAAAGGCATTGTCTGAAACCATCTAATTCTAACAGATACTTTACTGTACTCTACAACATTAGTAAAGACTGAATTCCATCTTGCCTTGATGAGGAGTTTAACTGCAGCCAGTTGGTCGTTGGCAACGGCCGCAATCAGAGGGGTCACGTTGTCAGGGCCACAGAGGTCATCTAGGGCAACCTGACCGACCCTCAGCAGGGACTCCATCACCCCCGTGTAACCCTGTTGGGCGGCGATGTAGAGGCTCGTCTCCCTCTGCGAGTTACGCAGGTTCACATCGGCACCACCTACAGTCAGAAATTGAAAGCATTCTGTCTGATATGTTCTGCACCTTTGAGAGGAATATTACGGCTCTACATAAATCCCCAAATGCATACACGGATTATCAGGGCCAGTTTAAGGTCGTCGTATCACCACTAGACACCACTGGAAAGCTATTAATGCTAAACGATAATTAGTTCATTCACATTATTAATTTTAATGTCGTCATGTTTAATCGTGATTTCCACTTACAAGTTAATATCTTAAAGTTAAACTGTTTCAACTGCACAAAAGTTACTTAAAGTCCTAGTTGTGTCCCTTCTTCATAAAACAGCATAACTTTGAATGTGTGCCTGTGTGGGAGTTATGCTGCCCCCTACTTATTGTCCTGTACCTACTGTCCCATACTTGAGAACTGGTCCCTAATCGACGTTTTTAAAAGTCACACCAATACTTAGTTGTGCCGATTTTTATAAAACCATACTTGATGTGCCATACTTAGTGTGCCGTACTTAATGTCCTGAACCTACTGTCCTGTACCTACTGTCCCACACTTAATGTGCCATACTTAATGTGCCATACTTACTGCCTATACTTACGGCCCATACTTACTGTCCCCTAAAAAGTCAGTTAAGAACAGGGCAACAGTTCATTAAAGTCAGCATGGATTGTCCAGAACGTGACAAAGAAGATCCAGGTTCAGGGAGATAAGAAAGGGAAGGAGACAGAGGGGGTGTTCTATTTAGGTCAAGAGAAACGGGAGGGCAGTGGACTCGATGGATCAGGGTAAGATTCCTCAGACAGGTGGTTGTTTTGAATGGAAAGTTTAGGGAGAGAAATTTGAGACAGATGCTTGTAACAGCAATTAGTAACTTCTATTGCGCCAGTGTCTGATGCCCTACACTAGGCATTGGCAACAGCACACCAAAACCCAAGCCGCAATAAAGTCAATATCGAGAAGATCAGTCCACATAGACAGAGAGGCAGCCTATGGTGGATAGGCAATTTTAAAAAGGTGACTGTGCACAAATGACAGGAGAGATGAATAATTTTCACAATTCCTACCAGTATTTCCTCATCAGTGTTCTTTCGTTCTTGTCTCCTATGTTCTTTTCTCACCTTAAAACTGTTCTTTTTGGCCATGCTGGAGTTGGAAGCGCCTCTGCGTAGATTTCTTTAAGGGGCAGTGGGGCACTATATAAATGTTCGATATGAATGAATGAATGAATCAACATTTAACATCCTACCATCAACGAGTATCTGTGATAAGTAGGTGAGTCTCTTGTGAGCCGCATGAGTCAACGCCGTCTCCCCAGAAGACAATGGAAGATTTGGGTTGACGCCTTTCTGCATCAAATGCTTAACAACCTACAACATTTGAAATTTATTAATTATAACTGCATTCAAATGTGTTGCAATGAGACATTAGATTAGCTAGCCCATTTTAATAATCTCTCAAAATCACTATGTACTTGCAGCGCGGTTAGTCCACTAAGAGGGACTTCATATTGTATTGTGTTGTATTTGATCATTTATAAAGCGCTTCTCACAGCATAAGCCTTTCAGAAGTGCTCCCAGTGCGAGGTACTCCGAGGAAAAAGGAAGGTTTTAAGGTGAGAAAAAGTGGTAGAGATGCCACCAGAGAGGATTGTAGAGCATAGAGAAGGAGGAAGTCGATTCCATAGAGAAGTAGCTAACTAATCTAATCCAGGTATCTATCTAATCTAATCTAATCTAAGCTAACGGCACTACATAAGTTTCTGGATTAGATTACATTAATTTATCGTAATACATAGGGTCGACAATCAGTTTGTCCCTCATTTATACTTTGTCTCTCACCTGAGTATTGTCTCTCATATGTTCTTTATCATCTTACCTGTACTCTCTTACGTATACCTGTTATTTGTCTCTCACCTGTGCTTGTCTCTCACCTGTGCTTTGTGTCTTAGCCTACCTGTGTTTTGACTTTCACCTGTATATTGTCTCTCACTGGTCGTTTGTTTCACCTATTGTATTGTATTGTATTCAAACATTTATAAAGCGTTCTCATAGGGTGAACCATTCAGAGGCACTCCCAGTGCGCAAGGCCAAAGAGAAGAAAAAGGTTTTGAGAAAAGCAAAGGTGGAAGAGAGGTTCTTTGTTCTTTGTTCTCTGTTCTTTGTTTCCTCTGTACTTTATCTCTCACCTGTATGCTGTATCTCACCTGTGCTTTGTGTCTTACCTGGACCTGGTCTCGAACAACTGCTTCTTCAAAAGCCGTCTTGCCATTGACGTCGACCCTCGACACATCGCAGTCTTTCTCGATCAGCCACAGCGCCAAATCCGTATGACCTGATCAGGAAATAATTTCAAACAGCAAGTTCGGTTTAGAGAAAGTCTATAAGGCACTTTATCAACAGTCGGGTACAGTTTCTCCCAACTACTGGACTTTAATTGAAACGCTCCAACGGATTACGATACTTGACATGATCTCATTTACTGTCCATATTAACTGCCCATCCTTACGGTCCCATACTGTTCCATACTCACCGCCCATACTTACTTCCCATACTTGCTGTTCCATACTATTTCATACTTGCTGTCCCATACTTACCGTTCCATACTTTGTGCAAGAAGTGATCATCAACCAATGCCTTGTGAATAACAATAATGGTGCTACAGATTAGATTAGATACAAGTATGCACAGACGCACATACACACACATACATCAGTAGTCACAAACACATATATGTACATACATTTTTGATGACTACTTATGTATTTATTAGGTGTAACTATCTATAACAAGTAGACGTCAATAGAAGGCTTAATGGCTTTGCTCAAGGTCCCTAGTACACAGTTATAACCATCTCAGGGAAGTTTAAACCTAAACAATCCAGATTTCAGGGCAAGAGATCCAACTTATCAGTTACCATGTCACACTTAAGTATATACATACAAACATACACACATGTATAGTTGCATATACATACACAAATAGACACATACATACACGTAAATATACATAACACAGGCACACACAAACACATACATACAGAAATGCAGTATTCTGAACTGTGTTGTGGCCAACACTTGTGTTTACCACTAAAGAACAACCAAAGACCACAAATGACAATAAGATACTCCACACGTAAGTAAGATCACTATGTAACCTTGCTGAACAGCTAAAAGCAACGGAGTGGAGCCATAGTAGACGCAGTCGATGTCGGCTCCGTGGTTTTCTGTGAGATTCCGGACGGAGTCAAAGTCATTTCTACGAATGGAGGCATGAAGCAGAGGTCCTGGTACGGAAGACATCAGTTAGCCTCCTGTAACAGCACAGCAGTGCATCATGATCACCACATGATGTAACAGTAGCAGAAGTGGTGGTCGTGGTGATGGTGGAGTAGTAGGGGTGGTGGTACTGGTGGTGGTTGTGGTCCCTGAAAGCATACCCAAATGGAGTCCATATTGGACCCATGTTCAAATTTGGGACCTATATGGGGCCCATCTAATGCCCAAGGACATGATGGCAGAGGTAGTACTGGTAGCATTTAGCAGTTGTCGTGGCAGTAGCAGTAGTAGTAGCAACAACAATAGCAGTAGTATTAGCAATAGTAGTAGTAGCAGTAGTATGAGCAGTCGCAGTAGTACTTGCAATAGCAGTAGCAGTAGTATTGTATCTATATATCTGAACATCAACGGCCATCTGTCACCTTTTGATGGGAACACGTTGGTTGGTTCCACATGTGTGCGTGGGCCCGCCACTGGTGACCCTTTTAGCTTACTGTGCATTGTTTCGCTAACTCATTCATTCATTAATTCAAAAATTTATATAGCACCCCTTCAAGGTAACTACTCAGAAACGCTTCCAACTTCAGCCCGGGTAAAAAGGCAAGTTTGTAAGTACTGAACACTCAGACCAGTCCCAACTTAAATATTATAGAGTGTAATTTAGAGAGTGACATGGGGAATTTCCCCGCGGGGAAACCGCGGTAACCGCGGTAAATCCCGCGGTAATGGGGGACACAATTGCGGTAATACCGCGGTAATGGAGTTTACTCGCGCGATAATAATAATAATAATAATAATATCTTTTCTTTAATTTAGCGCCTGACAAACGCATTGCGCTGTACATTTACATGTTATGCAATTGAAACAATCTTAACTAGTTAACTACTAACAGAACAGACAGCTTGTAATACACGGCGCTAATAGCAGCCTACAAAGCAAATCCGCCCTAACGGGGCTCGAACTCGGTACCTCTCGCACTCTTCGCCAGATGTTATCCAACGCGCCACGGCCCACCGGACCCCCCCAAATATAATACCGCGGTAATGGGGAATGAGCTGGCAAAAATCCGGCTGATGTTAAGAACTTGAGAACTGATCAGGAGATTTTTTATTTCCTGAAGCCTACTAGTCAGAAATATTCAGGACTTGATTAATGCAAACTGTCGATAAGATAGTAACAGACTAATGCAGTCAGCAATACAAATAACTTTGTGAGCTAAAACATGTTATTTTTCAAATTTGAATTGGTGTAAACTTTTTGCGGGGAATGTGATGTCTTCCTGCGGGGATGGGGTGGGGATGGGGAGAAAACCTGCGGGGATGGGGCGGGGATGGGGACAAACGATGCGGGGATGGGGAGGGGATGGGGAAGATTTACCTGCTGCGGGGCGGGGATGGGGACGAGATTGTCTCCCTGCGTCACTCTCTAGTGTAATTATATGAATAATGAGCTCTTTCCCTTCAGGTTAGCTTTGCGAAGCGCCACCTCAAAGTTCTGTTTACTTAGGCTATTCTCAAATTATCGTGCGAAGCAGTACAGAAAACTGCCTTTAAATTATATTACACGCCATTTAATGTAATGTAAATGTCCGAAATTTCTCAGCTCCACACAAATTAAGCCAGCTTATAAAACCGGCGCTAGGTAAAGTCGTAGTTTACGTTGCTAAATTATTTGATGTTGTCACTGTAAATTGTAAAATGGAAGCTGGATTGATGAAAGAAATTGTTTCCCTAAATGGAAGTGGGATTGATGAAAACGTTCCTTTGTTCAAAATTGAAGTTGGATCGATCGAAATAATTTTTCCCTTAAATAGAAGCTGGATGGATGAAATTAAGTTTTGGATTCAATAGAAACTGGATTGATGAAAATAATTGTTTCCGTAATTAGAAGCTGGATCCATGAGAATATATCTTTGTTTAAATAAAAGTTTCATTGATGAAAAATATTTCTTTCATGAAATAGAAGTTGGATTGATAAAAGTAAATTTTTCAAATTAAATAGAAGTTGGATTGATGAAAAAATTTCTTAATGAAATGGAAGGTAGATTGATGATTGTTAACATGCACATAGGTAGACTTCTTACTTACCAACGTCAAGTACGGCATTGAAGACATTAGAATAATTTAGCAACGTAAACTACGACTTTATCCCGGCGCTATATCAATCAAGTCCGCGCGATAGCCAGGTTGTTTGGTTCGTTCCGGTGGCAGGTCCATTAAATTTAAAACACTAGTCATTAATGGTAAATCACAATCTCACCGTAGCTTGACTGAATTAATTTCAACGTAATTTTAATGTAAATGCCAATATTCATTTATCACTTTTCGCGTAAAATCACTTAATTCTGTTAATTAGAGGCGTTCGGACTATTTTTGAAACCACGTTACCATGGTAACTACCATTGAACTATGCATACAGCTAGAAACGCAGCCACTATACGCGCGTACGTACATTCATCGCTCTAATGATCTCCTGATTTAAAAAAATAAAATAATAAAAATTTCTTTTCTTTAATAAGCGCCTGACAAACGCACTGCGCTGTACATTTCCTCTTTGGAACAAACTCCCGCCTGTGCTACGACAAATATCCGATCCATTCTATGAACTCAACAAAACCTCACCTCTTGCTATCTCTCCACTCAAAACTGAAAACACTGCTTTTTCACAAATCCTATCCCGATTCCTTCTCTTCCCCTCACCTTCCTCGCCATTTCAACTCTAAGCATCATCCCCCTTAGCCGTCTGACTGTCTGCCTGCCTGACTCTCTGGATTTTGACAAAACTGCCTATCGGATTCTGTTTTGGTTAGCGCCTGTGAATAAGCTGGTTCTGCGACTTCGCTTTTGTGGGCGCTGTAGAAATATCGAGTTTACGATTACGATTACGATTACGATTACGATTACATTTACATGTTATGCAATTGAAACAATCTTAACTACTAACAGAACAGACAGCCTGCAATACAACGGCGCTAATAGCAGCCTACAAGCATATCCGCCCAACGGGGGCTCGAACTCGGTACCTCTCGGTCTCTGTGCCAGATGTTATCCAATGCGCTATCAGGCCCCCCTTTAATCTAATATAACTTCTCTTAATCTTTCCTGAGAACCCATGTTTAACTCAGTTAACTTAATGAATGAAGGACATCACTGGATTCGAATATTTAAATCTCGTAGGCCTATAGGGGTCTAGGCTAGTCGTTTTATTGATAAAAAGAATGTGACAAAAACGCAGAAATGCTAACATGAGTGATAATGGACAGTTAAAAGTAATTAGAATTTTTTCAAAATAAACGAAAATGTAAGGATCTGGGTAGAAATTGAGAGTAGCCTAACTGTGGAGAGTATAGTTGTGTGCTCTTATAGGTCTTTGCCTAATTGGTGAAAGGAGAGGGGTCGGAGTGGTGGTACGTAGGAGTTGGTGAAGTAGGCTATATAGCCTACATGCTTGGGGCTGTGTAACACGGATCGAGAAAAAGAGTTTACCATCGGCTATATTAGCAAGTTCAGAGACTGTTGGGAAGGACTGTATAGGCCCAATAGGTAACATTATAGGCCGCGTTTGGCTTTGGCCTTTACGAGTTTTCCAGACGTTCTTTATCGGAAGCCAGGGTAATAGGCCTACCCCACCAGGATGCTACCCAATATAATATATAATTATGTCCTTGAAATCTATGTATTGTATTGTATTTGAACACTTGTTATAGCGCCTCTACCAGATTTCCCATTCAGAGGCGCTCCCGACTACTGCGCGAACGCTGAATCGGAGTTTCACGCCGAAGCGCATGAGCAATTGCGAGTGAAGGACTTGCCTAGGGTCCCTACGCGGCGACTTTTGAGGTGGATTCGAACCCGCAACCCTCCAGCTGCAAGGCACCGAACATACCCCTAAACCACCGCGCCCCAGTTGTATTGTGATGTGTTGTATTGTGTGTTGTATTGTACTCCACGTTTATAATGCGACCGAGCCACCCGCAGTAAAGATCCGAGAAATTAATCTCTGATAAACCGACCCGACCGGGAAGCGAACCCGGGGCGCCGGCGCGGCGAGCAGGCTACCAACCCACTCGGCCACTCAGGATCCTTAGGTCGTGGCTATGCGGTTTCCATTGAAACGCACATTATATTACTTGAACATGATCGGAACGTGCTTATGGGCTACAACAGATGTAAGGACAGAATATCAAGGCGCCACAATAATATTTATGTTTGCGTCGTAATTATATGGCCTACAATAAATATACAATACAAATTGATATTGGCCCTGCTTCCAAAGTTCAGAAGTGCACACGACTATACGACAACATCGATGGCGCTGAACAATTGTGAGCGAAGGACTTGCTCAAGGTCCCTATAGGCCTACACAGTAACTGCCTTGGACGAGGCTCGAATCCGTAGGCCCTACTCTCCACGTTACAACTTACAACCCGTAGGCCTACTCTCCGTGCTACAGGCCGAGCGCTTTAACCAATCGGCCACCGTTATTTTAAAAGCAATTTAAAAATTAAAAGTAGCTTTGAACACAGTGACACTTTTGAACCATGTATTTCCAGAGTAAAAACTGAACCGGACCAATTTCGTTGAGTTTCGACGGAGAAGGAGCGCATTGGGCTACCGCTTCTTCGCATCCATACCGGTCTTCGTGATTAGGTCATTAAAATAGTGCTTGTAACGTCACTGAATAAAACGGTCATTTGATTCAACAAATCTCCGTTATTTGACCAGTTTCGTTCGCTAAACCGTTACAAAATCAACTTTCGTGGCTATAGTTTTGATTCATAAAATAGCCTTAGATTAGATCCTAACTTGCAAAATTAGACCCAAAATTTAATGAAACTTGAAGACGGGCTACAACGCCGCACGGTACAGTATGCAAAAGAGCAATATTTCGTTCGCTCGATTGTCGCACATCCGAATATGCTGCAATGTCTTTTTGGTCCAGTAACAAAATGCTAAATGAGACATAATTTCCTTAATTGCGAGCTAACTAGTTAACACGAGAGGCTGAGATGTAACTACTAGAGCTAAGAATGTCATATTTTGATAGGTTTATTCGTCTTCTTTGCCTCGTTTCATGAGTCGGACGAATTTCTGGTAATCCAGTTGACCGCCCTCGATTGGCAACTCCTTCCACAGTTGTTTGATCTGTAAAGAGAACGCAGACATAGTAATGGTAGTAGATAAATCTATATTATATTTCTCAAAGTTTGTCCTTCCTTCCTTTTGTTTGTTTGTTTGTTTGTCCATCCCACTAAAGGCTACGAAAGGGAACGCTTTAGCGTTTTGGAATTTTTACAAAACATTCTTACGGGAATTTGTAGGTAAACGCGACTATATTTAGCTCGCAATTTACTTTAAATGCTGATATATGGACATTTAACATTTTGAAGTGGTGGCTACCGTTGAAAATTACGCCGCCATTTCTGATTTTTCATAACATCATACGGCCAGGGACGTAGGCAGACTTAAATTCAAGAGGAGGCAACTTCACAGACCATTGGCAAAATCCTGGTAATTGGGGTCATTGGTCAACAGGAGTTCCAGTACATAAAAAAGCAAGAGGAGCCTCCTCTTGCCTCCATGTAGCTACGCCTATGCATACGGCACATGGACTCCTGAATAGAGCATTCGCAATGCATTTCGGAATTTCTCCGACAAGCCAAAGACGTCATCTAGATAGGCCTACATTGATAAGAGCTGCGTAAGTTGCGTCATGGACTCCTGTATTATAAGCTAGCCATTATAACGACGTTTATGTGCTCATATTTATTGTGTAGGCCTATATATAGTCCTATTTGTTTATTAACTTATTTTTATTATTATACTTGTTTCTGAATATTTATTCCATACTGACAACTTGTTCTTCTCCATGTGCTTTCGCCTGTTATCATCATCATTCATCGAATATATTCGTTTATTGCGTTAACAACAGACATAACGCTGTTGGTGTAGGCCTACATAGAAAAAAAAGATATTATAGTATGAAGTAATAGCTTAGTAAGAGTTCAGGAATAACATACGAGATATAAAATTTCGTGAGTCTTTGTTAGGAATGTTAAAGTTATGTGGTCTATCATGACCCTGACAAAATAGGGCGTAAAATGTTGGTTGGGGAAAAGGCATCTGAGTGAATGATTCTCATTTAAGAGAACGGCTTTGAATAGTGAAGTGTCTGCTTTATTAGCAAGAACATTCGTAGCAGGGAAACCTGTGTGAATAAATAAATCCAGAGCGTTTTAGTCTGTTCATAAGGCGTTCTATTATTATTAAATTATTAGCCTAGTTTAATAGGAAATTTATATTCACCTCGGCAGCAGAAAACTGATCTCCCACATTCGCAAGCAAATCTTTGAAGCTGAAAAGCAATATGACAAAATTGGTTTCACGTAGGTACTCGCATTGAACAGACAACATAAGATTAGATTAGATTAGATAAGAAACTTTGGAACTGTAGATTTCGAAGTCCAAGGACATCTACCGAATGCTGAGGAGTGCGCTACAGCATGCCTAAACGTTAATACAAGTGTTTATCGCCCACACAAATTAAGCCGCGTCAGGGAGGCCAGCTCAGCTTATAACATAACATAGGGCCTACCTAACATAACATAACAAGGCTAGTTAAAGTGGTTCAGAAGACTAAAAATCTGTGTGAGGACCACCACTAATACGTGACTTAATATCCCATCTGCCGGAGTTTGTTATTGAAGTTGTTGAGTGTCTCCACCGAAACTGCCTCCTCACTCAGCTCGTTCCGGGCATAGCCTATATCACTCTGCTGACTGACTACTACTTTACTTTGATAATGCCCTCCTTACAAAATTCAGAAGTGTACATTGAAGCCGGGCAGGAGTCATAGGTTGACTGGAAGATGTAAGTTTTCAGTTTAGAGCGAAAGATAAGTTTTCAGTTTAGAGCGAAAGACCGTTTCGCTAAGAGAGTTGCGAACATGATGAGGAGGTAGAGTTCCAGATGGAGGGACCGGCAACTGTGAATGAACGCCGGCCAAAGACTTAACGTGTACCAGGAACATCATTATACTTTCCCGCAGGTGCTCATCGAAGAGGGGAGCGGGATTATAAGTATAACACCGGCGCTATATCAGATAAAGTCTATTGGTTGGCTTGCTGGACAGTAAGTCAGTCAGAGGTTCAAATCCCAGCCAGGGCAGATCAATTTGTTTCTAGATTTCGGCTCCACTTGCACTCCAAACCAACTTAGATAGGCCTAATGAGTATATTGACCGCACACTGTTGGAACTGGGAAAGCAATGCGGCGAGAGAGAGGACTGGCCACCCGCCGTTATACGCCGAGGCTAAGAAATTGAAGTCGATTACACTTCGTAGGCCTACCCATGGCTGTCTCTCAGAGTTAGCTGGCTATGTCTGCGATATTAAACTGTCTTATTGAGAGTTGCAGCAACCTCTACCAAATCAAGTGGTGTTCTAACATGTGTGTCAGAAAAATATTAATTAATAATTTTATTTATTGTTGAGAATGATATCTTACTATTCTTCGTGTAATTTTCCTTTGTTCTCTTCGTCAAACATTAGGAAGGCATCTCTTAGAGTTGACTCTGTGTCGGTACCTGCACAGAAACAGAAACTCTTCGAAATGAAACAAGTTCTGCACGAATCAATTATTAATCAAATCAATAATTGACCGAAATCAATGATTGACCGAACTTTAAGCTTTTTCAAGCAGTGGAATACGATTACTCAATCGATCAAATAATCAGCAGAGAAAATGAACGAATAGGCCTAGTCGTAATGAACGAGGACTGTAGCCTACAAAGACGCCCGCACATCTATAGGGCCTATGCCTATGCGTCAAGATGGGGTGCTTGCTCCTTCTGGTAATATTCTGAACACTTTCGGCCCCGATCGGGCCGAACTGAGATTCCTAGTCTTCTTGTATGTCCTCATGTGAAGATTCCTGTCAACGTCACAATGTAGTATCAACCAGATAATGGTTGTCGCTTTGAAAACCCGAGTTATTCAATAAAAGTTCAATAGAATCGTTATAGGCTAAGATAATGCACTTGCGAAGGAAACTGCTTTTAATTTTACACAATTTCCCACATTTAGCCTGTTGGACTAAATCTAGAAATATTTATTTTAAAATGCTTTTCATTTTCGGCATGTGTGCTTTGATCTCGTACGACGACTTCTAGAACGGCATTAACACAAGGTAGCCTATCACTCGCGAGTGCGGATTTAAAAGCAAACATCTCTTTACGATTGAGTTACTACAAACTGAAACAGAAGAGTGAATGTTTCTTATAAACTGCCTGCGAACTTACCGTGTAGTTTTTCACCGAAAAGCGTCAAGAAGTGGGTGAAGTTCAGCTTGTCAGGGCACTCCTTCAACATTTCCTGAAGGACTTTTTTCTCGACCTCGCGACCTACAACAAATATATACAGCAGACCGGGTTTCTGTATTAAAGTAATCGCAATAAAAATTATCGAGATTTCTTGAGCACCAAAAACAACGCTAAGTTGCGGAATTAATCAGCTTATTTAGATACGCTCGGTCAAAACACATTCGTTAGGAAGTTAGGCCTATACGGTGAGGTTTGGTTCCAGGAATCCAGATTAAGGATGAATTGAGACCGTTGGATGTGTTTGAACTTGGAGCGCCGAGAATTGTAGTAGGCCCTAGTAGTTTAAATTTAACGACACTGTGTGATAACGAAGACAATAATCATCTCCCTCCTCCTCTCTCCAGGCTTGGGACTGGCACTGTCAGAGTAGTAGGCCTAGAGTACGAACAATGGGATCTAATATAATGAAAGTTAATATAGCGTGAAAACAATAATGCTCAAAACATTAGTGATTAGTCAATGGTCGCTACTATAGGCCTATGTGAAAGAGTGTTTTCAGTTTGAGTGAAAGATTTGCAGCGATTTCAAACATTTAAGGATGAGGTTACGGGCGGGCGGGCAGAGAAGTTGTGCAACGGAATAGGAGCGAGTTGAACATAATGGTTGCATGGATTGTAATTAATTTACAGGGTTTCCAGTTGATATTGTTGCTCTATCGTTTGATGTCTCATACATTATACACTGGCGCTATATAAGATACTGTTTAATAAAAATTAATTATCTCCAGACCTTTACAGGCGCTATAGAAATGTTAAGTTACAATTACAGTATTTAAAAGTTCACCTATTTGTTGGTAGATGGCGGCTAGATCTTCTTCGTCTATGATGCCGTCTCTGTTCTGGTCAATCATCGCGAAAGCCTAAATTAAAAAATATGATTTTAAATATTTAAATCTAAATTTAAAATGGAACGAAGTTTTCTCCGAAAAATAATTAAATCAGCAAGTCATTCTTTAGCAAGTGCTGGCCAGCTATCGTCAGCAAATGTTAAAATAATACAATTAGAGATTGACCCTTATTAACGAGATAAACACCTTTTTCAAGTTGTAAGAATTCAGGTTTAAGGACGCTACAAGACCGAAGAACAAGTCAAAACAAAATGTTTAACGATCTTTGTTGTCATAAAATGTCGTTAAACTCTGAATCCATACAGGAGCAAGCAGTCGAGTCATCTTGAGCGCTTCTGAGTAGCTTCTTGAAGAGGCGCTATATAAATGCTCTGAATGAATGAATGAATGAATGAATCTTCTGGTCACCGAAAACAGTCTTAACAGTCCAACTCACAAAATATCGTCAATGCAGATCCATCAATTCCTGCCATATTCTAAGTTCATTCGCTAATTTGGGGATTCGGTAATTTGGGTGAGCAAGAACGCCTAAAACTCTCTAAAAACTGATTAAGCAAGGCTTTTTGCCCTGCAACTCCCCTTAGCTACATTCGAAGAGATGTGCGTTAAAGCTGACCGCGCTCTATTTTCCAATATATTGGTTAATCCTCCACAGTTTACTCCCTCCAGTTCATGAGTCACAAAACTCTACGGCCTCGTCGTCCTCACAACCGTGAAATTCGAGGTTCTGACCTTACTAGAAAGGGATTCATTACCATGATGCTTTACACTTATTAACATGTTTTTAAACTTTACTATTCAATATTATTACTATACATTATTATTGTGTGTTACATTGTTAAATCTGAGACTAATTAGTGAATTAACGTTGAAACCTCTCAACCGTAGCCTATAGCTGCCTATTGTACGTATGAGTATGTGGTGTGCAGTGGTTGTGGCCATAGGCGGAGTTTGGGGGGGGGCCGTCCCCCTGTCCCCCCTAAGTCTCCGCCCCTGGTTGTGGTCCGTGTTTTCCTACCTCTTTGAACTCCTGAATCTGTGGTTGCTTGAAGAGAGCGAAGACATTTCCAGTGAACTTCCGTTTCGGGGCATCGCTGGTGGGTTCCGGTTCCGGTTCGTCTGCTGCCGCCGCCGCCGGAGCGGGTGCCTCTTCCGCCGCAGGAGCAGCCGCCTCTTCCTTCTTTTCCTTCTTCTTCTTCTCCTTCTTCTCCGTTTTCTCTTCCTTATCCTTGGCCTACCATTTGAACATTCAAGAAATCATTACAGAAATTATTACTACGATTAATTAGCAATTTATAGAGCGCCGGTATTTTGAGCATATGCGGTGCATTGAGTAATATTAACTTGTACTTTATAAATATTCATATGATGATAATGATGACGATGACGACGACGACGACGACGACGATGATGATGATGATGATGATGATGATGATGATGATGCTGATGATGATAATAATAATGATGATAATAATAATATTAGTGATAATAATAATAGACTTAGGGTCTACTTAAGCACTGTTTCGGTCTTATTTACTGATTTTTATTCATTAAAAAGAATTTCTATAGGCCTAGTCTTAATTATTTACGTTTTATCTATTCATTTACACTTAATTTATTCAGTTTATTTTTTGTTATAATAAAGTTGTGTGGTACCGAAAGATAGTGTGATGTATCTGAATGTAAAAATCGGCTTAATCCACGAGGGAAGCTTTTTGAGGCACTAGCATTCAAATGGAGTGAACTAGCACTTCTTGGAGGGAGACCTAAATAATATTAGGCTCATAGCGCTGCTTGGAATCAGCTTTAGGACTTCGGAAAGACGGTAGCACTTCTTGGAGGTTACTAACAGTTCTGGGAGGCAACTAGAACTTCTTGGAGGCAACTATCACTTATGAGAGGCAGTTAGCACTTCTTAAAGGCAGTTAGCTCTTCTTGGAGGCAACTATCACTCATAAGAGGCAATTAGCACTTCTGATAGGCACTTAGCACTTCTTGGAGGCAGCAAGCACTTCTTGGAGTCAACTATCACTTATGAGAGCAACTAGCACTTCTAGGTTACATTCAGATAGCACTTTCGGAGAGGTAGTTGGCACCTCTTACAGGTATAGCTAACATTTCTTAGGTGAAGTTAGCACTTCTTAGAGGACACTGGCATTTCTGAGAGGCAGTTAGCACTTCTTAGGGGTATAGCTAGCATTTCTTAGAGGAGGTTAGCATTTCTTAAAGGCAGTTAGCATTTCTTAGAGGCAATTAACATTTCTGTGAGGCAACTAGCTCTTCTTGGAGGCAACTAGCACTTCTGAGAGGCAGTTAGCACTTCTGAGAGGCAGTTAGCACTTCCTAAAGACAGTTAACGCTTCTTATAGGCATCTATAACTGGGAGGCAGTTAGCTCTTCTTGGAGGCAGCAACTGTAGCTACAGTTAGACTACATGGAACCAACTGGCAATTCATCGTAGACAGCTTGATAGTCTACAGAGTCTGATGAACGATTTTCCGGTTCTCTGCCACTCCTTCTATCGTAAACAGTTTGTTCACATGTGCTTCTAGTTTATCTCTCTCCCACAGTCTTGCTCTCGCACCAGCGCCTGGTAGCATCGCAACCAGAGACACTGCCTGTCTTCCATGCACCCGAGTGGCCTCCTTCTCGGCCTCCTTCGTATCGCTGTCTTGGCTTGGCCAGCCAGACCAGTGGCCGGCCGCCGCCGACGCTCGCCCGCCCGCCTTGGCTGCGGCTATTTTCAGCTCCCTACTGAAAGGCGATATGCCGTAGAGCGGTTCCCTCTGGCCATAACATGGGGCTCCATAAGCCAGTTGCTGGTGGCGGTGGTGGCGGTGGCGGTGGTGGTGGTGATTATGACGACGATAACGATGAGTACGTTGGCTGATCATAATCATGATGATGATGGTGGTGGTGATGATGGTGGTGGTGGTGGTTGTGAAAAGGAAAGAGAAGATGGTGATGATGACAACGCAGCTTATTATTACGTTTATGATGATGATGACAACAATGATAATGAATAGGGGTGATGATGATGTTGGTGATGATGATCATGATAAAGGTGTTACTCAACTTCTTTCTCTATCGATCTATGAAACCCACGATATACATGTAGAAGGTCTTCGATTGAATTGGTTGTGAATGGGATGATTTAGAATTATGCGATATTCTGTGAACCAACATAATCTAAAGTAAAGCTCAGATACGATCTTTAAAATAATAAAAAGTTGACCAGCCTTCCAGTCTCGCTGGCGTTCTCTCTGTCTCTGTCTCTCTGTCTCTCTGACTCTGTCTGTCTGTCTGTCTCTGTCTCTGTCTCTCTGTCTCTGTATGTATGTCTGTCTGTCTGTCTCTCTCTCTCTCGCTCTCGCTCTCTCTCTCGCTCTCGCTCTCTCGCGCTCTCTTCTCTTTCTGTCTGTATGCCTGACTCTCTTTATCTGTGTCTCTCTTTGTGTCCATTTGTCTCTGTCTTTCTCTCTGTCTCTCTGTCTCTGTTTCCTTCTCAGTCTATTTTTCTTCTTCTCTTTCACCTCGCTCTCTTATAACTAATTCTGTCCTATTCTCTTCTCTTCTCTTCTCTTCTCTTCTCTTCTCTTCTTCTCTTCTCTTCTCTGTTTCTTTTCTCTTCTCTTCTGTTCTTTTATCTTCTCTTATCTTATCTTTTCTTCTTTTCTTTTTCTTGGACTCGCTTCTTGGAATTCGTCTTGCACAGCGATTTTCTATAGTAGCGAACATCGAATGATTCCTTGAATATTACGAAATTGTCACTATGGAAGATCTAGGAATAGATTAAATCAGATTAGAAGGACTTGCTCAAAGTCTTTACACAATGATTACATCCGTGGCGCTCACTCTCAGCGTTACAAGTCGAACGATACAATAAACCGTGCATACAGTACTGTGCCTGTCACTGCCAGAGGCACGTTAAGACCTCTTTTACGATAAGAGCAATTGAATAAGAGAAAGGAGTTGATAAAGTGACTTACCATTGTTCAGAGTCGGAAGATAGAAGACGAGAGAAGTCGAGGAATCGTCCAACGACTGTTGAGTCTTCGGGCAGAAGAAAGAACAGCCTACAAGACAATTCCACCGCTTTTAAGCAGACGCATTGGTCGGTGCCAGCGCCCGTCGGGTACAGTGCCTGGCTGGCAGCAACCGGTGCCTCCCCATCACCATCACCATCCCTTACCATCTGTCTGTCTGCGTCTGTCTCTGCCTCTGTGTCTGTCTGTCTCTCCATGCCACTCTTTCTCTCTCTCTATTAATATTCGATCTTTCTTTCTACCCCTCTCCCTCTTTCTGTTTCTGTTTCTCTCTCTCTGTCTCTCTCTGTGTTTCTCCAACTCTGTCTCTCTCTCTCTGTCTGTCTATCTTTCTCTGTTTGCCTTCTGTCTGTTCTCTGTCTGTCTCTGTCTCCCTCTCTCTCTCTCTGTCCCTCTCTATCTACCTCTGTCTGTTTCTGTCTCTCTGTCTCTGTCTCTCTCTCTCTCTCTCTGTTTATCTGTCTCTCTCTCTCTGTTTATCTGTCTTTGTCTGTCTGTCTGTCTGTTTACGTTTACCTCCCTCCATCTATGATATTTCTGTCTGTCTGTCTGTCTGTCTGTCTCTCTCTCTCTCTCTCTCTCTCTGCTGGTTTCTCTGTGTCTGTAACATTTGTATAGCGCATTTTGAAACCTCTAAAGGGTTGTCTAAGTACGCCTTCTTAGATGCTCACATTCCTGAGTGTCTGTCTTTATCTCTCTCTATGTATCATTCTCAGTGTTAACATAAACCTTCCTCCCTCCATAAATTCCTGTCTCTGTCTGTCTGTCTCTCTGTGAGCGTGAGTACCTCTCGCTCACTGCCTGCTTTACCGCTTACCTGTGGCATCACGTGAGCTTGCAAGTCGAGATGCACCAGCGGCTGAGGCAGGTTGCTAGTCTGTGGCGATGTTCTGCGAGTCTTCGGAGATGATGGATGGATATGGCGATGCCTGATGCTGCTGCTGCTGCGAGAGTTCCACGGCTGCAGAAGATGAAGAGCGTCAGGCAGGCTGCAGTGCAAAATTTATCGAAGATGCTATCTTGCAACCATCGCTCCTCGAGGCTCAAAGACTGGGTTCGATTCCCTGTATATCAGTTGCAAGCTTTTAGTTTAACTAATTTTTTTAGTTAAGGCGGAAGTTTAGCTAAAAAGGTAGTTAGTGCCCATCATTGATATCAGTTTGCAGCCAGAGTCTGTAACTGCAATCGTAAGTGACTATTTATATAGCGCCTTTTCAAGAAAACTCGTCAGAGGTGCAGCTCCCGGTCTGACTATATACAAAGCCACGCTCGAAAAAGGTCTTCAACTGTTTGCAAAATGTAGGCATGCATACAAGAAACGCGTGTTGTCGATTACATGGGGGTCTGTTTTTTCCAGAATGAAGGGGTGTTCACTGTGATGCTTCCATCATGTGGCATTGTCATGGGCGTGTTTATGGGGGGGAGGGGGTGACGGGTTCACACCCCAAAATAAATTGCCTACATTTTTATATGCTTTTATATGCGAAATACAAAAACTTTAATTTTTAGACCATGTCCAGTGAAAAACCCTATATTGTTTCCTGGCTATAATACTGGACATTGTGGAAGCATGCGACGGGGGAACACCCGCAGATCACCCTGTGTTTCAAAACGAAGAGATCTACAGCCATGCAAGGACATGACCCCAACGCCCCTACCCCAACGCATCTCATTTAGGGTCTCTGCCTTCGTTTGGCGTAGCCTCGTTGGTACCGCACCTGCTTATCTGCAGGAGCTCTGTCGCTCCATTTCTGCCAATAGTGGCCGCTGACCCCTGCGCTCTGAATTCCGCGGTGACCTGAGTGTCCCATTTTCACGCACTTCTGTAATGCAACATCGGGCCTTCTCGGTTGTGGGACCGAGTATCTGGAATGGGCTTCCTCTAAAGCTCCGTCTCCTACCTAGGAAGTTGTTCACTCTTCACCTGCATTTTTATACCTCTCTGAAAACTATTCTTTCAGCCGTGGTTGGGCCGGGAGCGCCTCTGAGTTAATATCTTGAAGGGGCGCTATATCAAGTTTCTTTTTGATTGATTGAAATGCATAGCCCTGTTTCTAGGTATAGGGGAAAAGGAGACTTCTCTTCTGCCCCATTGGTTCAGGCTAACTCCCATTGAAGGGCAACCATTTGCCGTGCTTTTCCCTCCTGTCACTAAACTCCGCCACTGCCTCCATCGTACTCTGGTGGGGCCAGTCTCAAGCCTGCATAAAATAGGAGTGTGGCGTTAATAATCTCTGTTATGACAGCGTCGTAGACGCCGCTAAACAGTAGCCACTTTCCTGCCACTAGGTGCTGCAACAGCTGGTTCAGGACATCTGCCTTAGTATTATTATTATTTTTTATATACTCCGAGGTAGGCCTACACATCAGGGACTTAACCATTAATTAACAATAGAATAAAAACGTCTGGAATGGCACCTATTCGTCGTTGAAGTCTATTGTGGCAAAATTATTTTAACCGTGTTCTTTCTAGATTATTATTATGTTGTACAGCTATTAGTGGTTTTTAGTTTATTATTATTATTAACTTTATTATTATTATTATTATTATTACTTATTATTATTATTATTATTATTATTATTATTTTTAAATATTTATTTATTTATTTATTTATTTATTTATTTATTTATTTATTTATTTATTTATTTATTATTATTATTATTATTATTATTATTATTATTATTATTATTATTATTATTATTATTATTATTATTCTTTGATGATACAGAGAAAACCCAGGAAGCATTTTCAACTCATAAATTGCTACTTTTTAAATCTATCCAAGATCGAGCCGCGCTAATTAGCCTAAAAGCCTGATGATGATTATGATGCTCAATAATTGTTTTCTTTCTTCGTGGCTCAAATGAAGGCCTTCCTCGAAGAAAATAACAATGGGCATAGTTTCTTCTGCGTATGAAAATTGAGGGTTCGCTACCCTCCAGTCCAAAAACTGGGTTACGAGTACCCCTCGTTCCCCCATAATTACACCTACACGGCGACAGCCTGACAATGTTTACTACAAGCCATCATCAGACGCTGTCCAAGATTTATCCAGTCACACGCAGGTTAGTCTGCTAAACATCCACTTCTAGATAATACCAGATAACGGAAATATTTCAATCCATTATATATTTTATGTACTGTATATAATGTGTTATATATATATATATATTTATGTATGTATACAATAAAGTGTGTTGTGTCTTGCTGTAATGATATATATATATATATATATATATATATATATAAATCAAATTATATAATACTGACACAAATATTGTCTGCATAATGTATGTATGTAAGTGTGTATGTATTTTAGAATATATATGTATGAACGTATGCCTTGTGAATCTGTAGGTATAGCCTAGATGCTTGGATTGTGTTTGTATAAATGCAGGAGCACACCCAGGACACAATTTGGGGTTGGTTTACTTTTCGGGGGTTTCCATTGAACATGGTCGTATTTTTCTACATTTCTAGCTTATAATGACAGCAATGCATTTATTTAAGGGGGTTTGAATCCGTAAAATCACCCCTAAATACGCCCATGATGTATTTAGACCATAATGTATTTAGGGGTGTTTATTTATTTGTGTATTGCGTGTGTATGCATGTGTATATATGTACGTATATGTGTCTATACCGAGTGTAGATATGTATGTATGTATGTATGCATTTATAGTGAGGAGGATAAGGTCCAAAAAGGCAGTGCATTGTTCATCTTGTGGATAAAAGCAACAAACTTTTTTGTATTCAAGATAAATATATTTTAAAACTTTTCAGCGAGAGGCATCACTTAATTCATTTCGGAACATAACTTAAAAAATTATTGAAAATGTGCCGTAAACGCGGTACTTTTTCTATTAGTTCGACCATTTGTGCGGATATTTTGGGCTATAAACAGACATGTTTAGGCGATACCTAGAATTTCTTGTCAATAAGTCTTCATTATCGGCGATGGTCTTTAACTTTAAATTGTGTAAAGCGTCTATTTTCTATAATTTTTACAACGTATTTCACTTGTAATTTAATGTCCGTTATGCTGTCAGTTATTTCTACCACTGTGGTAATTTAATGTCTGTTGTAATGTTTCTTTGTGAAGAGCTTCCAGTTAGTCATGATCTGTCGGTCGGTTGTCGGGTCAAGTTTATAATGACACACAGTAATAGTGACCAAGTCCTCAATGGTACGAAAGAGATGGTTAAGTAAGTAACTGGAATCCAGCCGTCATCCCAACGTCTAGGCCACAAATTTGACTTTTCAGGACCTTTAGGATGCATAGGTTTACCAAAGCATCATGATTTTCACGAGATATCTCCATAATGCAGCCTAAGTACCAGTCTCAACTGTGTATAGTTTCAGCACAAGATAATCTATCTATCTATTTGCCTCTACCTGACTCGCCAAAAAATTTTTTTATTCCCGACATGTTAGCATCAGTGGCGTAACAACCTAGCTGGGGCCCTTGGACACTCTATGCTTGGGCCCTTACCAATTAACAAGACTAAAGAGTGAAAATAATGAGGAAGGGGGAGCAGTCACTTAAGCTAGCCCTGAGGCAGCCATGGGTATGAAGTGTTAGCGACTTTATTTTCAGCCGTATATGCGGGTGGGTGGCCAGTCCTCTTCCTTGCCATCTCATCTTCCCACCGACAGTGTACGGTCAGTGTACTCATAGTAGTTGACTTTGATAGGGGCATACATAGAGCAGAAATCGTGAACCAAATTCCTCCCATGGCGGGGATTGATCTCAACATGCTAACCATTATACCATCTATAGCTATTTAAATTTGCAGTTAGGTAAACATAAACAAGAGTGTTAAACGTTATTATCAATAATATAATCTATAGTTCAAGTCATATTAATAGTTCAAGACAGAACCAGAAAAAACCGGAATGTATTGGCCAATTTGGCGTGTCGCTTATTGGCCAGTTACATGCATAGCCAGTGTACACTAACACTGTAGATAAGAGAATTATTGTAATTACATAGGCCTATTCAATGAAGAATCGTGAAGAAAGTACTACGTCATGCACAGTGACATAGTCTATAGGTTTCTAGGTTACCCTGATAAGTGCATTAAGTGATGAATAGTTCAAGGGATATTTTAATTCAAGCTAAATTGTCTTGATTTAAAAAAAGAAAACGAAATGTATTGGTCTGCCGCCTATGCATGCTAATGCAGTAATGTACTGTAGTTTGTTATTCTTCAGAGAATTACTGCATGAATTTGGATATTCCAACTTTACTGTTCGCAAATGTGTCTATCAAGTCATCAATATTCAATTTGTCCACATTCGTGTTCGATCACAAGAAGAGCAAGGCCATCAAGTCTGTCCTGCGAGATATTGGATCTAAGATACGTTGTCATGATTTTCAATTTGGAGAACGAGCGTTCCGAAATGGCGAGGATGACTGGGAGAGCGGCAAACAGCACACAGGCAGTAGCCAATTCCGGCATATAGGCATGACGTGATGCAAGAGCTCGATATAAGTTTCAGTATGTCCAACAGAGTTTTTGTTGTTTAAGTTTCTGCTGAGCTCACGTTAAAAAGTTTGGGGTACTTTGGGCCCTTCGGACCTCGGGGCCGATGGACTTTGTCCACCCTCATTATATGGTTGTTACGCCACTGGTTAGCATGAGTCCATCGATACAGTTGTTCCGGAGTGAGTATATCGTCTGTTGTACCGTACGCTGGTTCTGGTTGAGGGTTCCACCAATGCAGCCTCACATGCTGTTTCCATGGCTGGTTGTAAAGAAATGCCACTCTTCAAGTAATCCAGTCTTCTTTGTGTTACATACATACATAGGTGCTACTGGGTGCACTGTTGCTTGTCTGTTCTCCAAGTAGAAGCCCTGTATTGAATCTTGAACCATAAATGAATCATTCTCTGCAAAGTCAAACAGCACGATGACTGTCTTCTGGCAGTATTTCCTTGCTGCACTTGAGTTAGGAAGACTGTGCAATGGCTGTTTAGTGATGTGATGTTAAATCATTTAGTCGTGGTGACCAATTGTGCCATGCTCGTAGTGTTGCCACTGGTTCCTGGTGTCTTGTGAACGTAAATCACACACCAGTTTAGGAATAGCTGCTCACAGAACCTTTACGTTTAGACAAATCTGGAACACATACTCTCTGGGTTGCTGTAATACTAACAGTTCTAAGCCATGATTGATGCAATTCATGACTACCCTCCATAGCAAGATTTGGTAATATACGCAATACGCAGTGTTACTAATGCCTGGCTCCACAAATGCTCAGCCTGATACCTGGCACAAACTTGCATCTTGAGTTGGTGGAATGTTCTCAGTTGTTCTATTTTTTTATACAAATAGTTTTCTGTGAGCAGAGTTCACAGAACGAATGGTAAAGCTTTCCAGTATAGTTAGCAGGTATCAGATATGACATGAGGCAATTGAGTGAACTTGTTGAAGGCTTCTGTAACTTCAGGATATTTGTTCCGAGTTCAACTGGCAACAAATGCTGATACAGTATCACAGTCACTGAATGTATGAAACACTGGTAGTGTGCACAGCTTGATACGGACCCAAACCTAACAAACAATAAAATTGTTTTCAATTTCTAAACACGTTACCAAAATGCAAATTGCTTATGTTCACACCATTGGTTTTCACACCCAGATTCAATTGACAGACACTGATTAGAAGGTTGCAAGTACTGGCAACTTGCCCCCAACCTGCTTCAACCAGTCAACATACATTATTGAAGATCAACAAACTTGAAATCTGGTCGAATATTGCTTACAGATCATTTATGTAAGCCATTTATGTAAGCTACTAGCTGAGCAAAGACCATAATATCATGTATTACATCAACAGCAAGGGCATGGAAAATAAATTGTACCAATGACACTTATAAGAATGTCTACAGTTGTGTAACTGTGTCAGACAACTAGAGGGATATTTTGCCTCAGTGGTAATACCATGTCACTTGTGGCAAGTTCTGCAAGAAGTCAGTCGCATGACAGAGCTAAATTCCTTGAATATATTGCCAAGTTCGTGCAAATTTCCAAAATAAACAATATGGCCTCCCAGAATCAGATAGCATAGAGCAGTGCTTCCCAAAGTGGTGGTCCGCGGACCGGTACCGGTCCGCAAGCACTCAGTTGCCGGTCCGCAGAGTGAGTCCAGAAACTAGTCAAATTGTCTTGGAATCAGGGAATGGCTATTATAATTTTTTAAAGTCATAAAAACACTTTTATGGTTAGCAGTCAAAGGGCAATAGAGTCATAGAATTGGCTAAGTATGCATTTAAATCAATTTTAACACATACTTGAGGAATCTATTTTAGGTGATCTAAAAACTAATAAATCGGGCACCGGTCCTTCTGCAGAGGGAAAATTCCTGCCGGTCCGTGAAACTGAAAATTTAATTCTGCCGGTCCGTGACACTGAAAAGTTTGGGAAGCACTGGCATAGAGTGCTACGACCATCCACAGTCCCCACAAGTAAGTAAGCAATGAGTAACACACAGAACAATTAACAAATACAATAATTAAGAAGATGAATTGTAATCATAAACTCCAAGTTTCTAACGTGCTACTTTAAAGCTAAGTGCAAGGCATCAGTTCATTAACAAGCAGTGTCGAGCAGAGGGAAGTCGAAAGATTGATGTCCAGTGGGGGTCCAAGTCCAGTTGCCAGTGAGATTTGGCAGAGCGACTGTTAAGGCTGGCTTTGTTGAGGGCGAGAAAGCTTCGAAGGCAGAGGATTGGATGGATTAGCATAGGAATTCTTGAAGAGGTGAGACTTCAATATTATTTGCAATGGAAACCCTGTAGGCAGATGACGGTGGGTGACTGAGTGGCGGTACTGGTGGATGAACTGAGAATATGTGGAATCCAGGGAAGTTCGTTCCAGAGTCGATATGGCTCGGTTGGAGAATTTCAGGTGAGTAGTGACTGAGGAACAGGAGAGAGAGATTAGGAGGAGGATCGGGTTGAGTGGGGTGGCTGATGGTGAAGAGTTCTTGACGGAACTCTGGCTGGGAGTGTTGTAGACAGTTGTAGGTTAACGATAGACTTTGAAGTGGATGTGTTCAGGTTTTTTCAGTCACTAAAGTGAATTAAGAACGGAAGCAATATGATGATGCTTGGTGACAGCTGAGGCTGGTGAATTTGGATGAGCTGTAGATGCTAAAGTTGGGGGATTCGAGGTTGAGGGAAAGGGAAATACAATAATCAAGCTTGGAGTGAACAGTACAGGTAGCAATAGTAATATTTAATTATTATATTGAATATATCCTATATTTTTGCGTATTCTATTATTTCAATGATTGCATTACACACATTACCAGGGAGGTTGCTTTTAAAGTGGATAAATGTCCATGATAACTGTCATCAATCCAACTACTATTTACGCAAAGAATTATTTTCATCAATCCAACTTCCATTTACGCAGGCAGACAAGATAAATAATAAATACGTTCAAATACAGGATATATTCAATGAGATCATTATATAAGCTAAAATGCAGTTCTACCGTTAGAAAAATTTTATCATCCCAAAATAATAATTTTTTTAACTTAGAAAATAGATTTACGAAATCCAGGTGAAATTCTATTTCGGGAATTTAGGTCGGGAATTCGCAAGGGCACCCGTAAAGCCGGGTTCACTAAAAAGCACCGCTTAAACGTAGGCTGTAATTAAATTCTGACCTACCGTACAGATAAATTAAAATATATGAAGTTTTATTACATCCAAACAAGAAAATATACGCTTTCGCACAATTTAAAGTGAAATAAATTATGTGAAAACAATCCTTAATTGACGATTAAATCGGCGATAATGAAGACTTATTGACAAGAAATGCTAGCTATCGCCTAAACATGTCTGTTTATAGCCCAAATAAACCGCACAAATGGTCGAACTAATAGAAAAAGTACCGCATTTACGGTACATTTTCAATAATTTTTTAAGTAATGTTCCCAAATGAATTAAGTGATGCCTCTCGCTGAAAAGTCTTAAAATATGTTTTTCTTGATTACAAAAAAGTTTGTTGCTTTTATCCACAGTTTGAACAATGCACGAGCTTATCGTCCTCACTATTATGTATTTAGGAATGTATAGTCCTATGTATGTTTCTTGATATTTATATAGCACTTGTTGCGTTTACATGGATGTTTTCATAAGCCATAGTGATCTAGAGTTTGTTGGTGATCTAGACCCATATATATTTTAGAATGAACGCGCTTTAAAGGTGTCTAAAACGATCGTCGAATTTCATGTAGTAGGATTGATTGTTTAGCGACATCTGTTGTCTTCGTGACCCATGATTGACGTCGATATTTATTACTAGTAGGCCTAGTGTCCATTGTTTTGACGATACCTAATGGCTGCCGTCGACCTAACTTTTTCTGTGGCTAATGTTTTGCTGACTTTTTTGATGCGGAGTGTAACGACATTTTACGACAGCATAGGCCGTTGACGACAAAAAAAGTTATTATTATTTATTTTATTTATACCAACGTTTAACGTCGTCTTATGACATCAAAGGCCGTTGACGACAATACAGGAAAGATACAATTAAATGATTACAAGAAACTTATAGCATCCGTATGACACCATCAAATGTGTCAAACAGAGCTTTACAATTTCACTATAGGCCTATTCAATATTTTTGTAACATAAGGTAGTAACTGTTCATCTTATTCTGTCTATGATTTCTATATTCTGACAAAAGATTCCATGCAAATTAAACAATGTTACGTAACTATGCAGCAATTGATCCATATTAAATTTTTTTACTAAGTACTCTTTTAAACTGTTCATGTATCTAACATACTATACATGTAATACAAGTTCATTCAATAACATAGCATACATGTATTATAATTGTTTAAAGTATAGTTTCAATACATTAAAATTATAATCACAGATCTCTTATTATAACACATTACTGAATATTATGCAACAGAATAGCTATTGTAATACAGTAACCAAACCAAATCATATCTTATATTGAGGAACCAAAGTTGAATAACAATAATATGGTAATAACAGAAATTCATTTACCAATAGGTAATATTTAAAATTTTCTCACATCAGTTCTTGTTATTTTGACATAACATATTCAAAAATCAACAAAAAATAAATAAAATAAATAAAAAGTTGTTATGGGCGCTGTAGGTAAATATATAACTGACATTGAAGCAATTTTAAAGGTGTCTAGAGAAAGTAAGAAAGTAAGTAAGTATAGCCTTTATTACTCCATTAGCAAACGCACAATGGGACATCGGAATAGAATTAAAATAACACATAGAAGTAATAATAATGTATAAAGTAATAATAATGAATAGTAAAGTTAAAGAGTATCGCATTTCGTGGGTTATGGCGTAACGCTGAATGTGTAGCGACATCTTTTGCCTCCCAACAGGGCGTTGATGTCATTGACCATACCGTACACGCAAGGACCAATATGATACGATACATTTAGCGTATACCTTAACATATTAGTCATTGTATGTAAGTAGTTTACTGTTTAACGACGCTGAGTCATTACTAAGATGATTAGCGTCGGCCTCCTCCTTTGTTCCAGATTTGGACTGGCACCATCCAACTAGCCCTACGGGCATTGACTAAGTACGGTACGCTAGGCACGCTTTGCAGGACTGAAACAAATTTATGCGTTTGTAGATCAATAAATAGAATGGAAGCGTTTTAAAGGTGTCTAACGATTGACAGCAGAGAACGTTCAACAGTGGATGTTATTAACTACATGTTGGTTTATTTACTGTTTAACAACGTTGTGTCCTTATTTGTAGCCCCACCAGTGCATGGTTAAATTCAGCCGGATCTCGCCAGATTTGAGACCCGACAACTAAAGACGAGACCCATCACCTAGATGTGTGTTTTTAAACTTTTAATCGAGCATATGATTCTTGTTCCACGCATTTTATGCCTTTACCGAACAGCGAATAATTGCGAGTAGGCCAATCTTTATAGATTCGTCAGGTAGCCTAGGCTTAGGTTTAAGATCAAGATGTGCAACAATTTGGGGATCCACAACCTCTGGATGAGCAATTCAACCACTGCCCCACTTTTGGACGGGGGGGGGTAACATATGTCCCCATTTTTCATATCCGAAGGAAACAACGCCCATTGCTAGGCCTTCATTTGTGTCCTCAAGACTTGAAGCAATTTACAATGCTACAACATCGCCGTGACCACCACAACCACCACCACCACCACCACCACCACCCCTCTTCCTTAATTCAGTATTTGGACTGGCGCCCCCCTCTTCCAAGAACAGCTGTGGCCGAGTCACTTATAGTTTTCCATTGTTGAACGACTTTCTTATGGATGTCAGGAGTCACAGGACCGTTGACGATAAACTAACGTCTTCTGCATCCTACTTTTTGGAATAGATATAAGTGGTAGATCTAGAGTAGGTATAGCCTAGCGTGTCTATAAATGACAACTAAGGCCGTTGACGTCCGCAGAAATTAGTTTGAACAGTTCTCACCGTTCATATTATGGCATAATACACTAATACAGCTTAACAAAATTGGAAATTAGGTAATTATGCGAATCTTTTAATACAGAAATTAAATTTTGGTTTGTTAGTTCATGTTTAACGACACTGTGTCATAAGTCATAACAAACATGATTAGCATCGCCCGCCTTTCTCCAGACTTTGGACTGGCACTACCACAGGTCGGGTGGTGTTGGCGTTGATTGAAAATTTGAAATGCACGAACTTACACCATCGGTTTCGATTGAATTGTGCGACTGCACACCCTACTTATAGGCTAACGTAAACCTAAATTACGGTGTCAATAATCATAGGCCGTATAAGCTTATAGTAGTTTGGTCGTTTGGTCTGGTGAAAACATGCGTAAGCGTACGATCGAGTTTCACGCGTTGTTTTTGGCGTTATTCTCTGATTCTGTGAAACATTGTTTTTCGCTGGATGGAACCTGTTCCGTCTGCCGTTCCACCTCAGCCTTCGGATCAGCGCCGAAGGCCGCAGACCCGCCGCCAGCGCCACCTAGCAGCCGGCGTCGACGCGCAAGCACCACTCTATTTTAGTCGTGTCTCTGCGCAGAATGCAGCGCGGCCTTAAAATAGATCAGCGCTGGGCGCCGCCATTTTGTGTGGCGCCCACAGAAACTAGTAAATCGCACCAAATGCCGGAAGGGTCAAAGAAATTGTTATACGCTGCCAGCATTTCCACGGGCATTAGATGGAGCCCGGATGGACCTGAGCGCGGCCTATGTTGGATCCTACATGGGTTTCTAGTAATAAAAACCATCCAAAACCATCGTAACTTTGACCACTGTACGATCATTGTGGCCATCATAATCGCCTTCCAACTTAGCACCACGCTGGCTCCTCTGACCCCCACCGGATTGAATCTCGTCTGGTATACTGAAACTGACCCCACAGTGCCCACACTCAATTGTAATACCATGCTATGGCGCTTCCGGACTTCAACTGGTCTCCTAACGCAGCTGTGTGTGGCGCTGAGAAATTAGATCTAAATTACATTAAGTCTCATCCATACTTTACACTTTACATTTTCTTGAGGAAACCTTAATGTACCTTAGACAGAGCGCACCTTGTTATGCAGTGTATGCGTTCGAGTTTCCTCCTCTGAGAAGGTAACTGTGTAAGCTTAGGTACCTTGAGCAAGTTCTTCGCTCACAGTTGCTCAGCGCCATCGATTGATGCTTGGTCATTATAATATAAAGTAGTACTTAATAAATGCGTAAATTAATACTAATTACCTGACTGGGTGCGATTGTTCCGTTAAACGGCGCATGCTTAAGCGACCACCTTTGCTCTTTGGGCAGCGAAAGATTAACGACGCCAGAGACGCTTAATCGCTTAAAGCAGTTATCAGCAACAGGAGCCCATGCACAACCAGTTTCGGATTTCGGTTGTCTGTTCTTATTATCACAGCTGGACCTTGTTCTGGCGCTATAAAAATTGTGATTGCACGATAAGTTAAGAGTTTTGTTCCAATGGAGTATAATATAGGCTAGAGTGAGTCAATCGGAACTAGAATTCCATTTGCTTAGCATCTAGGCCTAAATAGTGAGTGGCACTGGTTCTTTAGAAACGAGGATTTAGTAAATAAATCTAAACTTAAAGCAACCTAAAAGTAAATTTAAATGAAAGAACTTTCATTTAAGCTAACTTAAATTTAACTGAAATTAAGTTAAAATTACAATAACTCCAGTCTTTAATACTTAAATAACAATCTATTAACGACTTAAAAACTCCCAAACACCACCACATAGGCCTAATCCCTGTTCTCAAATCACTTCATTGGCTACAATTAAAGTTCCTCAACGCAACCATTGCATTATTGTAGGCCAGTGGCGTAACGAAGCAGTGTGATTCTCCTTACAGAATTTATTTTAGTTATAGTTACAGTTATAGTTAATGGTTTTTTATTTTAGTTATAGTTATAGTTATAGTTAGTAATATTTTTTAGTTATAGTTATAGTTATAGTTAATGGATTTTTATTTTAGTTAATTTTAGTTACTACTTAGTTACAATAATTAGAGGCCTAAGGCTATAAGTAAAAATTTGCATATTAACACGCTGTTTCACAATTTTCTCAAAGTTGAAAGCCTATGAAGCATAGGTGCATTCAGCTTCATGCGGTACGAGTTTCCAAAGTTAATGACAAATTGCACAATAAAATATCGCATTTTTCGTTTTCGTTTATGTCGAATCATCCATATTGCACTTCCTATTTTTATTCTAACGAAAATAAAGATGAATTTTCGTTATTGTTATTTTCGTTATAGTTATAGTTATAGTTAATGATATTTTTAGTTATAGTTATAGTTATCGTTGAAATCATTTTATTTTCGTTAACGAACATTTTCGTTATCGTTATCGTTAACGAGAATCACACCGAATTTAGCACCCCCTTGAGTTGATGCTGCGTTGACTTCTAATCGTTCTTGTTACAGTACTGTGTACCACAGAAAGCCAATTTGGCCCCCCTTGTGCTGCGCCCGGGGGGCGGTTGCCCCCTCTGCCCCTTCGTTGCGCCACTGATTGTAGGCTATCTCTTACCTACAATGCCCTTCAAATCTCTCAACCCTCTTGTAAGATTAGAAGACCGCCTGCACAACAGCCACCTCAATAATGTTCATTCCAAACTCGACTACTGTAATTCCCTTTTTCCAACATCGACTGATTTATTCGACTCTCACTCTTCTCAAATAAAGCGTCTGCAAACAGTCCAGAACGCTCTCGCCCGCGCAGTCACCAAAACTCCCAAACACTACTAGCCTACCTAGGCTAACCTCTGTTCTAAAATCACTTCATTGGCTAAAATTCCCTCAGCGCATCCATCACAGCATTCTATCTCTTACCTACAAGTTGCTAAAACGCCCTTCAAACCTCTCAACCCTCCTACATTCGCCAGCTATTCACCATCCAACCGCCTGGGTCTACTCACTCATCATTATAATAATATCTTTCTCTGTCTCGACCTCCAGTCTCCTCCTCTCTGAAATTCAGCAACCGCTCCTTAGTCTATGGTGGCATAATGGTGCACCAGCTCTTTGGAACGGACTCCCAAAAGATCTCCGCCAGTTTGCTCATCCTCCTGTCTCACCTCTTAATTTAACCTCTCGATCCTTCGCTTGCACTCTCCTCTGCTACTTTCCACTCACGACTGAAAACCGAACTCCTCAAGCAATCAAGCTATCATAT
The DNA here is from genome assembly GCA_020284085.1 of Aporrectodea caliginosa. NCBI lineage: Eukaryota > Metazoa > Annelida > Clitellata > Crassiclitellata > Lumbricidae > Aporrectodea > Aporrectodea caliginosa. The sequence continues at coordinate 1,384,731 of JACEVL010000065.1, forward strand.
CCTGATTCTACTCCTGCGCTACCGGTACCACACGACCACCATCATCACCGATGCAGTGGCGTAACGAAGGGTTTCAGCGCCCGAGGGCAAAGGTTGACTACTGGTCCCTCTTTTAATTTGTTTGTTGATTTTTAATCGTTCTTGTCATAGTACTGTGTACCACTGACAGCTAATTTTGCGCCCCTCTGGTGCTGCTCCCGGGGGCGGCTGCCCCTGCCCCCTTCGTTACGCCACTGCAGTGACTGCACCGATGACCACCGTGGCACCGTAGCACCATGGTGTGACCTCGGATTGCAGCCTGGCTATTGCGGGCTTGATTTGATATAGCGCAGGTTGCAATGGTAAGCTGGTCTCTCTGACGTGACTTTTGTGGGTGCCGAGAAATTTTCAAAGATTTACGTTAGATTAAATTACAAACAAAATGGACGTCGTCCAGGCACTTATTTTCAAGGCTGGACGCCGTCCTGCCACTTATTAGGCCAGCACAGCCTGGACGCCGTCCATGCAGCGTCCATGCAACAGTGTAATTCCTCTACGCCACTTTCAACAGCATTTAATTTTTAAGATTCCAATGAAATTTCATGTTGTCATTTTGATTTCTGAATGTGTTCTACCGTGTAAGTGTAACTTGTTTCTCAACCTCATTCTTGACTTGTACATTCTAGTTAACTTTTCATCAAATCGCACGTCATATACGCGCTTCCGGTTTTATCATCTGAGTTTTCGTAGGCCCTAACAAATAGGGCGTAGTTTACGATCTACCTGACTGTCACATGACTCACATCCACTGTGAGTCTTGTCTTGACTGTTTCATAACTGAATGAACTTATCAAGTTAAATGACTTCAATACAACGCATTGATACAATACGATACGATTCACCTAGACCTATAAAACACCAACTGTCCCAGTTTTATGTAATTCACCAGCAAGACCCAGAAACTGTTGAGAGACAACATACGACTTCATGTTCATATATTCGTTTATTGAGTTAACAACAGACAAAACGCTGTAGGTATACAAAGAAAAACAAAGGCAAGAAAAACAGTTCAGAAGGAAGTAATAAGAGTTGAAAATTGTCAATTGGAATTAAATGAATTGTTTCGTTATACAAAACTCAGCCAGCTCCGCGTGACGATGCCCTTGCCCTTCCAGTCACATTAAAAATTTTTGTTCCAGAGAGCATTTTCTAGGCTTCGTCTCACAATAAGTCACCTGAGGAAAACTATGTGTGCCACAGGATTGCAAAGCCTACTGAGAATATCTGCTAACAAGGTAGCGGCATAGTGGCAACTGGACAAAATGCATAACCAATTTACAAAAACAGAAAAAATTATTTTTGAAATGGATTTTGACTGCAAAAATTAACTAGACACTTCTGAAAGAGCCGAAGGCGAAAGGTAAAGACGAAACCTGTTTCTTTTAAAATAAAACTTTGAAATTGTTGTGGTGTTAGTCTGGGAATCTGGATAAACCATGAAGTTTTCATAACTTTATCGTTCAGAAACTGCTGGAAAACAAGAGTCTAGAACGTCTTCCATTTGATAATAATTGCTACAAAATGCGTTGGCTTCTGGGGCTCCGCCCCAGACCCCGCGGAGGGAGCTCACGACGCTCCCTCAGACACCCTAATCGTTAGGCATATAGCCTACGCATGGGAACTCAGCACTCACGGCTTCGTGCCTTCGGCGCTTGCAATATGAGCACCTCAGGAAACATTTTGTAGTTGCGCCTCTGATTGGAGGAAGAGGGGTTTGAGGAGAGGGACGGGGGAAGGGAATGGGAGTAAGGAGGGGAAGTTGGGGAGAGGGGTTTGGAAAAGGGTATTGGTGGGAGGAGGGGAGGGAAAGGTAAGGGGCGTCCAGGCACTTCTGTTTTTACACTTTAAGCACTGCATTAGATTAAATTACAAACAAAATAACATGGTTAGGGAGACTTACTAAGACATGCATAAAACTCTAAATGGCAACGTGGTAACCCCCTCTGCCTTTCATCGAACCCTCCCTATGTTTAGACCGGTGTTCATAAGTAGCTATGGAACCAGCGCAGTTCAGTTGGCTGAAGAGGTGTATACACAGCCGCCATCTGGCAATTAAACTAAACCCAGTTCAGTGGCATCAGTCAGTTGCCCAGTTTCAACAGCCGAGCGCACCTGCAGAAAGCCCGCTTAAAAGTGTATGTGTGTATGTATGTCCCTGTGTGTGCGTCCGTATGTCTACATGTATGCGTCCGTCACTGTCTGTGTACTGCAAGCGGCGTGGAGTTGTTAGAGCGCAGGCCTGACGGATTACGAGTGTGTAGGGCTGCATGTGTGTGTGTGTCTGCGTGTGTAGGGCTGTTTGTTTGTGTGTTTGCGTGTGTAGGGCTGTTTGTTTGTGTGTCTATTTTGTTGTAGTCATTCGTTTGTGCTGGCATGAGTGTGTTTGCATGTCTGTGTATATGGTTGCTTGAATGTCTGTGCCTGTTGTTGCGCATGAGTATGAATGTATGCGTAATTGTCTGTCTTTGTCTCAGCTATTTACAGTTCATTAGCACGGTAGTATCTCTGGCTGTCCGTCCGTCCCCTCTCTCTGTCTGTCTGTCTGTCTGTCTCCCTTTCTCTGAGCCTCTGTCTTTCTGTGTCTCTCTTTTCCTGTCACTCTGGCTCTGTCTCTCTCTTTGTGCATCTGTTTCTCTATTTATACCTCTGTCTGTCTCTGTCTATGTATCTCTATGCCTCTGCCTTCTGCTTCTCAACGCCTCTCTCTTTGTCTCTGCCTCTCAGCCTTTCTCTCTTCTTTGCATCTCTTATCTCTCAGCCTCTTTGCCTGTCTGTGTCTGCCTATCCATATCTCTCTGGCTCTTCGTTCGCTACACTGTCTAGTGTCTACCCTGATATCTGGCATCAAATTCAGTCAGCTGAAGTGCAGTCGACGATTAGAAACAGTGTTTCTCTGATAGAAGACGTGTTTCTGTCATTCTCTGAGGTCGCTTTCCTAGAAACAACTGTTCCACACGCAATCGAAAGATAAACTGAGTTCTCTCTTATCTTCATCCTGTTTGTTCGACTCCTCCTCTGTCTGTCTGTATGTCGCTCTATATGTCCCTCTCTTTCTCTCCACATCTGCCTCTGTGTATCTTCTCTTCATACTATTATTCCCGTCTCTCTCTCTCTCTCTCTCTCTCTCTCTCTCTCTCTCTCTCTCTCTCTCTCTCTCTCTCTCTCTCTCTCTCTCTCTCTCTGTCTCTCTCTGTCTCTCTCTGTCTCTCTGTCTAACTCTCTTCTCGTCTCTCTCTCTCTGTCTCTCTCTCTCTCTCTCTCTCTCTCTCTCTCTCTCTGTCTCTCTCTGACAAGCTCTCTTCTTCCGATTGCCTTGCTATCTGTCTCTGTCTGTCTGTCTGTCTGTCTGTGTCTGTCTCTCCCTCCTTCCCTTGCTCATCTTTACTCCATATCTCTGTGTTCCTCTGTCTCCTCTCTCTCCTCTGTCTCCTTCTGTCACTGTCTGTCTGTCTGTCTGTCTGTCTGTCTGTCTGTCTGTCTGTCTGTCTGTCTGTCTGTCTGTCTGTCTGTCTGTCTGTCTGTCTGTCTGTCCAAGTGTCTATATATCTGGGCGCAGAGAGTGTAAATGGGTTGAATGAAGGGAGCCAGAGGATTATAGTCTTGGCCCTGTACAGCCGACCGTATATCTCCACCATCACCAACAACACCAGCATCAGGATCCATCGCAGGGAGGAGGAGGAGGGGAGCCCGAAGCATCGGTTGCCCACGGCAACCGCCTCAGCAACTGGCACCAACGGCTGCTTCTTCATCTGGTGCTGCAGCTGATGCCAGTTCCAGAGCCAAAGACCAGGTGCCGTATATATATATATCTCAGATTTATTGGCACCGTCTGACGTCAACGTACACCACTACTCGCGCTGGAAGCAGAGAGGGAGGGAATGATGGAGGGAGAGGGAGGGTGTTAGGGAGGGAATGAGGGAGGGACGGAGCAAGGGAGGGATGGAGTAAAACGATGAGGCAGAAGGATCAGTCCAAGACCTTTCAAGTCGCCCTTAGTCGAACTTGACTGGAATCAGATAAGCGAGTGAGACAGATGGAAAGATATATATATATATATATATATATATATATATATATATATATATAATACTGGTAAGAGAGAGAGATAGAGAGAGACAGACAGACACACAGAAAGAAAGAGAGACAGAAACAGAGAACAGAGAGACAGACAGACAGAAAGACAGAGACAGACAGAGAGACAGAGAGACAGACAGACAGACAGAGAGACAGACAGAGACACAGACAGACAGAGAGAGAGAGAGAGACACACACAGAGAAAGAAAGAGAGACAGAAACAGAGAGAAAGAGACAGACAGAGCCAGACAGAAAGAGAGAGGCAGACAGACAGAGACAGACAGACAGAGAGATCCCTATGAGAGATAGGAGCGATCATACCACACAATATTGCGCTTCAGACCATAATTTATGCTTCGTCTTCTTATCCATCTACAGCCCTAACACCTTCAACGACAACCATACAAGCAGACAGACATACAGAGAGACAGAGACAGATAGACAGATAAACAGACAGAGACACAGACAGACACAGACAGACACAGACATACACAGACAGACAGACAGACAGACAGAGACAGACACACACAGACACAAACACAGACAGAGACAAAAAGACAGTCGGACAGAGACAAAAGACAGACAGACAGGAAGATATACAGACCTGCACACAGACAAACAGGCGGTCAGACACCCATACAGACAGAGGTGGACAAACAGAGCGAGAGTGAACTGTAAGAAGTAGACAGGTGTTACGTTGCCGAAGAAATTGAAAGAGAGTCAGTTTCACAGACAGACAAGACAGACAGACAGACAGACAGACAGACAGACAGACAGACAGACAGACAGACAGAGTTTTTCTCAACGTGAACTGGAATTTCTCGAGACCTTACAGAGGAATTCCAGCTTCGACTGACGAAGCTCTTTTTCATCCGACCATCCGTTCATCCGGGGAATCGAGTTACTCCAGTCTTCAACGACCCAGATATAATGTCTACCAGAAGAACTTTCCTCTCCCTTCATCTCTCCGTCTCCCTCTCGCTCTTCATCCCTCTACATCTGTCTCCCTCTCTCTTGCTTACCTTGGTGCCTGTCTGTAACTTTGCAACCCTCCTTTTTCTCCATGTCTCCCTGTGTCTGTCCCTCCATCTCTACCAAGGCTCTTCATCCGATGCCTCGCTCTGGCTGTCTGTCTCTCTCGCACGCACGCACGCACACACACACACACACACACACACACACACACACACACACACACACACACACATGCACACACACACGCGCATGCACACACACACACACACACACACACACACACACACACACACACACACACACACACACACACACACACACACACACACACACACACACACACACACACACACACACACACACACACACACACACACACACACACACACACACACACACACACTGCCTACTGTGTCTGTTTCGATATCTCTCCGTGTTCCTGTCTCTTTCACTGTGTGTACGCGCGTCTGTCTGCCCATGTCGATATGCGCACTCTTGTCTCTCTCTCTCTCTCTCTCTGTGTGTCCTAATCTATCTGTCTTTCTAAGTAGGTTCAGCAACCGGAAAAAGAGCGTTCAAATATTTACTAACGGACCTAAAATTTCCGAAAAGCGAAAAAGTGCTCAGATTTTTTCGGCCAAACTCTTCCCCAAAGTTTCAGCAATTTACAAAATGAAATCATCATCTAGCCACTATAGTTAGAGGAAGTTTTTCCACAGAATATTCCATCAAACACCGTAAATGCCTACCTACGCCAGGAAGACATCTGCTAAAAAAATGTGCAACAAGAACTCATCTAAACCAAACGCTATAAACCCAGTATACCAGGTAATATATTCAGTATACCAAGTAACAAACTCAGTATGCCAGGTAATAAACTCAGTATGCCAGGTAAACTCACTTGAAGCAACAATGGACCGATATGCCTCTCTGCCCCAAGGAATGGAATCGACTGCCACTCTCTCTTCTTAGCTCAAATTCACTAGCTTCCTTAAAAAAACGGCTCAAAACTCATTTGTTTTCCTTGACTTTCAAGCACTTGAATCTTCTCCTGGCGGCTGACTATCCACACCTCAGATTCACCTTTCGGTGTAACCTTGCGCGTTATAAATTTAATTAATTAATAAATGAATAGTAATAATAATAATGTCCTGTGCTTTATGTAAACGGCTCCATATAGGTCATCAGATTAGAATCGATTTAAGCAACTCTCGAACAACTGTGCAACCATCTGTTGCTCATAGCACAGATTCACAAGAGCAGCACAACAATTTCACGCAAGGCAGAGAAATTTCAATCCTGGCCTTGGGAGTGAACGGGTGATGCACTTAATCATTGGACCACAAACCTTGGAACAGCCCCAACTGTGAAAAAGCGGAAGCCAAATGGTGCACTTAAAAGCAGTGGCGGATCCAAGGGGGGCGACGGGGGCGATCGCCCCCCCCAATTGTCCATAAAAAGTAAAAAGATCGAGCCGACGCTGTTATCCGACCACAACAACTATCTAAAGACTACTGTAATTCCAACACTGACACTCACACTGACACTCACGACCATAAAAACTGACCCTAACCGACCCTCACCGGCCTCATTCGGGCACGCATCCATAATCCGTCCTACCCAACTTAAGCGGCAAGTCTCCGCCTATGCACGAAATTGCAGACTTCTTTGACTTTGGGTCCATACTCCATAGTCGTCTAAATCATAGAAGCCTTTGAGCAAATGCTCCATCGAACTATAGGCTATGGCCTAGCCGCCTATGTTTGGTTGAGAAATTTTAAGTGTTAATTGCTAAAGTTATTGTGGGATCGAATTATTATTACCATATTATTTTCACATTTCTATGCATGACTTAAGTACATGGTATGCATATTAACGAGAAGAAAAATTTGTTAGGGGACCTAAATCAAGTGTCCAAAACAGGCTCCAATTGGCAGTAAATACTCTACAAAGCGTTGTCGAAAGTGTCAGGGCCCAAAGACTTCGGGGGACAGATGCCCCTTTTTGGGCCCTGCCACTTTCGGGGTCAACTCGGCGCCTATGTACGTCGAATCGTCGTCGATGGCATAAATAAAAAGAAGTTCGATAGTTTAGCAACGGATGAGCAAAACCAGATCATATGACAAGACCGACCCAGACGCACAAATAAATGCAAGAACACTATCGTTTCACTCGGTTGTAGGGTGCAGTCTCCGGTGGGGCAATGGAGATATGTCCCCCAAATGATTTACCCTGTCACTGATTCAAACTACCTGCCGCTGAAGATAATATTTCCCTCATTGATTTCACTCCTACCCAGAGGCATTTCGCCACCCATCAATTTAACTCCAACCCAAAGGCACTTCAACCCATGGGCACTTCTCCCCATCAGTTCCACTCCAACTCACAGGCATTTCTAACTCTAACCATAGGCATTTCTCCCCATCAACTTCACAACAACCCATAGGGCCTGGGTCGTGAGCGCTTCTGAGTAGTAATCTTGAAGGGGCGCTATATAAATTTCAAAGATAGATAGATAGATAGACAGGTAGATAGATAAAAGCCTCACCTCTCCATAGATCTCTCCCTGCTAACTGCTTTACACACCATCTCCCCTTCAATACATTTTCCCCATACATTTTGCTCCCACCCAAAATGGCTTCCATAGAACTACTACAAACTCACCACAAACTCGACCTTGCTCGAATGGAAATAAACACCGACCTACGACATATCAGATTTTCTAAACGAATCGGAGAGTTCGGCTGAATTCCTTCCACCCCTTTAAACAATGCATCCATGAACTCACACCAAGGAAGACTCCACAGACTATAACAACCCTCAATGTTTACACGAACGAATGCTTGCTGTTTCCAAACAAAAGAAACGATAAACGCAATCATTTTAGACATTGCCTTGATTATAAAACGATAATTACAATCAACAAATTGGTAGCACAACACACTTTATTACAATAATTAGATATGTTGATTAAGAATCACACTTCATGGCACAGGATCGCTTGGATATGTTGATAAACCAAAATATTTTATGGCACATCTTTGCTTAGGCACATTGATAAACAACCATTGTTTATGGCACATGATAGTTAATATATGTTACTAAACAAAATTACTGATTTTAATGCTCAACAAGATGCCATATAAATAAATGGTAGAACATCATTAACAATTTACACTGCTTAAACAGAAAAACGTCGTTTAGTAAACTCAATAATAAACATACACTGTTTATAAAAAAAGATCGTTTTCATAAGAAACACAGATCGTATGCCAGAACACACAGGAAAAACCAACCAAAAATTATCTGCCACAAAAACTAATATTTTAACAGATACAAGATAATTCAACGTTGGGCTTCACGAAATGCGTTTAATCGAGATATTATTCCCAAGCGAGTATTTCTAATAACTCAGTGACAACAGTGTCTAGTGCTGAAATCAGACACTGACATCACAGTCGTAACAGCAAATTTATATAGCCCAACTACGAGAGGCAATCATCAGAGGTGCTCAAAAATATATTGACACATGGCAAATATTCTCACAGACATCCGGCAAAACTCAGAAAGCACAGACATTTGGCATCTTGACACAAACTCCATCCACAGAATTACGACTAAGGAATGTTTTTTACGCTGCGAGCAACCATCAACTGAAGCCTCGAGTGCATAGACAACGGCTTTATAGAAGTCGACAGAACAGATCAAACCAATCATACAGTCTTTACCAACACAGTCACCACAATACATAATTTTGTTAATGCGTAACTTGTTGTAATGTAACAGTTTTACAGCTTCTACAGAGCACTCTAGGCACAATGCTCAAACGGATGGCAGAGTCCCCACTGGTGGGCTCTCGCGCATGCGTAGAACCCAGCCAATGGAGACAGAGTGAAAAGCAAATGCCCTTAAAGAAATCAGAAATGAACAATCAATGACTCAAGCATTAATAACGTTAAGCACTGTTTATGTATCCGGAAAAAAGAAGGCACACTAAATCATCATTATCATCGTTACCATCATCGTCATCAAATCATCATCATAATCACAATAATCATGATCATCATCATATTCAACATCGTTGCTGGAATGCTTGGCTTTGGAACTGTGAGGCAAGGAATGGTGGAAATAGCTCCACAACGGAATCATAAGTTCAATGGCGAGAGATTCACAGAAAACAAAAGGAGCATCAAAATAAACGATGAACGCTCGTTGTGGAATAATATAAACTTGGAAAAAACGGTTGCTTTGTAAACGAAGACAACAGATATTTTGCATCAGTGGCTGTTGTTCGATATGTGGAATGATAACGTGAGGTCATCATCCTCACATATTCGTTTATTAGAAGAGAAATCAAGTTGACTAACAGCCGCAACTTAAACGAGTGAGTCCAGGTAAGGCAAGGTAAGACGATATAAGACTAATCTGAGACCAGGTAAGACTCTGGCAAGTCCACATAGATTATGGGTAAGACTCTGGTAAATCCAAATAATGTCAAGGTAAGACTGGCAAGTCCACATATGGCTAAGGTACAACCAGGAAAGACTGGTATGTCCACATACGATTATAAGTAATACCATTAAGGAAAGTCCAGGTAAGATTACATAAGACGATGTTCGATTAGGTAAGACCCGGTTAGGTGACGTAAGCTGAAGCAACGTAAATTAAGGTCACTTAAGACAACGTTAAGGCAACGTAAGACAACACGTGGCAACATGACACTAAAGGTAGTAGTCGCACATTAATTAAGCAATCAACTAATTAACTCTCAAAGAAGCTCATCTTACAGCTTTCTGAGAAAACTCTTAAACGACAACATAAATGCAACAACTTTTTACAGAAGTGTTGCATTAATCAACAACAAAACTCAACCATACAGCAAAACACGAAATCCATACGACCCCCGATCCATCGGTCGCTGTACACTTTTGATTCAAATCTAACCAACAGAAATCGTGATTTTGCAGCATCTGCTAAAAGTTTAATGTCTTAACGAACCATCTGCTCATGACAAAAGCATTCTCGAAGGCTGCTGGTATGTAATGCAATGCAAAACTCATATAAGCACAGACATCCGGCATCTTGACACAAACTCCATCTACAGAATTATGACTAAGGAATGTTTTTTAAGCTGCGAGTAACCATAAGCTTGAAGCTTCGAGTGCACAGACAACGGCTTTATAGAAGTCGCCAGATCAGAGCAAACAAATCATAAAGTCTTTACCAACACAGTCACCACAATACATAGTTTCATTAATGCGTAACTTGTTGCAATGTAACAGTTTTACAGCTTCTACAGAGTTTCTCGAAAGCTATCGAGAGGAAACACTATGAACGCGGCGGAAGTGGCAATACTGTACTTGCTTTGGTAATGAAATAAGAATTTGAAAACAAACATAACCACAAAACAATACAGTGCACCCATAGAATGCAATGCAAGACAATACAAACAATGCAATGCTATGCAATACATGGCAACATACATTTCTCGGCCACACGACACAGCATACAGGAGACGACAGAGGTTTGAGGTTTGTCTCATGTCTCGTCCAAACGCCTCGGACGTCGGCGAAGCAAAGAAAGAAAGAAAACTCAAACTTAGAAACATTCACTGCGGAACCAATTATAACAAACTCCATCTACAGATGGCTCAATACTGACACCAGGAACGAAAGAAAAAGATTCTCCAAAATTAACAAAACCCGAAGGTCACAATTTATATCTGTTCATTACATGAAATCTCATCCAATCATTCGCCACATATTTCAACTTCGAAATATCTTTAGAAAACTTTGCAACACATGTATAAATAATAATAATAATAATAAAAAGAGATTGTGGTAGTAGAAGTAGTGGTAGCCATAATAGTAGTTGTAGTAACAGTGGCAGCTTTGGTAGTTGTGGTAGTGGTTGTACTAGCAGCAATACACATAGTAAGAGATGATGGACATTGATGGTCATTTAAATTTTTTTAATTTAGGTTTAAGAAATTAAAAGAATTAAATGCAAATACACAAAGCCACAATCAAGACACATACAGAAATTCACAAGTTACTACAATTTGTTACAGGTAGTTAACACATAAAGTTTCTGCCAGAGACACGGGAATTTTAAAAGTCATCATCGACATAGGAAATAGAACGCATTTTGCGGGAACTTTCAAGCGGGATGTGGAAAAATAGTCCTCTAGGCCCTGGACTCCTAAAAGTATAGGTCTGAATATTAGGAAACAAGGCACAAGCCAGGTAGCAGATAACAGAAAAATAATCACCTAAACATCAAATTCATTTCGTTCTCACGACAAGTTAACAAATACTTAACAAATGCGTTTTAAATTGAACACCGCTGTACAGATTAGAAATCAGTGGGATATGTAGCGAAACACGCACACGCTGGTTACCCGTTCTGCAGTTACAAGGTGCTTGCTTGAAAATGACTACCCGAGACTGCCAGGGAACCAGCGTAGAAGCTCTGCATGTTGGTCACCTGTCGGGTAAACTCCTCTTCCATGGTCTGGAAAAAATATACACAACAAACACCTCCATCAACATTCTGTTATGAACCCAAACGTCACTCACTACACGATATCTCACCAAATCCATGATGGATGCCAAAGCCATGATGTTATGGTGGTAATGGCAATTGTAAATTTATATAGCGCCACTTTAACAGACTCATCAGAGGCGCTCCCCAAAGATCAGATGGTCAGACAGAGTACTGGCCACTCGCTCTCATATGCCGAGACTAAGAATGCGAAGGCGTTAATGCTTCATGCGTCTGGCTGCCTCTTAACACTTGAACGACAACCTGCAGTGGGTTCCAATTCGCTAAAGGGTTAATACACACTCGTCGCCATGGTATTAAGGGACTGTGCTTCACCTTATTCCTATTCCTCTTCTTCCTATATCCTTCTTCCTGTTCTTCTTTTCTTCTTGTTCTCGCTCTTCCTGTTACTTCTACTTCTTCTGGTGTGCTAACACGTCATGTCAACGACAAATAAAAAAAGCACCAACATTCAACCGAACAGAACGTTATCGTATTCACAATATTTACAACCAATACGTTGATGTTAAGTGCTCTTAGACCTCATTTCAAATACCACTAAGTTTACAAAACATTTCCATCAGGTAAAGTAGTATTGTGAAAGGCCGGGTTTAGCGCAGTTTGGTTTTATTTTCCGGTTACTAGTTAATCTTTTATCCAATCCCATCAGGTAGTGTCACCTGTTTCTTATTGGACAGTTGATCCCTCCAATCGATCAGCTCCACTTCGCATTTGTCTTCGAGTTCTTTCGTCTCCTCTGCTTCATGCTCCACTAACAACTTCAGTTTTCGTTCCTGACAACAGAACAAACGTAGCGTAAGTAATGTTTACAAAATAAGAAAGTCCCAGCTACGACATCCTTAAGCAAAAATCTCAGACAAGAACCTTAGACAACCTCAGGTAAGAAAGCCACAGGTAAAAAAGTCTCAGGTAAACTTCAGGTAAGAAAGCCACTGGTAAAAAGTCTCAGGTAAACTTCAGGTAAGAAAGCCACAGGTAAAAAGTCTCAGGTAATGTCACCAACTCTTTTCTTTCTTAGTTGTGACCTACCTCAAGAACTTTCCTTATCTCTACATATAAATTGCTCAACGTTTTCTAACTGTTTAAAAATTAAATTGACACAGTTCTTTTAATGTTTCTCCTTTCTTCAAACACAGTTATTTAAACGTACATTTCAATATCAAAGTTCTTATCAATACAACTCAACGTTAACTTCTAACATACAGCTCTCTACTGCATTAAAACAACTACTGCACTGTGTATGTTCAAATTCACTGTCATCAGCAGTTTCTAAGTTTGGCGCGCTAACTGCACGTGTAACAAGAATCTACCGTCAGCCAATGTTTAGGCTACTTTAGGCCAAGCGCCCGCCAGCCGACAGCGCAACTAAAGCCTAAGACTAAAACCGCTTAACAATCGAATACACATTATATATATATCAACATAAGAACACCTGTGCTCATTATATATGCAAAACATTTTTGTTCACAGGTAAACTTCAGGTAAGAAAGCCACAGGTAAAAAGTCTCAGGTAAACTTCAGGTAAGAAAGCCACAAGTAAGAAAGCCTCATAGAAACTTCAGGTAAGAAACCTCAGATAAGAAGCACCTCAGGTAAACCAAAGCATTACGGTATATGAACATATCATTCACAAAAACCAAATGGTAAGATATCACAGAGAATCTACACTGAGCGTGTTACGGTACCTGTGTTTGTTCGAGGTCTTTGCCTCTCAGCTGGTTCTCTGCCATCAGTTTGTTCCACTCCTGATGAAGCCTGTGTTCCATTGTCTCCATGTCCTCCTTTGCCCGCCTCTTCTCCTGCTCCTCAAACTGTCAAAATACAAATCAAGCAAATGATCACAGGCAAAAAAACGGATGACAAAGAAACATTACGTTCAAGCTAACCACATAAAACAACCTTTGACCTTCAGACTGACCCATATCAACCTGACAGTTGATATGGGTCAGTTCGTCTCGTAATTGTAATCGTAAACTCCAAATCACTGAAGTGGAAAATTCTTTATCTCCTCATTCATTCATTCTGAGAATTTATATAGCGTCTCTTCAAGAGACCTACTCAGGGAGCACATTTACCTCGGGTAAAAGAAATAATGATGAAACTACCGCTTCGATCGACGTGGAGTTGTCTCCCATGCGCAGGGCTTTCCTGAACGCCTGCGTCCTGACCTTAGCTTCGGCCCTGATGACCTTAGGCAGACGTTTCCTCTCCAGTCCGTGTTGCTGAAGCGTCTTGTCTGCCATTCGCTGGTTGTATCTTGCGATCTGCTGCGCCTCCTGTCACCAAAGAAAGTCAAACATAACATAAGCACAATAGACATGTGGTACAATGCATGTATGTATATTCGTTTATTTCCATTATATAACAGGAAGAACGCTGTAGGTTTACAATAACAATTGACAGTATGGCTGGTTGAGTTAATTAGTACATGTTTCAATACAATGGTTACTGTGTAGGGACTGGCCCACAAGACAACTGACTGATTTAACTGGTTGATCAGTTGATTGTTGACTTTTGGTTGATTGATGATTGGTTATCTGATGATTGACTGAATAATGATTGGTTATATGACAATTGGTTGATTGACAATTGGAATTAGTGTGTTGATTGACGGTTGGCTGATCTATTGACTGCTGACTGGTTGATTGATTGATGATTGGCTGAATGATTGATTGATTGATTGTTTGATTGATTGGACGTACCTTTTCGTGCTTCAAGTAGATCTGATGTCTCTGGAGAACTAGTCGATCCTTCAGTTGTCGCCGTAGCAACTGATGCAGACTGCGCAGATGATTCTCCTCCAGTTCCCATAGCGACCCTTCACGCGCTACACAACAGACATAATAAACACGCTTACGTTTACCCGTCTCCATGGAAACGCCTCGGATCGTCCATCGAGCGACCCAAGAAAATGACGTAGGGTAAAAATATTACAAAAACATAAAAATAATAAACAGAAAAAATAATAAAAAATTGGAGAAAAAAATTAATAGCCTTAATCTAATCACTCTAATCGTTATCATAATCCCAGATTCATCATTGTGATCATCACCAACCTCGCTTCTGTTGTTGTTGCTGCTCCAGCAGCTGCTTTTCGAGGAGTGCCACTTTCTGCCGATGCTGTTCCGCTAGGTGGTTCATCGACTGTTCCATGTTCCGCCCCTGTTCCTCAAGGAACTTGCGCTCCTGGAAAAACAACAGCGGAATGCAGAACAACGTTTTTTACTACTGTCTTATTTTACATATTTCTATCTATTAATTGTTATTATTTGAAGATTGGTATTGAAATAAATAAGTATTGAAAGATTTTGTTGAAAATTATGTGATCACGAAAGTTTAGGTTTCTTGTCACGTATCTAGGACAGATCAGACATATCTAGGACAGGTCAAACATATCTAGGACAGGTCAAACATATCTAGGACAGGTCAAACATATCTAGGACAGGTCAAACATATCTAGGACAGGTCAAACATATCTAGGACAGGTCAAACATATCTAGGACAGGTCAAACATATCTAGGACAGGTCAAACATATCTAGGACAGGTCAAACATATCTAGGACAGGTCAAACATATCTAGGACAGGTCAAACATATCTAGGACAGGTCAAACATATCTAGGACAGGTCAAACATCTAAGACAAGTGAAAATTATAGTATGAGTGAGATTGCTTTGACAGTTGGGATTCGAGCACAGGTCAGATTTCTAGGACAGGTCAGATTTCTAGGACAGGTCAGATTTGAAGGACAGGTCCGATTTCACAGATTGGGCAGAATTGTAAGCTGCGTTATTTAGGGCAGTTCAAAGTTCTAGGATACGTCATAATTCTAGAACAGGCCACAACTTTAGGCCAGGTTTAATAACTTTTGATCAGATTCCTAGGTTAGTTCAGACCTGAAAAAGCATACTTGATCAAATGTCCAATTTAAGGGCAAATTGAAATCTTGCCTCCCTCTTTGAGAAGGAAGGGTGTCTACCTTTTCCAGATGTTCCACCTGTTTCTCCTCCCTCCTCTGCTTCAGAGCATCTTTACGTGACGACCGAGGCAGAACCTCAACCTCCATCTTCAGCAGCTTTATCTCCTGCCTCTGCGCCTCCTGGAAATGCTTCAGGTCTCTTTCCTATCGACAGGAAAAACCATCAGCTACAGGTCCAGTAAGAATCGTCATTCATTCATTCATTCATTGGACTGATATAGCAGCCCTCAAGGATAACCTACTAAGAGGCGCTCTCAACCCAACTCCGGTGATAAAGAACAGTTTTCAAATTCTTGTAGAAGGTGTATGAAGAGTCTCTGACTAAACGAACATGCAGATCTGAAGGAAGATTATTTTCCACATGATTGGCCCAACCACTGAGAAGGCAAAAAGTTGCATCTTTGAAGCGCAATCCAGTACCATCCATTCACCCACCCAATCCATCCTTCCAGCCAACCAATCTATCCATTCAGGGTTGGTCGCATCCCATACAACCGACTCTCCATCCTAATCCTGTCCTCCAATCCATCCAAGCGTCCATCCATTGATAATCCACCCAACCATTCGCCCACATTGTCCATCCACACATTCATGGTTTCCATCTATCCACCACCACCAACCACCCACCCAACTCAACTGAACAACACTGGGCACCGTCAATAAAGTGACCACTGCTGCTGCTACTACTACTAATAATAATAATACTGCTACTACTACTAAAGTAAGAAAGTAAGTTAGTATATCCTTTATTGAAAAACCAACTGCTAATCGCACTTTGGTGCACAAAGTTCGTCAAATAGATAAACAAATAAATTTAACTATAAAGCATCCGAATGACAAAGGTTTTATGAGTTATAGAGTTTGCCTTATGCAATAATAATAATAATAATAATAATAATAATAATTATTATTATTATTATAATACTAATAATAATAACTAAAACTTCTACTACTAAAACTAATAGTTTGCATTGTGGGTGTTTGCTACCTGTTCCATCTTGACTTTCTTTTGGTTGACTTTGAGTTCGGATGCATTGTATGTCTGCATCTTCTCCAGTTTCTGTTTCATCTGTTTCGCCAGAATCTCGAACTCGTTGTCTGACAGCTTGATCAGCGCCTGCATTCAAAGCAAAAGCATCACGTCTCATGCTCAGCAGAAAAGCAAAGCAATAAGCCAGACTTCTTTACTAAGACCCGAGTTCACTACTTTGAACTTCCGTACAAAGACGATATGAATTTTGTCTCAATGGTTCTTTTCACACATATTTACCGAGACCCCAAAGCTAACCATTAACCAACGTACCTAGGACAGGTCAGACATATCTAGGACAGGTCAGACATATCTAGACATAATCTAGTACAGGTCAGACATATCAAGGACATGTCACACAAATCTAAGACAGGTCAGACACACCTAGGACAGAACACACATCTAAGACAAGTGACAATTACAGTACAAGTGAGCTTTCTAGATGTGGTATTTGCGGAAGAGAAGTGGTTAAGGTCGGAAATGTTGAAGGTCCTACCAGTCGCTCCTTCTCGTACTTGGCTCGCAGTTCGTTCTGCAGGTTGTAGGCTTTGGTGTCAAACTCCTGCAACTCCCTCGATTCCAACTTCTGCTGCAGTCTCATCTCTCGCAAGTCAGCATTCCTACGAGTCCAAAACATATTTCAAACAGACTTCACTATCGTTATGCATTCATTAAGCACAACTCTCTAATGACGAAGCATCAGGCAAAGGCACTGAGCAATTACGAGTGAAAGACTCAAAGCTCAGAGTCCCAACATGACCAAGCTTCAATCGATGGCGCTGAGCAGTTGTGAGTGAAGGACTTGTTCCAGGTCCATACATAGCAACCGTCTCAGGGGAGAAGGCTCGAACCTGTTCTCTCCGCATTCCAAGGCAAGCGCTCTGATCACTCAACTACCGTGTCCCACACACTGTCCTAAAACATATTTTGAAACCTTCAGCTCGACGTTCAGTGCTGCTTTTAAAATTGCCAAAATTTCAATCAACTTACACCTCAAGTGATGGCTAAATAACTGCACCAGTGATTCGCATTTCTGTGTGACCTGGCGTGTTTAATTGTCTTTTAATAATAATGATGACAATAAATATTATTCACTTTGTCTAACGATTCTTTGTGAGTTGGAAGGCTACCGTGGATGCAGCATTGCAGCTGCACCTGTTGTATTGCATTGTATTGTACTGAACATATATTGTTGCTATATTTATGAAGCGTTGCCATCTTATGACACAGTATCAATAGACAGCGCTGAGTTGAACCCTCACACTCCACATTACAAGGCAAGAACTCTAACCACTTCACCACCATGTCACATGTGGATGTCATAGTATATCTGGGCACTGGCATTGTGCCATATAAGAACCTCTACTTAAGTTAAATCCAGCTATGTCTCTGATTCATGGGTACCACAGCGACACAAAGTCAAAGGTTGAGACCAAGGGTCAACTAAAGGTCAAAGTTCATACCTGATTGCCCTCTCGACCTGTTTGTTCTCCTCCCCGGGTCGAATAACGATTGATGTTCGCGTCATGACCGTGTGACCTTCAGCATCGACGAACTTCCTCGTCTTTGTAAGAGTTCTTTTGTAGCCCTTGGAAAAAAATCGGAAAAATAAATTATTCCAAGCAGAAGTTATTTTCAATGGATTCGTGGGCATCTGCAGGGGAAAGCAAGGGGAGCATTTGTTCCCCCTTGGATTTTGCAATTGTTATTTAACAGTAAGAATCAGACTTCAGTCATACAACATTTAATTATCATTTTAGATTTTAACAATGAATGGCCATGATTTTTTCACATTTTAAGTTTTATCCAAACTAGTTAAGATAACCTAAAAAATGTAAAACAATACATAAAAACATTGAAATTTGTAGCAGTTTTGTTTTTGAAATAACTGCTCAGATATAGCTGAAAAAAGGATCCCAGAATGCTAACATGTCAAATTCTTTTAAAAGCACTGCGATCCATACCAGAGCCCTAATCACGGGAGCAAGCGCCAAGGGTGACGTGATAGGTAGCTTTTGGCACCCTCGTTAGTTCCCGTGCCAACAATTTAAAACGTTGTTCCCCTACAAAAATTCCTGTGGACGCCCAAGAATGGGTTCAGAATTACAACAGATAGCACAATTAGACCAAAGTTAGACAAATTTTATGTGCAAATTACTAAATATGCAAGTTAATCAAATAAATTACTCCACAAAGAACAAAATATGAATATTAAGAAAGCTGAAAATTCAGAAAATATTAAGTTAATATGTAAGCAAGTAAAGCATATGATAAAAAATAAATAGCAATAATAATAATAACAATAGTAATAATAGCAATAATAATAATAGTACTAGTAGTAATAATAATAATACTAACAGCAATAATAATAATAATAATAATAATAATATTAATAATAGAAACTAATTCAAATGTTTCTAATCCTGAGGATCACACGCACCTGAGGTAAAAATTTATAAAAATATACCATAGTAGAAACTATCTATGTAAAGTTAACTCAGCTTACATCCTACACATTTCGCTGGTAACGAACTACAGGTAATGACCCCACTTACGACTCTGACTTCCGATTCTTTCACACTTCCCCTCGTATCCATGGAAACGACCGGCGCCACAGGAACGACACTTCCCTTTTCGATTGTTTTTGTCTTAGCGCCTGACTTCGAAACAACCCCGGATGGAGCTCCATTCGCTGCCTTCCTCTGTTCATCCTCGAACCGTATAAACTCCATGATAACGTCGAGGACAACGCCAGAAATCGACGGCTGCCGATTGGTCGACATGATCACCTCGTTGACGATCTCGGTTGCCACGGCGATGGCCAACTGCTCGATCTCTTCATCAGAGGGCGCCGGTGGTGTGGGTTCCTCGGGTGATGTTTCGTCTGGGATGTTGTTGATGGCGTCCATTATTGCCGCCAGGACAACGCCTGGAATGGATGGATCCTTTACGATTGGACGTGATCACTTCTTCGATGATTGAATCGAGAAGATCGGTCACGCACTCGATCTCAGCCTCCTCGTCCTGGAACTAAATAATGAAAACGATTGGCAATTGAGTAATCGTTATTATCAATCAATCAATCAATCAATCAATCGAAATTTATTAGCATGAGATAATCGCCCACACTTTACAAACACAATTCAAACAATAGTAAAAAAGTAGCATAAAATCATTAGAAAGAACAATGCAATATAATAGTTTTAAAATTCTAAAGTAGTATACAGTTATACCTGACCTAGCGCTATAGTTAAATAAAACAAGCTTATTCATTATTAATATATTTTTGCATTTATAAAGCGATTAATCTAATGATTAATCGCCAGTTGATCAACTGTGCTCACAAATAAAAAATATACACATAAAAATAAAACAATTAACAGAATAAAAATAAATGAAATTTAATAGAAGAAAAATGAAACAAAAGTACACATCGGACTCATTATAACCCTAAATAATAAAATAAAATACAGAAAATAAACCAACTGTTTTGCTGTTGAGAGTTGGCGATGGAATGCTGAGAAGAGTATCAGATTCAATGGATCCAGTCTCCTACAAGAAACAAAACGGAAGTACCGTCTTACAAGAATCAGAGAGTTTCTAAAAGCATGTATATATACGTACTACAGCACAGTCCAGGAGCTTTGCCTATTCTTGGACCCACTGGAGGCGCCACACGTACTGTCCAACAGCCCCAAAGTCCAATGCCCAATTTTAACCTTAGCTGTTTATGTCATATAATGCAATGTAACAAAACATTTATAAAGCACCACTTAAGAGTCTCTCAGAAGTGCTCAACACTATAAATACTAGAAAGAGCAGACCCCTACGCTAGCCTTGAGGCAACCATGGGTATGAAGTGTTAGCGACTTCATTTACTTAGCTTCGGTATATGACGGTGGGTGGCCAGCCCTCTCCCTTGCCATCTGATCTTCCCACTGACTGTGTACAGTCGGTGTACTCATTGTGCTGAGTTGTCTGGGGCACCAGTGAAGCAGCTAAAATCTTAAAATATCTATGAGGGCGGGTCATCAGCCCTCTCCCTTGCCGTCTCATCTTCCCACCAGCATTGTATGGTAAGTGTACTCATTGCCGAGTTGGCTTGGGGTGCATGTGCAGCAGAAATCTCGAACCAAAATATGGCGAGGATTTGAACCCCCGACCTCTTGATTGGCAGTCCAGCAGGCAAACCACTACACCATGGAAATACTAACGGTCAAAAATAATTAAAGAATGACAATGGGATTTAACAACTGACGTCAACGCTTGCTTCGTCCAGTTCTTCGGTCAATTCTTCGGTGACCTCTGCACTGGCCTCAATCAGAAGTTGACGGATAGATGCATTGCCAGACACATCAACGAGAAAAGGATGCTGGGAAAAGCAAACAGAGCTGCATAAGCGTGGCTGTTGTTTTAATTTCATCTTTAATGAATAACCTTTCCATACAAGCTACATCATCATCATCATCATCATCATCATCATCTCCTGACACCAGCCATTTGGCCGCAAAGGGTAGAAATAAAGGATCTCCACTGTCCTCAGTCATTTGTTAAGTTCACTGGTCTCCATAGTGTCAGTCCAAGTAATGTCCTATAAGCTACATCGCTTGACAATAAACCTCGACACGAGGTTCAAAAGCAGACATCTGCCTAAACAGCCACTTGCCAAGCAATTTACCATATAAGGATGATTCTTCTCTCTACAGTGAATATCAGAGAATACCACAGGCATGATTTTTTTCCGGGGTGTGACAATGGTACCCCATCCCCCATTTTTTTGGCTATAGATTACCATAGCCCCTACTTTTCATACCAAGAAGAAACCATGCCCATTGTTATTTTCTCAGAGAAAGGCTTTCATTTGAGACCTTAAGACTCAAAACATTTACTGAGCATCATCAATGTCATCTTCATCATCATCATTATTATTATAGATATTATTATTAGTATTAGGCATTGCATGTAAATGTTGCCATTGTAAAGGGAGATGATGTGAAATTCTGATAACCCCACTTTCTACAGCACAGCTAAGCCCCAGCTGGAGAAGCCGATAGTCACCTGCAACAGTTCAGAAGCAGACAGTCGCTGTGTGGGATCTTTTATAAGGCACTGCGATAAGAAATTCTTGAACTCCTGAGACCTGAAACACATATTCAGTAGAAATATTGAACATTATATATATATAAATTTACAAAGTACAGGTTAATATAACTAAACTAATATAAACATATATATATATGTTTAATTACATTTACATTACATAAACACACAGCAGTAGTAGTTCGGCTTAGTCAGGTGATGTTAACAGGCAAGTGTTTGATTTCCTCTTTAAAAAAGTTCTGAGTTCGACAGGCAGCACAAACTATTGAGCCAGATGCACCAAATGTTCTTCTAAGCTTCACAGCGGCCTTTCAGGACCACAATAACCAGAGTTGCCACAAGGTTTAATAAAACAAAATACATGACTTTCCATGACCTTATTACATGTATGACTTTTAAGACTTCTTTTAGATGAAAAAGGACCTACTTTTTAATTGTTTTATTTACGTAACATTTTATATAGAAATTTAAAAATACGATTATTAATTTTTACATTTTCCATGACCTAGCTATTTTCAAATTCCAAGACTTTTTTGGGAAAACACCTGTTTTTCTAGGTTTTCCAGGCCTTAAATTTTCAAAGTCTAATTCCATGACTTTCCAGGTTTCCAGGATCCATGGCAACCCTGTGATAACCATGTCTAAAGCAGTGATATTGTATTGTCTGGAGACACTGTGCATAGTATGAAATTTCAGCCATTTTGCCATCTACCTACCAAAAATTATAAAAATTGATGGAAAGTTCTCGAAGTTCTGACAGAAACAATTTTGCACAGTTTATTTTGAGACACTTGTGTATATGTTTAATTACATTTACATTACATAAACACACAGCAGTAGTAGTTCGGCTTAGTCAGGTGATGTTAACAGGCAAGTGTCTGATTTCCTCCTCAAAAAAGTTCAGAGTTCGACAGGCAGCACAAACTATTGAGCCAGATGCACCAAATGTTCTTCTAAGCTTCACAGCGGCCTTTCAGGACCACAATAACCAGGGTTGCACAAGGTTTAATAAAACAAAATACATGACTTTCCATGACCTTATTACATGTATGACTTTTAAGACTTCTTTTAGATGAAAAAGGACCTACTTTCTAATTGTTTTATTTACGTAACATTTTATATAGAAATTTAAAAATACGATTATTAATTTTTACATTTTCCATGACCTAGCTATTTTCAAATTCCAAGACTTTTTTGGGAAAACACATGTTTTTCTAGGTTTTCCAGGCCTTAAATTTTAAAAGTCTAATTCCATGACTTTCCAGGTTTCCAGGATCCATGGCAACCCTGTGATAACCATGTCTAAAGAAGCTTCTGTGAGACTCCTAAGCACTGCTATAAGAATGTCTGATTACCATACAACACGTTATAACTAGTCATAGATGTTGAGTAGACCATCTGACCAGTTCTTTGGCTTTGCAAGGCCCGGAGGATCTGACTTCTGGATCTTAAGGATGACTCTGGCTGGATGCATCTCGTGGTTTGGAGGCTCTACCTCGGCAAACTCAATCATTGTGATTCCTACAAGCATAAATCAACGCTTTATTTTAACACTATTAACAGTACTGTGGTGATAGACACCAGCACTGGAATATTTTGAACACTATTATTATGGGTGCAGATGGGATGGGTGCAAATACTCCGTTCGTAAAGAAAAAATACGCATGAAATCCAATGCAAGCATTGGACTCCAACTGCCTCGGCCCATGGATCCGATGCAAGCGTTGGACACCACGGGCCTTCGGCCCATCGATCCTTATGATGATGATGATTATTATGCCAAATAAAGAAACTTCTGTGAAACTGATACAGAAATGCTAAAAGAAAAATCAAAATACCAGAAAATTAATTAGAATCAACAGATGCTCAGCTCAATGTACACATAAGTCACCAAACTTACTATACAGTTGAGCAACTGGCATCATGTGTATTCATGAATACCAAGGCAAGGCAATCATCATTATGCTAATTACCTGATCAATCTATCAGGTCCTGAGTGGCTCAACCTCGGTGCCCGCTCCGGCGCCCGTGGTTCCTCCAATCGGGCAATTATCAGCTTTATTTTAACGGATTTACTGCGGGTGGCTCGGTCGCATTAGCACGTGGAGTACAATACAACACACAATACAACACATCACAATACAACTGGGGCAGGTGGTTTAGGGGTATGTTGGTGCCTTGCAGCTGAGGGTTGCGGGTTCGGATCCACCTCAAAGTCGCCGCGATACGGACCCTTAGCAAGTCCTTCACAGCAATTGCTCATGCTCAATGGAAACTCCGATTCAGCAAACTTACTATAGTAGTTGAGCTGAATGAAATCTGGTTATTCATGCATATAACAAGTGTTCAAATACAATACAATACAATACAATACAATACAATATGTCCACATCAGATTATTTGTATTTTGGGCTGTCCATAAAGTACACCCACAAAAGAATTCTCTCTGAACCCCTAATTTCCCCATTTTCAGCTTTGGGACGTTACACAACTTCCTGTTAAGCAGGATGGGGTGCAAACCGGGGTGTATAAATGAGTCCACACTGGACATGTTTTCTATGAAAAAGTCTCTCACCCAGTGACCAGATGTCAGCCTTGAAGTCGTACGGTTGATCTTTGATCGTCTCACAGACAATCACCTCAGGTGCCATCCTACATCAACATACAAAGGTTTGTTTAAAATTTTAATAATAAGAATAATAACATTTGTTTATTCAATTCAAACTGACAAAACACAGTATGATTACCTGCTGTCTCCTGAAAACATACCATCTTTTTCAAAGCTCACGGAGGTATTTTCATGATTTCCAGTATTTCTGGTACAGTATGGCTCCATCTATTGGCAACCTCAACAAAAAGTGCTTCTATACCTCACTTTGTTGACTATTCTTGTCCACCATTTCCGCACCCTCTCACTACCTTTTGATAGTCAGTCACCAGTCTTTTGTTATTCTTTTAATTTTCTCAAGAGTACTGATGATGGTTTCACACTTTCTATTGTGCAACCTCTTCTCAATAATTGATTACTGTCAAACAGATTCAACTCCAAGACATAAAAAGTCGTAGTCATATAAAACCAAGAGTGTATGATGAATGTGCTCATGTGATAACTGAGTTCGTTAGGGATGCTAGTGAAAGAAAATCTTGAACCAACTTCTGCCTGGTGGGGATTTGAACCCATAACCTATGGGTTGACAGTCTGGCCCACTAACCACCAGCCCCACTTAATCAGACCAAGACAACCACATATTTCATGTTGACCGCTCTGCCACTCCAAGACACAAATGAGACAGAGTAAACACTAAACCCAGACTTATATAAAGTAGAAGAGACACATACCAATACGGTGTGCCAATGAATGTGTTCCTCCGTTGTCGACTGTTGTCGTTCTTAGCAGAAACTCCAAAATCAGCTGAAACAAAAACCCAGACGACTCAAGCGAAATCTACAATCCCACTTCACGATCTCACCCATCACTCATTCACTAATCAATTCATTCAGTCACTCATTTATTCATTCACTCATTTATTCATTCACTCACTCTTTCATTCATTCGTTCACTTATTCACTCATTCAGAGCATTTATATAGCGCCTCACTACTCAGAAGAGCTCCAAGCCTAACCCCTATCAGTTGGTACAATTCGGGAAGCGCTAAGCAAATTCCGACTTTTCAGTGTTTATGGCTTATGTAAGTCTAAAGTTAGCATGCTGGACTGTTGATCTTAAAGTCAAGGGTTCAAATCCCCGTTAGGTCAGAAAGATATTTTAAGATTTTAAACAGCCTTTCAATGAACAGCTTTCCCCACCCCTTCAGCAGACAATCCTACCGAGTTTGACCTGACCCTCGGAGGTCAGAAGGACATTTCCAGCCTTGATGTCTCGATGGATGATATTCGACTGGTGAAGATACTCCAGGCCACAACACATCTGTCTACACGTCTCTCTGATCTGCGGCTCCGTCAACGGCTTTTCCAGGTTCAACATTATCGTATCCACTGCCCCACCACCACAGAACTCCATGAACATCTGTAACAGGTTATCAACATACAGGAGCTTCATAAATATCTGCTATTATGTTACGGTACCTGCTACTTTACACACAGAAGACATATAGTCTAGTTGTTAACGACATCTAACATCATTATAGACTAACAAAGAGAGCACCTTGGATTCATTTTGCTCTTTGAGCAGCACTAGGGCTCTAAATGTTCAATCTTACATATTACAATTACAAATTACAATAACTAATTACATGGTTCCAATTACAAATGACAGATTAAAAATGAGAATTTTGAATTGAATGCGCTACAAGCCAGTACGAATGAAGGTAGATATGTGAAGTACTTTTACACAGATAAGGCGGGCGGGAGGCGTTAAGAATGGAATTAACAACATAAATTAAAGAGACACCTTGGATTCGTTTTGCTCTTTAGCGGCACTATATAAATGTTCAGTTAAAAATTACAGCAACTAATTACAGATTACAAATTACAACTACTAATTACAAATTATAATTACTAATTACAATTACTAATTACAAATACCAATTACAAATACAAATACTAATTACAATTACTAATTACAAATACCAATTACAAATTACAATTACTAATTACAAATACTAATTACAATTTACAATTACCAATTACAGTTACTGATCTGTGTATTCTACTCATGCTGAATCCCACTATGACCAACTTAGGCCCAGATTCCTCAAACCAACTGTTTCTCCCAACATACAAAACAAGATTTGCAAGTTCCGCCCATTTTCACACGCTGACAATATGAACATTATAATCAATTACTAATCATGCATTTATTAAGAACCACTATTTAGTGACCAACCAGCAATCGAACAACGAAGGACTTGCTCAAGGTACCTACACAGTATTATTATTATACATTTACGAAGCGACACTATCAAGCATAAATCAAGCATCATCGAGTGAACAATTACTCAAAATCCTACACAATATTATTATTATTATGCATTTATCAAGCACAACTATCTAAAGACAAAGACAATCAATGGCTCTGAGCAATTGTCAGTGAAGGACTTTCTCAAGGTTACAGTAACCATCAGAGGAGACTCAAATGTACTCTCCACATTACACGCTCCAACCACTGAGTCCCACAGATGATGATGCAGTTAGGAAGAAATTATTTCAGGCCAAGAAAACATGAGAAACACCAACCCAGAGTTTTCCGCTGTGGTAGTAGGCGTTATGTAACGATACGATGTTTGGATGACGACATTCCATTAGGATGCTGATTTCGACAACAAAGTCTTCCAGTTGTGTCTCGTCGTTGATCTCGACCTGTTTCAGAGCCGCGTCTGTGCCAGACCGCTTTGCAGTAGCCTAGGAAAGCAATCGTACTGTGATCATCCGTTCATACTATGAATTGTAATCATACTGCAGTGTCAGTTTGAAATAATAAATGAAGATTATTAAAAAGAATATCGTTCCACTGGCAGGGTCACCCCTTTCTCATTACTATTTCCAGATGTACAGTAACACTGACCATCAAGCATGAAATGAAACCATTAAAGAAATGCATCAGGGTGCAGATATGTCCAAAGTGATGCTTGCTGATGCAAAGATCATAGACACCCCACCCTGTCAAACTGCTAAACACTTGTAAGTAACACTACAAGGGGAAGGGGTTTAGGGTAATGGTAACACTCTGGAGCGTAGAGGCAACGGACCCCGAATCGGGTACCCTCCCTAAGGTCAACTCAGCCTTTCATTCGCTAGGTGGCATTGAAAAATGAGCAGTAGGACGTGATGGGCGCCTTGCATGGCTGCCAAACAAATACTACTTCTGTAATAACCTGTAATATCCTGCGTACTTGTCAGTTTGAAACTTTAAACAAAGATTATTATTATTATTATTATTATTACCTTGAAGACTTGACTGAATGCCCCATCTCCGAGATATGTTGTGATGTTCCATTCCTCCAGAGGATCTTGCTGCCTCCGTATCACCTGGAGCGCCTTCGATTTCTTCCGTTCCTCTCCGCTCCCTCCGTAAAACCAAATGTTACGTAGTTTCCCGAACAACGACATCTTAGTCTCGTTGTGGGCCTACACGGGACGGCTACGGAATATCACTAGCCCGTGAAATCCATGGTCTGCAAAAACAACATAAATTGTGAATTTGATATAACAGCAGATGGAAGATATTTGACACTCAGCTCAAATACTTCTACATCACATTAACTTGCGGGAAAGAAGTGGCTGGCATGATGGAATGTCAGCCCTGGTTGGGGTCAAATACTTGGGGTCTACCTGAATCCAAACTCACCGAAAGTGGTGAAAATGCTAAATTGATCGAATTCCGGAAAACAATTTTTCAACCAAGCGTTCCAATCCTGAAAACTAGTAAGGACTAGTAGACCAACAACCTGACCAGGATATTCGAAAATAACTCAAAAAATTGTATTTCTCCAAATAATTTTATTTTAATCTATAAAATAGATTTCGGGTATCTGGTGGAAATTCTGTTTCGGGATTGAGTTTTCGTGGATTCGCAAAAGTCACGTAGTGATCAAGATAGTGTAAAATGACTACAGTGGGATCATCATTATTATTATTATTTCCTTTATTGAAACGTTAAGTTGACAGACCGCAACTTAGTACAGATAGATAGAGAGAAAAACAAATGACTAATAGTCTAATTATCTGCTATGCCTGATCTAGAGGGATAAGATGCCTGATGACCCTAATTTGCCAGACTGGAGTTTAGCAAAAGTGCTTCCTGATTTTAACAGAGGTTAACTCAATCGAATTCTTTGCTCTTGTCTAGCAATCGGAATATTCTCCCAGCGTTCAAGCAAAATGCGCCCCATAAATTAGGCCCAAGGTATCTACCCAAACTCGGAAAAACAAAGTAAGACAAAGTTGCTACAAAAGTCTCGCAAATGTTCCGCAAAACACGTACTAGTGACTTTTCCAGTTAGAAAAGTCGCAGTAGGTCATTTCAAGCCGTGAGAGAAAACTTTGTGCAAATGGATCTAAAATTAGACGAAAACAGGTGCAAAACTTTTTAATTAACCATGCAGCAGCTTCAACCCGTCATTGGACGAGACTCCATTTTCCGAATAATTTCGATAAAAACTCCGCCCTTTGAACGTAGAAGTATGGGGCGCTGATAAATGTGAAATGCCAGCGCTAGATTTTTAGCTGAATATTTGAGATCCTGAACTTAATAATAATAATATTCTTCTTTATTATTTCAAACTGACAAGTACGCAGTATGATTACAATTCATAGTATGAACGGATGATCACAAGTTACTACATGAGTCGAATTTAACTGTATCATGATAGCCCTTCAACTGCAAGCCTTTCAAGGGGTCCATCACGTCCTAATAAATAAATATAGGCTAATAATAAATAGTCTGTAGGCCTATAATAAAGTATTTACTTATTTTCGTTAATCGTCTGCTCCTCGTAGACTCCTTTGTTACTGCTTTCACACATATAATTAGGTTTAACACTAATTCTGCAAGAAATAACGTAGGCTATGCGCAGTGTTAGGCTAGGCCTGAGACGATAATAACGAACTCAGTTAGGCCTATCAAATAATTATATTGCTCTAAAGTTTAATAGTAGGCTATCTTTGCTGCTTTAGTTCTTTGTAGCCTAGTTGATAGGCGTGAGTTATTTAAAACAGGTGGGCTATAATTAAGGTAATTTGAGTCTTTGCCTAAATATTCCACATTCCAACACAGATTACCAGTTGAGAGTACTGTAGGCCTAGGTGTCCGGTCGCTTTGGTTCTAATTTTAGGCCTAAGTCATCATAGGCCTTTCGTGGAATTTACGGCATTTTCGGGTTTGAAAAGATATTAGGCCTATAAATACACAAACCCAAAACTGACGTGATGATCATAATTGTGCAGTGCTTCGATCATTATTTTGAAAATTAAGTTAAAGAAAACGTTGCAAGGTTTATTTCAGCAGGCCTAGTTTTCAATATTTTATGGGTTACGTAGGCCCTATCGATAGTCCGAAGGTTCGATAGTCCGAAGGTTCTGTGGCGGGACAGCCCTCGTGTGGAAGGATGTCTGCCTAGGTATACGGCCCAAACGGGCCCTTGCGGTCTGCAAGAGACGATGTGCAGTAGCGGCGCCAGGATTTCAGGTTTGGGTGGGGCTAAAACCCCAATTCCTTCCCTTTCTCCCCTCCTCTCTGTGCTGACATTAATTATGTCAAAAAAATAGGGGGGAGGGGGTTTGGAAAAGTTTGACAGTTGTTGATAAAGGGGATTTGACGTCAACATATTTTTCTCCAATAAATCAACACAGACCCTTCCAAATGGTAGCGAAAACATGAAGAAATGCTAAAAATGTATAAAGTGCTTAATGTTTAATACTACTAAAAAGCTGGTAATAAACTAACCTAATATTATTTTGAAATTCGAGATTGCATTTTTTATAGTGTAATTTTTTTTGAAATGATTCTACATATATTGAGCCATTTTGTTTCTTTTTGTAGGGGGGGGTTTCTGGGATTGTTGACATAATTTTTAGGGGGTCCGTCAATGTTTGACAGTTGTTGACAAGGGGGAGGGGTCAAAAATTGCCTAAAATTTGTTGACATAATTAATGTACGACCCCACAGTGATTTCCCACTTTTGTTTGGGGGGCTGAGCCGCCGATAGGGGGGGGGCTTCAGCCCACCCTAGCCCCATGCTGGCGCCGCCACTGACGATGTGTTCAACAAATATTCTTTATTCACCACATAAAATTAAAACTCTAATACAGATTCAATGCTGATTGTTCGTGTCCTCGTGGCATCAGTTACCGTCCTTCTCGGTCTTCACGACAATTTCTTTGGCAGAGTTCGACGCCCAGGAGTGGCACAGTTCGAAGGTCCTGGACGCGGTTTCGGCCGCGTCTGAGGCACAGATGACGCTGCGGCGAAGAAGGCGTAGACTGACGACGACGGACTCTGCGGCCTTCCGGTTGCTCTCCTCCTTTCCTTCCCGATTGACTGGAACAGCGACTGGCCCTTCTCGGCGACAGTAGAGCAGCAGTCGTATCTCCAGGCCGATGCAGGGGCTCGAGGCCGTGATTCAAGACGTGTGCCTGTCCGGAACTCATTCTCTCCGAGCTCATGCACGTACTGAGTCAACTGAGTGTGTACTTGGGCTTAACGACACTTTTTCATATCGAAGATGATTAGTGTCGGAGGCAGAGTACAACCTCGTACTCCACGTTTATATTGCGACCGAGCCACCCGCAGTAAAGATCCGAGAAATTAATCTCTGATAAACCGACCGACCGGGAATCGAACCCGGGGCGCCGGCGTGGAGAGAGCTGGCTACCAACCCACTCGGCCACTCAGGATCTCTGAGTCAACTGACTGTGTGCTCCTCTTTATATAGTGGTATCTGCGGTTTGTGGCTGACACGCGGCCTAGGCGAGGCAGGCGCTGCGGTTGCGCGGCGTCTAGGCGCAGCACCGCGGCGTAGGCGAGGCAGGCGCGGCGGTTGCGCGGCGTGTAGGCGCGGCGGTCGCGCGGTATCCAGGCGCGGCGACGAAGACCAGCGGCAGATGCCGCGGTGACGTGGCAGGCGCGGCGTTGGCGTGACAAGAGACGTGGAGGCCGCATGACATCGTAGAAGACACGTGGCGTGGGCGTAGCAGGCGCGTGGGATCCCTGGCACCCGTGGCATCGAAACAGCAACCAAAACCCAAAATCGCAACACCCCCGGGCACTGCCGAAACCAAAAGCCCCCTTTTTGGAGTCAACTCATAAAATAATAGAGGCTCGCTTATTCAGCGAGAGAGAGAAGTCACCTTCTTGAAGAATTACTTGTCTGGTTCATGTCCTTGAAGAATTTACCTTATTGATTCGTGTTCATTCAGACTCGCGTTCCTTCTTTACGTTACGGGTCGGTCTCCGTGGGAAGAAAGCCTCTGTAAATTTCGCTAAGCAACTCCTCTGGACATTCGGGAAACTCTGCACGCAAGATGTCCATGGATGGGAGGTGCCGAGCGTTGATTACCGAGGCCAGCACGCGGCGCACTATTCTTTCCACGGTACCTTTCGGGGGCATCATCCAACCTTCTTCCAGGATGTTCTGGACATCTCTTCCAATGTTCTCGTGCACCTCTGACTCGGCAGCAGCAGCATCCGAGGACGAGGGCGCTTCTGGGTCTTCCTGGAGGACTCTGCAGACCGTATCCCTGTGTGTCCTCAACTTCAACAAGGCGTCGCTCCCTGAATATGAAACGCCGCAGGCCTGACAAACTGCAGTGATCCTCATGACGACGTATTCTATAATGATCATGGCATTTCCTCGGCCACCTATAAATAGATCTTCACGCACGGACTGGAAAGACAACCCGCGCAGCAATCCGTAGCTACAGGCGCGGCAATAGCGCGTCGTCGACGTGGCATTCACCCGCAGCCTTAGCTCGGCCATAAGCGAGGCACAAGAACGGCGGAAGCGTGGCAACAGCGTGACAATTACGCGGCAATAGCGCGGCCTTACTTGCGGCAACAGCGTGGCAGCATCGCGAAAATAACGCGGCCACAACCGTGTCTGGCCATGCGGCACAAACCTCGCGGCCCAAGCGCGGCTAAACGCGTGGCAACAGCGCGGCACTGACGCAGCAATAAGCGCGGCCACCAAAACCTGCGGCACAAGGCATGGTGCAACGTCGAGCTTAAGCCTTGCGCGGTTCTCCGAAGACGCTGACAAGCCAAGTCTGGACGCTCCCAGGGTGGCTCCCTTGCTTCTCTCAAGATCACCCTATCATCCAGGTACATCCTCACCCTAGAGCTCAGCAAATTATCATATTTCGGACTTCACCGTTAACCGAGAGAACGGTCATCAAAGCCAAAACTATCACTATCACCATCGCGATTTGAGTCTGGTATGAGAGTGGCTGTCTCCGCAACGGCTGTCTAATCGGTCGGGCATCCCCGATGTCGATGCGGTGCTCACACACCGTGGTCCTGCCTAGATCCTTTTCCGACGCAGAAAACACATCTCTATTATTCTTGAGAAGATCCTTCAACTTCCAGCATCGAGGCGCGGCATAGGCGAGGCAACCGCGGCGTAGGCGAGGCAACCGCGGCGTAGGCGAGGCAACCGCGGCATAGGCGAGGCAACCGCGGCATAGGCGAGGCAACCGCGGCATAGGCGAGGCAACCGCGGCGTAGGCGAGGCAAGCGCGGCGTGACAGGCGTGACGGCCGCGAGGCATCCAGGCGCGGCGACGAAGACCCGCGGCAGATGCCGCGATGACGTGGCAGGCGCGGCGTAGGCGTGACAAGAGACGTGGGGGTCGCATGACATCGTAGAAGACACGCGGCGTGGGCGAAGCAGGCGCGTGGCATCCCTGGCACTCGTGGCACCGAAACAGCAACCAAAACCCAAAATCGCAATAGTTCGCTGGTCCGAAAGCCGTCGTAGCTTGGTGGATGAAATAATTCTTGCTTAAGCAGAAGTTGGATTAGGCCTATAATTAACAGAATTCTTGCTTAAATAGAAGATGCATTGATCAAAAATAATCCCTGATTAAATGGAAGTTGGAATGAAGAAAACCTATCGCAGTGTACGTAGAAGTTGGATTCATGAAACGATTTTATGTCGGATTAATGTCGGACTATCGAACCTTCGGACTATCGACCTGTTAGCCTACCCTTAGGCTATACGCAGAGCTTCTCATTTGAAAATAGAAGACGATTTGAAAGTCAATCGCGCAGGATTGAGCAGGCGATCGATGCGCGGTCGACCTTGGGACCTTTTGTGTACAGCATATTTTGTGTATCGTATTCGTGTAGCTGCATATTATAATATGGTTGTCCATTCACTGCTAGAGTGTGCGCAACACTTAATTATGCCTATGAACGGTTGATAAGCCTCATCCGCTTGTCGATGCAATGTTGTATCGATCCTAGCCTGAACTTTCACAAAGTAATGTAGGCCTAATTATTAGGAAAATGGTCTGGCTTCAAGTTTTTCTTGGAGTCTAACTCACGAGCGCGATCGATTTACCGATCGACCAGACCTTTGCTAGGCGATCGACGTTGAATACACTACAGCTAAGCGCAGGGCACAAGCTTATTCACGTGCGCTGCGTCGTTCGTGTCAGAATGGTTGTCCAGAGATGGTCAAGGGAAGAATTAAGTCTTGACTCTTGTGGAGTGTTAGTAGGCTAACTTAATTTTCCCTATAGTCTCTGCGTTTCTCATATGGCGCATTTTGGAGAATTCATAGAAGCAGGGGCGCAACCACGGTCCAGAAGTAGGGGGACCTACTAGAATGTCTGAGTGGGGGGAGGGGATTTGCGGGCGCCGAAGGCGCGAAGCTGCGATTGCCGAAGGCAAGAAGCCCCTAACGACTAGGGGTATAGGGGAGCGTCGTAAGCTCCCCCATCGGGGTCTGGGGCTCCAACGCAATTTTGAGCATATGATGCCAAATGGAGTACATTTTGGATTTTAATTTACCTCAAAGTTTTCATCGATGATTTCGGTATAAAAGTACCTAAACCATCTAGATCTGTGAAAAATGTGACTTTATTATATTATGAATAAACTGCATGGACGTGACAAAGGGTTTAAGGGAATTGAACGGAAAAGAGTAGAATAAGCTCTAGAACCGTGTTTGTCGAAACTAGGAAAATCGGCAGGAAGGAAGCCTGAACGGGTCAATTTTCTCAGAATACCGTTAAGGCGTTTATGTTCCCTTACAGTGGCAAATCCCCACCAAACAGAGGAGGCGTAAGTAGCCGTGCGAGGGTAGTTACTGTAGCTCTAACAACGTCAAAGAGACGTTGACCGTGGGCGACCAAAACACGTAGCGTGAACATGAATTTTCGGGCCTTGCAGCATATTTTGTCAATGTGTGCCCCAAAGCCAATCCCATCAGAGATGGTGACACCCAAAATAACCATCTCCTGGACCCGCTCGATGCCAGGGATGAGAGGAGGGAGGGCAATCGGTTTGGATCTCGGTCGTTTGACGACCATTTCTCTGGTCTTAGCATGGTTTAATTTAATATTGCTAGTCGATGCCCACTTAGAGATATGATCAAGTTCAGAAAGAGTGCTGTCAATGCAGGAAGCAGGGACCAGCAAGTAGCTATCGTCTGCATAGGTCTATTTAGTGCGACGGTTTCCACTGTATTTAGGTTGCTAGAAATGGCTATGACAAAATCAGTAGGTCCAAGGCCAGAGCCTTGTATTATACTGGCATTAATGGTATAGAGGGGAGAGATCGCGGAAGGCAAGAAGCTCCTAACGACTATAGGGTTTATGGGGGAGCGTCGTAAGTTCTCCAATCGGGGTCTGGGCGGAGCCCCAGAAGCTGACGCAATTTTGAGCATTTGATACCAAATGGAGTGCATTTTGGGCTCTTGTTTGCCTCATAGTTTTCAAAAGTTGGGGGGACCGTCCCAAGCTGTTCGAAAGTTGGGGGGACGCGTCCCACGGGTCCCATAGGGTGGTTGCGCCTATGCATAGAAGCAAGTACACGTATTCATGGGTACGTAAATTTCTGCTCTCACTCGATGACTCGAAGGCAGGTCGACGCTTGACAATCCTCTTCTCACCGACAGCGTGCGTTAATTTCAACGTAGGGCCTACTCATTCTAACTGCAGAATTCACTAGGGGCAGTGCTTTTTTTCTAGGAAAAAAGGTTCCGGAACTCAAAAATTAAGAACAGTTATGGGGTCATATTTTACGGTGATATTTCCATTTCATATACATCAATATCAATAAAGACTGAGAGCACTGAAATTAAATTCAATTATCTAAATAATTTTAAATATTTTTTATGAAAAATATAAATTAACGAAATTATTTTTTTAGTAGCCTAGCTGAAAAAGGTTCCGGAACGCCGTTCCGGACCGCTCCGGTTGAAAAAAAGCATTGACTAGGGGATTAGATGGATCGTGGACTTCCGCTTGTTCTCTATTGGACTTCCGCTTGGCATTTCTGGTCAACACTTTCGATACGACGCTCGTGAATGCGTTCGTAAGTGCCCTGAACTGGGCGTTTAAGTATTATAGCGCTTTTACAAATGCCGAGGTTACCATTACGATTACGATGAGATGTTTCGAACCATCTTTCTGCAGTGATGGGACTCTGAACTCAAAACTATTGGAGTCCCAAGGGACCCCAGTTGTGACGTCATATGAAGGAGTAAAATATGTTGGTCGCATGAGACTTAATGCTCAAACTGAGAGCAATTATTACTTTTGTGAATAACAATTTCCATATATCACGTAGCTCATCGTGCGTGCGTGCGTGCGTGTGTGCCGGTGTGCGTACGCAACACAATTATTACTATTAATTAGTAACTTTTATCAACCCGGATCCTATATTGCTAAGAAGGCATCAAACGATGATGCACTGAATGCAAACCGTTGAATGCGGTCAACATAATAGGCCTACCAGAAGATCGATCTCCTCTAATATCGACCTGATTACACACAGAATCAATTTCCATTTTCTCTCTATTCTGCAGCAACCAACCGAACAAGCCCAGTATAAAAACATCGTGTAATGGGATGCCTACGCGAATCGTTAATAAACATTTGTATCGCTTATTATTTCCATTGTCTCTGTTGGAATGATTTAGATGTTGTGCTTCTGTTCGGAACTTCGTTAGAGAACGTTGGGACAATATAAATAGCACACCATTCAAAGACGCAGAGGAACAGTCTCTCTAGATCTGGTCTGATCTCCCGCACGTAGATATTATGTCCAAAGAATTAAATCCACCGTGTATCCTTCCGCTATTTGCACGCACCAGCTTCCGTGCTGTTGATCCTATCTGAAGCCATTCGATCTTAGGCCATTCAGTGTAAGGTTGTTCGATCTTACGCTGATTTCGAGCCATATTATGGCTTTAAACCATTCGATCTCCATTCAGGCAGTTATTCAGATGTCGAGTCATTTGCTCGATAGGCTATCCCTATCGATTTGATCCGAAGGCATTTGATCTGAAGCCATCCGATCCAAAACGCCATCTGATCCTAAACCATTCGATCTAAAACCATACGATATGTATGCCTAGCCATTCAAGCTGATCTATTCGATTTCAAGCCATTCAAACTATACAGCCATTGGATCTAAAGCCATTCGCCATTCGATCTGAAGTCATTCGATCTGAACTCTTAAGCTATTCGATCTGAAGCCTTTCGACCTAGAGCCATTCAATCCCAATCAGACAGACACCCTATGGATCTATGCATTGTGTTAGCTAAGCTAGGGAGGCTGCATGCGGTTGGACTGGGAGCGCCAGATGTGACTACTTAGCTTGGAGCGAGAGAGAGAGAGAGAGAGAGAGAGAGAGAGAGAGAGAGAGAGAGAGAGAGAGAGAGAGAGAGAGAGAGAGAGAGAGAGAGAGAGAGAGAGAGAGAGAGAGAGAGAGAGAGAGAGAGAGAGAGAGACAGAGACAGAGACAGAGACAGAGACAGAGACAGAGACAGAGACAGAGACAGAGACAGAGACAGAGAGACAGAGACAGAGACAGAGACAGCTAGGGAGGCTGCATGCGGTTGGACTGGGAGCGCCAGATGTGACTACTTAGTACTTACCTTGGAGCGAGAGAGAGAGAGAGAGACAGACAGACAGACAGACAGAGAGAGAGACAGACAGAGACTGTATAACAGTGTATAAATGCTCGGAGTGACTGGCTGAATTCATTAAAACATCAAGTCATTAATTCGTAGATTCATTAATCATTAATCTCATCAACTCATCAATTCAGAAATTCGTTAGTTAATCAATTAATCAATTCGTCAATTCAGTAATTCATCAATTCATCAATTCATCGATTCAGTTGATCTTAAGCCATTCTTCCTCTTTCGTATGCAGCCGAGCATTGGTTCATTGAGACCATTTCTGCCCCCGGACACCTCACTCCCAATCTGTTCAACTGCCCTACGTCATTCGACGGCTGAGCAGCCGCAGCAGCAGACGACATCTTCAACGCTCTGCTGTCCCCTCGACGTCTTACAATGGCGCACAGCTCCTTCCGGAACTTATTTCCGGTGGCGCAATACAGAAAGAAATTCGTCGAATGATTGGCGTACATCAGCAGCTCACAGACGGTTCTGGCGAGCTTGAACCTGGCCGCCAGCTTCCGGTCTGTGACGTAGGAGCCCTGGAAGGCGGAGGAGGCGATGAGGGTGACATTCATCGGGAGCGTGGTAGCGAGGAAGGCGAAGGAGACGGTCAGCAACATGACGCTCAGTTTAGTCGTGCTTTCGGCGGCAGAATTATTGCTCGGTCGTCTGCCTCCACAGAGTTCCTCGCGGTGACGACTGGTGGCAAGGACCCGGATGACGATGATGACGTTGAAGGCGAGGATGGTGACGAAGGGAAAGAGGGAGTAGAGGAAAGCGTCGATCCACGGCCAGACTTCCTTCATCACGAACTCGTATCCCTCCGCCGACTCGCAGTGTAGTTCGCAGTGGGTGTGATCGCGGGTCAGTCCCGTCGTCCAGAAGAAGTGGACGTTGATGGCGGCAAGGGTGGCGAGCAGGACCCCCATGATCCAGACGGCGCGACGGCGACTGCACATCGAGGGGACCTTCAGCGGATAGCAGACGACGACGAACCGCTCGACCGTGACGGCCATGATCAACCAGACGGAAAAGTCGCTGATGCAGGACCCGAAGGCGTTGACGACCTTGCAGCAGATTTGGGACAGGCTGCGGACGTCCGTTCCGGTGAGTTCTGCGATCCAGATCCGGAGGAGTCCAAGGACGAGCACGGCGGAGTCGGCCACGGCGAGTACGGACAGGTAGGCGCAGGTGGAGAGTCGACGCATCGCCCGGCAGTTGAGGGTGAGGAAGGAGAGGAAGTTGCCGACCATTCCGAGGAGGAATACGACGGGTGGAATGTACAGGAGCAGCTGTTTGTGGACGCGGTACTCGTAGTACTCGGTCAGGTACTCGGGCTTCGAGGGTGGTTCGTTGTCGTCGTTCGAGGCTGAGCTGCTGCTGTTGTAGACCTGGTGGAGGTCGGAAAGGCTGGTGATGTTCATGATTGTCAGGAAGACCTGTTGTTCGTCGGCATCAAAGGACTCGAACATGGAAAGGATGGTGGAATAGTTGAGCCGGTGACCTTCGCTCCTTGACCCCGGCAGACGAAGGTCATCCTGTTCACAGCTGAAAGTAAGTAAGTAAGTAAGTAAGCATGGTCTTTAATACACCATTTGCAAATGCACAATGCGACAACACATAATGATAACTATAAAATAATAAGAACGTGTAAATACTTAAATGCTATAGTGAAACATGATTAATAACTGTACAAGATCCTAGTGATAAATCCCTTTCTAGTAAGGAGGCCAGAGTGCGGAATATTACGGTTGTGCGAACGAGGTCTTATAGGGAGCATCCGGTTTCACGGATACGAGGGAGTATTCCGTGTAGAACATGCCCAGGATCCGACAATATCGCAGAGAAGAGAGCTTCGTCTGCTTTAGCACACAACTCTTCAATTGTACGGGGGCAAGTAGGTAAATATCCCTCGGATATGAGTTTTTTAATCAGTGCAGTCATAGGTTCTCTTTCCCCCACTGTTGTAAATCCCCACCAAGAAGGGGAAGCGGACAGAAGTTGAGAAAGTGTGTTGAAGTGCACAACGGAATACACTATTCAGTTTCAATTGCCAGTTCAATAATATTGCTAATTACTTTTTCCTTTCCACTGTAACTAGTTGCTGTAACTAGTTACTTTCGAACAGTAGCTATAGGGCCTACTATATTAATATTCTATAATCTTCGTTTAATATTTTCAAACTGACAAGTACGCAGTATGATTACAATTCATATAGTATGAATGGATGATCACAAGTTATTACAGGAGTCGAAGTATAACTATTATCAAATTAGACAGTAATATTATATTTTAAGTTAACTTATAATAGTTATTAAGAGTGAAGAAGAAGAAAGAGCAGTCCCTTGAGCTAGCCCTGAGGCAGCCATGGGTGTGAAGTGTTAGCGACTTCATTTTCTCAGACTCGGCATATGAGGGCGGGTGGCCAATCCTCTCCCTCGCCGTCTCATCTTCCCACCGACAGACGACAGTTTACGGTCAGTGTACTCATAACTAGTCCAAAATATTGGTGGGGCATGGGGGCTGGACAATGAGAACTCGAAACTGGTCGAACATCAAAGCGCTTCCGGTATTACATTAATGTATTAGTTGAACACCCAACCTCTCCATAAATATTATTATTATTATTATTATTTTTATTATTATTATTATTACTATTATTATTATTAATATTATTATTTTAAGTTATTAAGAGTGACTGCTATTATAAAACAGTTCCATTCCTCTAAGATCAGAGTTCTAGGGCCCCATTGCCCAGGCATGCGACAAGTTGAATCGCGACAGTAACGCCATCTTTTGAAGCCATAAGAAGAAGGTTTCTTGTGGATCTTCCGTTGTTCTGGTCAACCGTCTGCCGAGTTCCTTGATAAAAGCCAGGCCCTCCTGGTCCAAAGGTCCCATCGTCTCTATCGTCTCTATTGTCAGTTTATTATTATTATTAAATTTCCCGAAATGTGAATCTACGACGCTGATCGTCAACCGCTAGGAGAAGATGCAGTTATAATATCCAAGTGCTTGAAATCGAAGGGGAAATGGTGAGTTGTGAGTAGCTTTTTGAAGGAAGTGAATTTGAATTACGAAGAGAACGCAGTCGTTGGCGCGAACCGAACAGAATTGCCTCAGATTTGTCTGGGTTTATGGTCAAACTCAAACCATTGATACAGAGCCATGCAAATTTTTCTTTTTACCAGGCTGATCGGTGTGTGACAGAGCAAGATGGAGCTGAGTATCATCCGGTTACTGTTGTAATTGGACTCCAAAGTGATTAGCTGTACGACTGATTGGGAAGTAGAGAATCTAAATAATAAGGACCGAGGGCAGACCCCTGTGGCATTCCAGCAGTGTAAACAGCGGGCTAAGATCGAGCGGTGCTGCGGTTCCGATGCCAACCTGCTGATACGGTCATCTACGTAAGAAGCTAACCAGTTTAAGGCAGTCCCAGGGGGACACAGAACCTTATGGTGAGTCTTGAAAGCAGTAGCTGGTGGTTTATGGTGTCGAAGGCTGCACTGAGGTCAAGGCATAGTGAGAGGCAGGCATTTCCATTGTCAATAGACGAGAAGATGTTATCCAGCGTAGAGCCGTAGAGACGAGAACGAGAACAGTTTCAGTCTGAAATGGCTGCTTTTTGCTTACATGTAAATTTGTTTCATATTGAAGCCTTGAAGACTTGAAAACATTGAAGATATAAATAAATCTTGGTTTCATTATGGAATTTCTGATAGTATTTAAGTTCTTTGTCTCTGTTTCTGACGAAGTTTTTAATATTTTAAGAAATTCTCCTCTGGATTTATTGGTGGGGCAATGCCCCACCATCTCAATTATTGGGGGGGCACGTGCCCCGGCTGCCCCGGCAGAGTCTACGCCTATGATAGCTGAGTTGGCTAGGGGGTGCTGGTGGAACTGAAATCTCGAACCAAATTTTCTGCCCTGACCGGGAGTTGAACCCCCGACCTCTCGATTGATTGGCACTAACCACTACGCTATCGAGTAATATTCTATTTTAAGTTATTAAGAGTGACTGCTATATTAAAGAGTCCATTTTTCATGTCCCAGCGCAGATTAATAAGGAGTATCCGCCGCCATTTTTGAAGCCATAAGCTCCTTATTGAACTGCTCGAACGGCTGCTGTAACATATGGCTTAAATTAGCAATTTGGCAGCACAATATGGAATGGACGACGTCTGGGATTATTAGTGTTGTAAACAAAGCACGTAGAGAATGGACAGGAAAACAAATGAGATGTCGAGGAATATATAGTAATATCTGCCATTTTCAGTGGATTAAACTACGTCATTTTGACTACAGTAACTTTCTGTTACAGACACATATACATAGACTAAATATGCATGCATATATACATTATACACATACATACATAAATACATACATGCGTGCAGACATACATACATACGTACTACATACGTATTACATACATAAATACATACATGCGTACATACATACATACATACGTATTACATATACATGTATACATACATACATACATACATACATACATACATACAGTTACATACATACATACATACATACATACATTTACATACATGCATGCATACATACATACATACATACATACATACATACATACATACATACATACATACATAGGCCTACATGTGCACATCAGGCACGTAGCGAGACTTAAATTTAAGAGGAGGCAACTTCACAGACCATTGCCAAAATCCTGGTCATTGGGATCATTAGTCAATCGAAGTTCCAGTATAATAAAAAGCAAGAGGAGGCAACTGCCTCCTCGTGCCTCAATGTAGCTACGCCTATGGTGTACATGCATGCATACATACTTATACAGTTATACTGATGTATAAGAAGTGGTGTGCGTGTGTGTCTGTGTGTCTGTCTGTGTGTGTGTGTGTGCTTATCTGTGTTTAAAATGTCATGGAAAATGCCAGAAATGTTTTCGTAAACATGAAACCGACGAATGTGGTCCCATATGCACAATTGCACATACGAACGGATTTATTGTTCCTTCGATTGAGGCCAAAAAATTGCGTCTCACGTCTTGTTGACGTCAACGTCCAATCCAATTATCTAAACCCTTCCCTCAAATCCAATTGTTTAGGATCCCACTTGAACCAATTAAAACCGCAATTTGACCCGGAAAATTATTATTCACTGCCGAATATTACATTACATACATAGGTTTGCTTGTTTACTGTTTAACGACCACTGTGTGGTAGCAAAGACCATTAGCGTCGCCCCTCCTCCTTTATCCAGGCTTGGGACTGGCACTGTCAGAAAGCGAACAGTGGCGGAGTACGTATTCACGTGGAATTGAGCTGTACAATTACAATTACCAAATGCCATTACCAGTAGCCTACTAACTAGGCCTACTATAGGGACCTGCGAATCACCAAGTTCATTCGAATCGAATCTCAAATCAAATCAGCGGGTAACAGTTTGATATTCATGTAGTATATAGCCTACTTATAGCACTAGCGTTGCACAGTACCGGGTAACACAGTAATCAGTATATCAATGTACCGGGAATGCCTAATAACTTTTCTGCAGTTTAAAATCAATGAAAATTAAGTTAATGAACAGAATTAAATAGCACAAATAATTTTAAAACCAATTAAACTGTTCTGTTCTGATTCATTAAATTTAGTCCGGCACTTTAAATTATTGCCTTAATCACACATTTCCTAATTCTGAAAGCCTCTTGAACATATACAATGTCAAAATAAGAAATCTTTGTTATGCCGTGCCCAAATCAAAGTTTCTGTATTTGTTTTAGGAAGATTGTAACTTAAGGCTATTACTATTCCAACTGAATTAACTCTCTCTCTCTGACGAACTGTTTGTGGCTTGAATTGCAAGTAAACACATACTAACTATCCGTGCCTCAGATCCACATTTCGGTGTGACCGTTCAAGCGTTACAAATTTAATAATAATAATAATAATAATAATAAGTTCCAGTATAATAAAATAATAATAATAATAATAATAATAATAATAATAATAATAATAATAATAATAATAATTCGGCTTCAGCCGAATTGCCAGACATAACACAATCAATGACATTATACACCGCTCCCTTTCGAAGGCAGGGATTCCGTCAATACCAAGGTCTACTACGCACGGACGGCAGAAGACCAGACGGCCTGACAATGATTCCATGGCGCGCGGGTCGTCATCTGGTGTGGGACGCGACGGTGGTAGATACCCTTGCTCCATCATACATCCAGGCCACCGCAGCGACGGCGGGCGCGGCAGCCGAGATCGCCACGGACAGGAAAATGACCAAGTACAATGCACTCTTAAACACGCACTTTTTCGTGCCTCTAGCTCTCGAGACCTTAGGTCCAATTAACACCACTGGCCAAAACTTTATATCAGATCTAGGTCGTAGTCTGACGCTGTCCACAGGAGACAAGAGAGAGACCTGCTTCTTGCTGCAGCGTCTCTCTATAACTGTCCAGCGGTTCAACTCGGTGGCTTTCCGCGGCACTTTAGCGGAGCCAGACCTTAGGGAGATGTGCCACTAACGGCACTTATGACGCTCATTTTAGACAGCTACTGCATCCTTGTCTATTGTAGCTTTCAGTATTGATGTTGATTGATGGAGAGAATAAATATTGTTGTTATAATAAAAAAAAATATAAAAAAATAATAATAATAATAATAATAATAATAATAAATAATTTTTATCATTTTAATTAATCTTGAAGTCCCTGAGGGATCATGTTTACCTCGGGGCATAAAAAATATAATAATAAAAATAATAATAATAATAATAACAACAACAACAACAACAACAAAAATGACAGTAATTATAAATAGGCAAATCACGCACAACTCTAGACAACTCTAGTGGAAGCATCTTTTCCTTCTCCTTTCAGTAGGTCCTATTGCAACTACTAGGCTACTATTCGTTTATTACACAAACTCGTTGACACAAACGCAACAAGGTACAAAGAAAAGCAGTTTAGAGATGGAACAAATAGTCAGATGGCTAGGAGGCTAAGGTAAGTATAAAAAGCATATAATGGATAAATTGTTCAGCGTAAGTTGCCATAAACTACCCTATAGGTATGACTTTTTTTTATCATCCTTGGCCGGCAGGGTGAAATCGTGAGGACGGGGTCGCAGGTTATGACGTCGAGTATATAACTTTA
The DNA here is from genome assembly GCA_020284085.1 of Aporrectodea caliginosa. Taxonomy (NCBI): domain Eukaryota; kingdom Metazoa; phylum Annelida; class Clitellata; order Crassiclitellata; family Lumbricidae; genus Aporrectodea; species Aporrectodea caliginosa. The sequence goes on from JACEVL010000065.1 coordinate 1,429,245, forward strand.
GGTGGAAACAAAGTGCGTAAAACAGGGGTTCCCAATCTTTTCTACCCACCTCTGGCACCCCACACCACACCCCTGGGAAATGTTTGACAAATGTTCGCACCCCTACAAAAGTATTATCACATTTGAAGACGCATGCATGAAATTGTTATTACTGAACCCGTGAAACGTGTGCTTACAAGCCTTAGACTATAGCCTTACATCCAGGCTTACAATTTTACATTGAAATAAACTTCTAATCTGACGGTCTTGCCCATACTTATCCTATGACAGCTGAAAAATGTATAATGTATTATCAATGCATTCTTATAATAATTACTTTCCCCCTTTGTCGCACCCCCTGAAATGACGTCATGTCGCACTCCCTGGGGTGCGTGTACCCCAGTTTGGGAACCTCTGGCGTAACACATGGAACTGGTTCTTTATGACGGCCTTCAATAGACCGGCGTCGGCGTCATGCATCAGTTGATCGACTCCCGGAGAGTTTGTAGGTAGATAACTAGCATGCCTGATTCGCTCCAGAAGTCTCTCGAGTCTAATACGGTCCTGCGCTGCTCCGCCGTTCTGAGTCCCCGCGGATTGCTGTCACGTGCAACAACCACTCCACGACAATTAAACCAATTAGTTTACAACAAAGCGCGCCAAGGGCTAATCATTTTTCGAATCATGACGTCATTTTCGAATAGAATCGAATACTTTCCGATTCGTTTTCTAATCGAACATCGAAGCTTCTCATGTTCCTAGCCTATACTCAGGGATGGGCAAATTACTCGGAAATGTAATTGAATTACAAAATTAATTACAAGTTACTTTGGGACATGAAATGTAATTTCAAATTACAAAATACATGGGAAATGTAATTGAATTACAAATTAACAAATTACAAATTGCGCAATTTCAAGTAATTTCAATTACGTAATTTCAAATACTGCCCATTCCTACCTTACTCTATAATTAATAATTATACTTTCACAATGGCTTAGTCAGAGAGGTCGCAATGTGCGTACGCCCGCCAAACTCGCATATACACCGACTTACTCCAACTTATCACATCAGCACCAGCCATACAATCTCCTTCCCTCTGCCCCGTAATTCTTCAATTCTGGATGCGCCTGGATGCTTTTGCGTTGAATAAGACCGTTGGATGAGTTGGGGGGGGGCGCACTATCGATCTGGTCAGCTATAAATACTTGACTGATTACAAGGCGAAGTCCCTAAATTCGTGGCACGTTCCTTTGGACTGGTTAGTACGAGCGCGCATTTCGAGAAGTCTCGAGGGCCGGTGTGGTGCGACATAATGTCCAGGGTGGAGTGTGTCCGACAACGCCCAGGTCCGTTGTCGAGACGGTATTTGGCACGACCTCGGCGAGATACATCTTCACCGCCGACAAGGTCTCGCTTCACACGGGGTCCCTTGCGACAGATTAATAACCGAAAGCTCCATTTATTAGGCGTAAGAATCTATTGCAGGTCGCGGTCTCTTATCGGCGACGTCACAGGGAATTAGTGCAAATTGCCCCGACGGACGAGGAGGACCGGCAAAGCGCACACGGTGCGGTAAGAAGTACAATTCGCAAGAATCCGAGATAGGAATCGTAACCTCGAGATTTCTATAGAGCGAACTAAAGCGAAGTCGTGCGAATCAGACTAATCATAGGAGCTCAGTCGAAAGAAAATCGGTAGGTACTAGGTAGTTGTAATTGGGTATTTATGTAGCTTCTCTTCAAGGTGCCTAGTGTACAGAACTAATCCGATTTAATCTGATCTTATCTGATGACGAGTCTGTCTAAAATAGGCGCTATATAAATTTGTGATTACGATTGCAGTTACAAGTGTTACCGTAAAGTGTGGGCGCTTACTCATTACTTACTCATTCACTCACTTAGAACCACCCACTCATTCACTCACTCACTCACCTACCATATAACACACTCACGCACCCACTCACTCACTCATTCACTCATCATGGTCACCCACTAATTCGCTCACTTACTCACCCACTTACCCACTCGCCCACCCACCAACTCATCCAGTCACACACTCACTCATTCACTTATTCACTTATTCACTTATTCACTTATTCACTCATTCACTCATTCACTTATTCACTCATTCACTTATTCACTCACCCACAGTGACCCACTCACCAACTCATTCACTCATTCACTCATTCACTGACTCATCGTAATGAACAGAGTATCATTCTGCGATCTGCTCTATCGCACTCCGTCGGAGAAGTTCCGTTCGAAATCGATGATTCACAGAAACCGGAAGTCATGCATTCTTGTGTAATCAAGCTGATCGGACAATAACAATAAGTGGGATACGTATTCCGCCATGCAAACCAGACAGAAGCAGAGTTTGCTTAGCGACTCACGGCCCCTGTTCAATCAATACTCCCCCATAACCTGTAGAGCTTATTATGACCTCCTGGATCTTATCGTAATCAGTGCAAATGGCCGCATTGTTCAGTCAGCCGCCTCATCGATCGGGCAGGTTCGCTGGACTAAGGGGACCATTGGGGCAGATAGGATGGGATGGGGGTGTGGGATGAGGGATGTGGGATGAGGGGGTGTGGGATGAGGAATGGGGATGGTGTGATTGGTAGAAGGGGTGGAGGAGAAGAGCCCTTGTATCCAATGGAATCAGATTCTTCGTGGTTCAGTGGTTGAGCTGAGACGATGATGGTGATCTATTTGGGACAAACAACAATTTCGAGTCCACGCACGCACCAACACACACAGACGAATTACATGAATTACGCACAATAACAGACACAGATAAACAAATAAACACGTAAACACACAAACATACGTTTATAGCTCAGTATTCGTTATTTAAGTGCGCATGCGTGCTTATTTGCGTTGAGCGAATGATTGACTGACTGAATGACTGACTGACTGAATGACTGACTGAATGACTGACTGACTGAATGACTGACTGACTGAATGACTGACTGACTGAATGACTGACTGAATGACTGAATGACTGACTGAATGACTGACTGACTGAATGACTGACTGAATGACTGACTGATGACTGACTGAATGACTGACTGACTGAATGACTGACTGAATGATTGACTGACTGACTGAATGACTGACTGTCTGTCTAGATGACTAACTGCTTGCTTGATTAATCTTTAGGTGATTAACCCTCGGGCTACCAAGCTTTTTTGTGACATCGGCTACCAAGGGGGTGGTTACCACCACCCTGGATTTCGTGTTTGGTTTCACATATCATAACTTGTAATATAGCAATGGATTCAGCATTCATTTCTGCACAGAATGGTATATTTAGTTGTACATTATGTGAATGCACCTCGAAATTACATCACTTTTAACAACGGAACCCATTAATTAGCAATATTTTATATTATTGCGTACATTTTGTACTTTTTGGATAAACAAATATAAGATTATGTGTGTTTTGAAACTAATCTATGTATAAAAGATACACACAATCATCCCTACACATGCTTATATAGTATAAATTTACATTCATACATATATATCCATACATATATATATCGGTTTACGTTGTTATGCTGTATTCAGCCATTTTTACACAGATTACGCGCATTATTATTTATTCTGATCACTTCCGGTATTCAAAAGACAAAGATGTAGGTATGCAAAAGAAGCCCTACATTCCCTCTAAAGAATGGTATCTTCGTTTCTCTTCCAGGAAGACAAATGAATACGCTACGGACAAAAAACTAAGGCGGAGTGCTTCCATTCAGCCATTTTTCACACATATTACGCGTATTAGTATTTATTTTGATCACTTCCGGTTTACATAAGACAAAGATGTAGGTATGCAAATGAAGCCCTGCATTCCCTCTAAAGAATTGTATAATTGTTTATCTTCTAGGAAGAATAGTCAATAAGCTATAGTCGAAAAAATAGGGGGTATCCACCCTCCCCTCTGGTGCCTCGGGTATATCAGGTATAACTTTTGAATGGCGTGGGCTACCACCATGATGTTTACCTCAAAATGTGTGCCAATGAATCTGCTACAGCTACCTAAAATGCTAAGTTATATTCCATATAGAAAAAAATATGCATAAAAACGTAGGGGGGTGGTAACCACCCCCCTTGGTAGCCCGAGGGTTAAGAAGCCAAACGACAAACTAAGTGGACAGATGAATAAACAGGCAGGCAGACAGACAGGCAGACAGACAGGCAGACAGACAGGCAGACAGACAGCCTGACAAACATAGCATGTAGAAGGTAAACGAGCAAATATTCATCACCATCACCACAACCATAACCTTCGTCATATTCTCCATCGTTGTCATTCTCGCTATTTCCTCCTCCTCATCATTGTCTCTTCCTTCTTGCTTCTGCCATCAGGCGCCTAACATAGGCACCGACTCCACAGGGGCAACAGGGACTTTCGCCCCAGTACTCACCAAGGTTCTGGGTCGAGAGCATATTTTCGCCCCAGTACCTTTTTGGCCATTCAAAATATCAAAAAAATCAGTGACGTCTTTTGGGGAGACAGGTTAGGCCCATGGAAAATCAACTATTTATGTGTAAGTCATTGCATTTGATGAAAGAGTTATTGAAAAGAGTTATTGAAAAGAGTTATTGAAGGAGTTATTGAAAAGAGTTATTGAAAGAGTTATTGAAAAGAGTTATTGAAAAGAGTTATTGAAAATAGTAATTGAAAGAGTTATTGAAAGAAGTTACTGAAAAGAGTTAATTGAAAAGAGTTATTGAAAAGAGTTATTGAAAAGAGTTATTGAAAAGAGTTATTGAAAAGAGTTATTGAAAGAGTTATTGAAAAGAGTTATTGAAAGAGTTATTGAAAAGAGTTATTGAAAAGAGTTATTGAAAAGAGTTATTGAAAGAGTTATTGAAAAGAGTTATTGAAAAGAGTTATTGAAAAGAGTTATTGAAAAGAGTTATTGAAAGAGTTATTGAAAAGAGTTATTGAAAAGAGTTATTGAAAGAGTTTGATTGAAAAGAGTTATTGAAAAGAGTTATTGAAAAGAGTTATTGAAAGAGTTATTGAAAAGAGTTATTGAAAAGAGAGTTATTGAAAAGAGTTATTGAAAAGAGTTATTGAAAAGAGTTATTGAAAAGAGTTATTGAAAAGAGTTATTGAAAAGAGTTATTGAAAAGAGTTATTGAAAGAGTTATTGAAAGAGAGTTATTGAAAAGAGTTATTGAAAAGAGTTATTGAAAGAGTTATTGAAAAGAGTTATTGAAAAGAGTTATTGAAAAGAGTTATTGAAAAGAGTTATTGAAAAGAGTTATTGAAAAGAGTTATTGAAAAGAGTTATTGAAAAGAGTTATTGAAAAGAAAAGTTATTGAAAAGAGTTATTGAAAAGAGTTATTGAAAAGAGTTATTGAAAAGAGTTATTGAAAAGAGTTATTGAAAAGAGTTATTGAAAAGAGTTATTGAAAAGAGTTATTGAAAAGAGTTATTGAAAAGAGTTATTGAAAAGAGTTATTGAAAAGAGTTATTGAAAAGAGTTATTGAAAAGAGTTATTGAAAAGAGTTATTGAAAAGAGTTATTGAAAAGAGTTATTGAAAAGAGTTATTGAAAAGAGTTATTGAAAAGAGTTATTGAAAAGAGTTATTGAAAAGAGTTATTGAAAGAGTTATTGAAAAGAGTTATTGAAAAGAGTTATTGAAAAAAGAGTTATTGAAAAGAGTTATTGAAAAGAGTTATTGAAAAGAGTTATTGAAAAGAGTTATTGAAAAGAGTTATTGAAAAGAGTTATTGAAAAGAGTTATTGAAAGAGTTATTGAAAAGAGTTATTGAAAAGAGTTATTGAAAAGAGTTATTGAAAAGAGTTATTGAAAAGAGTTATTGAAAAGAGTTATTGAAAAGAGTTATTGAAAAGAGTTATTGAAAAGAGTTATTGAAAAGAGTTATTGAAAAGAGTTATTGAAAAGAGTTATTGAAAAGAGTTATTGAAAAGAGTTATTGAAAGAGTTATTGAAAAGAGTTATTGAAAAGAGTTATTGAAAAGAGTTATTGAAAAGAGTTATTGAAAAGAGTTATTGAAAAGAGTTATTGAAAAGAGTTATTGAAAAGAGTTATTGAAAAGAGTTATTGAAAAGAGTTATTGAAAAGAGTTATTGAAAAGAGTTATTGAAAAGAGTTATTGAAAAGAGTTATTGAAAAGAGTTATTGAAAAGAGTTATTGAAAAGAGTTATTGAAAAGAGTTATTGAAAAGAGTTATTGAAAAGAGTTATTGAAAAGAGTTATTGAAAAGAGTTATTGAAAAGAGTTATTGAAAAGAGTTATTGAAAAGAGTTATTGAAAAGAGTTATTGAAAAGAGTTATTGAAAAGAGTTATTGAAAAGAGTTATTGAAAAGAGTTATTGAAAAGAGTTATTGAAAAGAGTTATTGAAAAGAGTTATTGAAAAGAGTTATTGAAAGAGAGTTATTGAAAAGAGTTATTGAAAAGAGTTATTGAAAAGAGTTATTGAAAAGAGTTATTGAAAAGAGTTATTGAGTTATTGAAAAGAGTTATTGAAAAGAGTTATTGAAAAGAGTTATTGAAAAGAGTTATTGAAAAGAGTTATTGAAAAGAGTTATTGAAAAGAGTTATTGAAAAGAGTTATTGAAAAGAGTTATTGAAAAGAGTTATTGAAAAGAGTTATTGAAAAGAGTTATTGAAAAGAGTTATTGAAAAGAGTTATTGAAAAGAGTTATTGAAAAGAGTTATTGAAAAGAGTTATTGAAAAGAGTTATTGAAAAGAGTTATTGAAAAGAGTTATTGAAAAGAGTTATTGAAAAGAGTTATTGAAAAGAGTTATTGAAAAGAGTTATTGAAAAGAGTTATTGAAAAGAGTTATTGAAAAGAGTTATTGAAAAGAGTTATTGAAAAGAGTTATTGAAAAGAGTTATTGAAAAGAGTTATTGAAAAGAGTTATTGAAAAGAGTTATTGAAAAGAGTTATTGAAAAGAGTTATTGAAAAGAGTTATTGAAAAGAGTTATTGAAAAGAGTTATTGAAAAGAGTTATTGAAAAGAGTTATTGAAAGAGTTATTGAAAAGAGTTATTGAAAAGAGTTATTGAAAGAGTTATTGAAAAAGTTATTGAAAAGAGTTATTGAAAAGAGTTATTGAAAAGAGTTATTGAAAGAGTTATTGAAAAGAGTTATTGAAAAGAGTTATTGAAAAGAGTTATTGAAAAGAGTTATTGAAAAGAGTTATTGAAAGAGTTATTGAAAGAGTTATTGAAAAAAGAGTTATTGAAAAGAGTTATTGAAAAGAGTTATTGAAAAGAGTTATTGAAAAGAGTTATTGAAAGAGTTATTGAAAAGAGTTATTGAAAAGAGTTATTGAAAAGAGTTATTGAAAAGAGTTATTGAAAAGAGTTATTGAAAAGAGTTATTGAAAAGAGTTATTGAAAAGAGTTATTGAAAGAGTTATTGAAAAGAGTTATTGAAAAGAGTTATTGAAAAGAGTTATTGAAAAGAGTTATTGAAAAGAGTTATTGAAAGAGTTATTGAAAAGAGTTATTGAAAAGAGTTATTGAAAAGAGTTATTGAAAAGAGTTATTGAAAAGAGTTATTGAAAAGAGTTATTGAAAAGAGTTATTGAAAAGAGTTATTGAAAAGAGTTATTGAAAAGAGTTATTGAAAAGAGTTATTGAAAAGAGTTATTGAAAAGAGTTATTGAAAAGAGTTATTGAAAAGAGTTATTGAAAAGAGTTATTGAAAAGAGTTATTGAAAAGAGTTATTGAAAAGAGTTATTGAAAAGAGTTATTGAAAAGAGTTATTGAAAAGAGTTATTGAAAAGAGTTATTGAAAAGAGTTATTGAAAAGAGTTATTGAAAAGAGTTATTGAAAAGAGTTATTGAAAAGAGTTATTGAAAAGAGTTATTGAAAAGAGTTATTGAAAAGAGTTATTGAAAAAAAGAGTTATTGAAAAGAGTTATTGAAAAGAGTTATTGAAAAGAGTTATTGAAAAGAGTTATTGAAAAGAGTTATTGAAAAGAGTTATTGAAAAGAGTTATTGAAAAGAGTTATTGAAAAGAGTTATTGAAAAGAGTTATTGAAAAGAGTTATTGAAAAGAGTTATTGAAAAGAGTTATTGAAAAGAGTTATTGAAAAGAGTTATTGAAAAGAGTTATTGAAAAGAGTTATTGAAAAGAGTTATTGAAAAGAGTTATTGAAAGAGTTATTGAAAAGAGTTATTGAAAAGAGTTATTGAAAAGAGTTATTGAAAAGTTATTGAAAAGAGTTATTGAAAAGAGTTATTGAAAAGAGTTATTGAAAAGAGTTATTGAAAAGAGTTATTGAAAAGAGTTATTGAAAAGAGTTATTGAAAAGAGTTATTGAAAAGAGTTATTGAAAAGAGTTATTGAAAAGAGTTATTGAAAAGAGTTATTGAAAAGAGTTATTGAAAAGAGTTATTGAAAAGAGTTATTGAAAAGAGTTATTGAAAAGAGTTATTGAAAAGAGTTATTGAAAAGAGTTATTGAAAAGAGTTATTGAAAAGAGTTATTGAAAAGAGTTATTGAAAGAGTTATTGAAAAGAGTTATTGAAAAGAGTTATTGAAAAGAGTTATTGAAAAGAGTTATTGAAAAGTTAGAGTTATTGAAAAGAGTTATTGAAAAGAGTTATTGAAAAGAGTTATTGAAAAGAGTTATTGAAAAGAGTTATTGAAAAGAGTTATTGAAAAGAGTTATTGAAAAGAGTTATTGAAAAGAGTTATTGAAAAGAGTTATTGAAAAGAGTTATTGAAAAGAGTTATTGAAAAGAGTTATTGAAAAGAGTTATTGAAAAGAGTTATTGAAAAGAGTTATTGAAAAGAGTTATTGAAAAGAGTTATTGAAAAGAGTTATTGAAAAGAGTTATTGAAAAGAGTTATTGAAAAGAGTTATTGAAAAGAGTTATTGAAAAGAGTTATTGAAAAGAGTTATTGAAAAGAGTTATTGAAAAGAGTTATTGAAAAGAGTTATTGAAAAGAGTTATTGAAAAGAGTTATTGAAAAGAGTTATTGAAAAGAGTTATTGAAAAGAGTTATTGAAAAGAGTTATTGAAAAGAGTTATTGAAAAGAGTTATTGAAAAGAGTTATTGAAAAGAGTTATTGAAAAGAGTTATTGAAAAGAGTTATTGAAAAGAGTTATTGAAAAGAGTTATTGAAAAGAGTTATTGAAAAGAGTTATTGAAAAGAGTTATTGAAAAGAGTTATTGAAAAGAGTTATTGAAAAGAGTTATTGAAAAGAGTTATTGAAAAGAGTTATTGAAAAGAGTTATTGAAAAGAGTTATTGAAAAGAGTTATTGAAAAGAGTTATTGAAAAGAGTTATTGAAAAGAGTTATTGAAAAGAGTTATTGAAAAGAGTTATTGAAAAGAGTTATTGAAAAGAGTTATTGAAAAGAGTTATTGAAAAGAGTTATTGAAAAGAGTTATTGAAAAGAGTTATTGAAAAGAGTTATTGAAAAGAGTTATTGAAAAGAGTTATTGAAAAGAGTTATTGAAAAGAGTTATTGAAAAGAGTTATTGAAAGAGTTATTGAAAAGAGTTATTGAAAAGAGTTATTGAAAAGAGTTATTGAAAAGAGTTATTGAAAAGAGTTATTGAAAAGAGTTATTGAAAAGAGTTATTGAAAAGAGTTATTGAAAAGAGTTATTGAAAAGAGTTATTGAAAAGAGTTATTGAAAAGAGTTATTGAAAAGAGTTATTGAAAAGAGTTATTGAAAAGAGTTATTGAAAAGAGTTATTGAAAAGAGTTATTGAAAAGAGTTATTGAAAAGAGTTATTGAAAAGAGTTATTGAAAAGAGTTATTGAAAAGAGTTATTGAAAAGAGTTATTGAAAAGAGTTATTGAAAAGAGTTATTGAAAAGAGTTATTGAAAAGAGTTATTGAAAAGAGTTATTGAAAAGAGTTATTGAAAAGAGTTATTGAAAAGAGTTATTGAAAAGAGTTATTGAAAAGAGTTATTGAAAAGAGTTATTGAAAAGAGTTATTGAAAAGAGTTATTGAAAAGAGTTATTGAAAAGAGTTATTGAAAAGAGTTATTGAAAAGAGTTATTGAAAAGAGTTATTGAAAAGAGTTATTGAAAAGAGTTATTGAAAAGAGTTATTGAAAAGAGTTATTGAAAAGAGTTATTGAAAAGAGTTATTGAAAAGAGTTATTGAAAAGAGTTATTGAAAAGAGTTATTGAAAAGAGTTATTGAAAAGAGTTATTGAAAAGAGTTATTGAAAAGAGTTATTGAAAAGAGTTATTGAAAAGAGTTATTGAAAGAGTTATTGAAAAGAGTTATTGAAAAGAGTTATTGAAAAGAGTTATTGAAAAGAGTTATTGAAAAGAGTTATTGAAAAGAGTTATTGAAAAGAGTTATTGAAAAGAGTTATTGAAAAGAGTTATTGAAAAGAGTTATTGAAAGAGTTATTGAAAAGAGTTATTGAAAAGAGTTATTGAAAAGAGTTATTGAAAAGAGTTATTGAAAAGAGTTATTGAAAAGAGTTATTGAAAAGAGTTATTGAAAAGAGTTATTGAAAAGAGTTATTGAAAAGAGTTATTGAAAAGAGTTATTGAAAAGAGTTATTGAAAAGAGTTATTGAAAAGAGTTATTGAAAAGAGTTATTGAAAAGAGTTATTGAAAAGAGTTATTGAAAAGAGTTATTGAAAAGAGTTATTGAAAAGAGTTATTGAAAAGAGTTATTGAAAAGAGTTATTGAAAAGAGTTATTGAAAGAGTTATTGAAAAGAGTTATTGAAAAGAGTTATTGAAAAGAGTTATTGAAAAGAGTTATTGAAAGAGTTATTGAAAGAGTTATTGAAAGAGTTATTGAAAAGAGTTATTGAAAAGAGTTATTGAAAAGAGTTATTGAAAAGAGTTATTGAAAAGAGTTATTGAAAAGAGTTATTGAAAAAGAGTTATTGAAAAGAGTTATTGAAAAGAGTTATTGAAAAGAGTTATTGAAAAGAGTTATTGAAAAGAGTTATTGAAAAGAGTTATTGAAAAGAGTTATTGAAAAGAGTTATTGAAAAGAGTTATTGAAAAGAGTTATTGAAAAGAGTTATTGAAAGAGTTATTGAAAAGAGTTATTGAAAAGAGTTATTGAAAAGAGTTATTGAAAAGAGTTATTGAAAAGAGTTATTGAAAAGAGTTATTGAAAAGAGTTATTGAAAAGAGTTATTGAAAAGAGTTATTGAAAAGAGTTATTGAAAAGAGTTATTGAAAAGAGTTATTGAAAAGAGTTATTGAAAAGAGTTATTGAAAAGAGTTATTGAAAAGAGTTATTGAAAAGAGTTATTGAAAAGATTGAAAAGAGTTATTGAAAAGAGTTATTGAAAAGAGTTATTGAAAAGAGTTATTGAAAAGAGTTATTGAAAAGAGTTATTGAAAAGAGTTATTGAAAAGAGTTATTGAAAGAGTTATTGAAAGAGTTATTGAAAAGAGTTATTGAAAAGAGTTATTGAAAAGAGTTATTGAAAAGAGTTATTGAAAAGAGTTATTGAAAGAGTTATTGAAAAGAGTTATTGAAAAGAGTTATTGAAAAGAGTTATTGAAAAGAGTTATTGAAAAGAGTTATTGAAAAGAGTTATTGAAAAGAGTTATTGAAAAGAGTTATTGAAAAGAGTTATTGAAAAGAGTTATTGAAAAGAGTTATTGAAAAGAGTTATTGAAAAGAGTTATTGAAAAGAGTTATTGAAAAGAGTTATTGAAAGAGTTATTGAAAAGAGTTATTGAAAAGAGTTATTGAAAAGAGTTATTGAAAAGAGTTATTGAAAAGAGTTATTGAAAAGAGTTATTGAAAAGAGTTATTGAAAAGAGTTATTGAAAAGAGTTATTGAAAAGAGTTATTGAAAAGAGTTATTGAAAAGAGTTATTGAAAAGAGTTATTGAAAAGAGTTATTGAAAAGAGTTATTGAAAAGAGTTATTGAAAAGAGTTATTGAAAAGAGTTATTGAAAAGAGTTATTGAAAAGAGTTATTGAAAAGAGTTATTGAAAAGAGTTATTGAAAAGAGTTATTGAAAAGAGTTATTGAAAAGAGTTATTGAAAAGAGTTATTGAAAAGAGTTATTGAAAAGAGTTATTGAAAAGAGTTATTGAAAGAGTTATTGAAAAGAGTTATTGAAAAGAGTTATTGAAAAGAGTTATTGAAAAGAGTTATTGAAAAGAGTTATTGAAAAGAGTTATTGAAAAGAGTTATTGAAAAGAGTTATTGAAAAGAGTTATTGAAAAGAGTTATTGAAAAGAGTTATTGAAAAGAGTTATTGAAAGAGTTATTGAAAAGAGTTATTGAAAAGAGTTATTGAAAAGAGTTATTGAAAAGAGTTATTGAAAAGAGTTATTGAAAAGAGTTATTGAAAGAGTTATTGAAAAGAGTTATTGAAAAGAGTTATTGAAAAGAGTTATTGAAAAGAGTTATTGAAAAGAGTTATTGAAAAGAGTTATTGAAAGAGTTATTGAAAAGAGTTATTGAAAAGAGTTATTGAAAAGAGTTATTGAAAAGAGTTATTGAAAAGAGTTATTGAAAAGAGTTATTGAAAAGAGTTATTGAAAAGAGTTATTGAAAAGAGTTATTGAAAAGAGTTATTGAAAAGAGTTATTGAAAAGAGTTATTGAAAAGAGTTATTGAAAAGAGTTATTGAAAAGAGTTATTGAAAAGAGTTATTGAAAAGAGTTATTGAAAAGAGTTATTGAAAAGAGTTATTGAAAAGAGTTATTGAAAAGAGTTATTGAAAGAGTTATTGAAAAGAGTTATTGAAAAGAGTTATTGAAAAGAGTTATTGAAAAGAGTTATTGAAAAGAGTTATTGAAAAGAGTTATTGAAAAGAGTTATTGAAAAGAGTTATTGAAAAGAGTTATTGAAAAGAGTTATTGAAAAGAGTTATTGAAAAGAGTTATTGAAAAGAGTTATTGAAAAGAGTTATTGAAAAGAGTTATTGAAAAGAGTTATTGAAAAGAGTTATTGAAAGAGTTATTGAAAGAGTTATTGAAAAGAGTTATTGAAAAGAGTTATTGAAAAGAGTTATTGAAAAGAGTTATTGAAAAGAGTTATTGAAAAGAGTTATTGAAAGAGTTATTGAAAAGAGTTATTGAAAAGAGTTATTGAAAAGAGTTATTGAAAAGAGTTATTGAAAAGAGTTATTGAAAAGAGTTATTGAAAGAGTTATTGAAAAGAGTTATTGAAAAGAGTTATTGAAAAGAGTTATTGAAAAGAGTTATTGAAAAGAGTTATTGAAAAGAGTTATTGAAAAGAGTTATTGAAAAGAGTTATTGAAAAGAGTTATTGAAAAGAGTTATTGAAAAGAGTTATTGAAAGAGTTATTGAAAAGAGTTATTGAAAAGAGTTATTGAAAGAGTTATTGAAAAGAGTTATTGAAAGAGTTATTGAAAAGAGTTATTGAAAAGAGTTATTGAAAAGAGTTATTGAAAAGAGTTATTGAAAAGAGTTATTGAAAAGAGTTATTGAAAAGAGTTATTGAAAAGAGTTATTGAAAAGAGTTATTGAAAAGAGTTATTGAAAAGAGTTATTGAAAAGAGTTATTGAAAAGAGTTATTGAAAAGAGTTATTGAAAAGAGTTATTGAAAAGAGTTATTGAAAAGAGTTATTGAAAAGAGTTATTGAAAAGAGTTATTGAAAAGAGTTATTGAAAAGAGTTATTGAAAGAGTTATTGAAAAGAGTTATTGAAAAGAGTTATTGAAAAGAGAGTTATTGAAAAGAGTTATTGAAAAGAGTTATTGAAAAGAGTTATTGAAAAGAGTTATTGAAAAGAGTTATTGAAAAGAGTTATTGAAAAGAGTTATTGAAAGAGTTATTGAAAAGAGTTATTGAAAAGAGTTATTGAAAAGAGTTATTGAAAAGAGTTATTGAAAAGAGTTATTGAAAGAGTTATTGAAAAGAGTTATTGAAAAGAGTTATTGAAAAGAGTTATTGAAAAGAGTTATTGAAAAAAAGAGTTATTGAAAAGAGTTATTGAAAAGAGTTATTGAAAAGAGTTATTGAAAAGAGTTATTGAAAAGAGTTATTGAAAAGAGTTATTGAAAGAGTTATTGAAAAGAGTTATTGAAAAGAGTTATTGAAAAGAGTTATTGAAAAGAGTTATTGAAAAGAGTTATTGAAAGAGTTATTGAAAGAGTTATTGAAAAGAGTTATTGAAAAGAGTTATTGAAAAGAGTTATTGAAAGAGTTATTGAAAAGAGTTATTGAAAAGAGTTATTGAAAGAGTTATTGAAAAGAGTTATTGAAAAGAGTTATTGAAAAGAATTGAAGAGAGTTATTGAAAGAGTTATTGAATAGAGTTATTGAAAAGAGTTATTGAAAAGAGTTATTGAAAAGAGTTATTGAAAAGAGTTATTGAAAGAGTTATTGAAAAGAGTTATTGAAAAGAGTTATTGAAAAGAGTTATTGAAGAGAGTTATTGAAAAGAGTTATTGAAAAGAGTTATTGAAAAGAGTTATTGAAAAGAGTTATTGAAAAGAGTTATTGTAAAGAGTTATTGAAAAGAGTTATTGAAAAGAGTTATTGAAAGAGTTATTGAAATAGTTATTGAAAAGAGTTATTGAAAAGAGTTATTGAAAGAGTTATTGAAAAGAGTTATTGAAAAGAGTTATTGAAAAGAGTTATTGAAAAGAGTTATTGAAAAGAGTTATTGAAAAGAGTTATTGAAAAGAGTTATTGAAAAGAGTTATTGAAAAGAGTTATTAAAAAGAGTTATTGAAAAGGAGTTATTGAAAAGAGTTATTGAAAAGAGTTATTGAAAAGTGTTATTGAAAAGAGTTATTGAAAAGAGTTATTGAAATAGTTATTGAAAAGAGTTATTGAAAAAAGTTATTGAAAGAGTTATTGAAAAGAGTTATTGAAAAGAGTTATTGAAAGAGTTATTGAAAAGAGTTATTGAAAAGAGTTATTGAAAAGAGTTATTGAAAAGAGTTATTGAAAAGAGTTATTGAAAAGAGTTATTGAAAAGAGTTATTGAAAAGAGTTATTGAAAAGAGTTATTGAAAGAGTTATTGAAATAGTTATTGAAAAGAGTTATTGAAAAGAGTTATTGAAAGAGTTATTGAAAAGAGTTATTGAAAAGAGTTATTGAAAAGAGTTATTGAAAAGAGTTATTGAAAAGAGTTATTGAAAAGAGTTATTGAAATTCCTCTTTTCAATTACTCTTTTATAACTCGCAAATAAGCAAGACTAGTATTCAATTAGTATTTGATCGCGCGACAAAATTGTGACTCGAAAACCGAGTCTGCGAGTCAAATTCGAGTCCGGGCCTTCGAGTCCGAGTCGCGACAAGCCAAGTCCGAGCGAGTCCACAAAAATCGGTCTCGAGTCGGACTCGAGTCCTAGGCCGGACTCGAGTACTACATCACTGCCTAAACCACCTTAGCTTCGGCCGATGGTAGCGGCTGAACCGTGTTGGTTTAGAGATGTTCTGCAGATGAGCACGTAACCTAAAGCTTAGCTCAACTAAACAATGAAACCGAAGCTGGAGAAATTCTTGCCCCAGTACCTTTTACTAAAAGTCGGCGTCGCTGGCGCTGCTCACAGCAGTGACCATTCAGTAGCGCTCCCAGTGTGAGAATCCCTAAAGAAGAAGGTTTTGAGAAGTGAGAAGGCTGTAGGAAGAGACCCAGAAATGAATGGTAACACGAGAGGAAGGAAGGGCATTCCATAGGGAGGGCCCAATAGTGGCAAAAGATCTAGTTTGGTCCATAGGCCCAGTGGTCCTAACTCGTGGAACAAAGAGAATATGCCTGACCAAGGAGCGGAGAGGTCGATGAGAAACTGAAGAGAGAGGGGAGCGAATGTGTAGGCCTACTAATCTATGTTGCAGCATTTTTCACACCACCTATTTTGAGAAGCTGAATTATTAACATCAGTAGAGGCATAACCGTTTTCTTGTCATATAAGGCGATGTAGGGCATTCTCTAGAAAGGTGCATTTCCTCGCTCATCCAAAACTAAGTCAGAAGATTGGTTAACCTGTTTCATAACAAAGTTATAACGCCACCCTCCTCCTTCCATGGTTGGGACTGGCTGTCTGGCACGTGCAGTCAGAATAATACTATTTCAGATGAGGGTTTAAATAACTCGTATGACGAGTTTGATCGCCGACATCTGGTGGTCAGGAAAGTGTCGCATCTTGTTTACATAACAAATGCATTGCGCTTGTTATATTACTGAAGAACAATTGACGAATTATTACATTTTGGGAATCAAACATTGCCTCTGGAGAGTAAACATCATATTTAATGTCAGGCGTTAAAATGGAAGCGTGGCTGCATCTGTGGGCAAGGATGCAACCGGATATACAATTATTTCCATATGTTTCCATTTCTGGTATATAAATTCCTTGGGGTTAAGGCTGTCTGCCGGGTCAAGGTCGAGGTGAAGGTCATGTGTAATTGTCTTAGAGGTGAAGGTGACAGGTGGTTGTTTATTCGTCGCAGGTGATTATAATAATAATAGACTGATGCTGATGAGAGTAGGATGTTTGAAGTTTGTTAAACAGTTGTCCCTGTGTGAGATCCTGCTGCAGTCGACAAACTCGCCGCCACAAATCGTTTTAAGTCGAATGATGATAATTATTTAAGGGCCTGGGGTTAGAGTTCGTTGTTCAATGTGATGGACTTGTCTGCAGACCGCGCGATATTAATTGCATGAACTTTTATTCCTTTGGGAATTCAATTTAGGTCATTTTATACGTTAAAGTCAGTTTTGCCTGCTACATGTATATGGTTCGCATAGTGTTAGCAAAGTAGACTAGTAGAGTGAAATTATCTGGGTGACTTCATAGTTGTATTTTTGCTGTACTTTATTTCGTTGTATGGTAGGCCTCCTGGTAAATTTGTTTGGCACAAATTTGTATAAATTTGCGTATAGTTGTATTGAGAAGACCAGACCGCTACAGGCATGAAACTGGTGTAATGCAAGTTAATTAAATGTATGGTGTTCATTAGTGTGAGGGATTAAAAGTATCGAAGTTGCAGAAATATCCAAAGCGCTACTTAAAATTCAAGAGGAGGCCGGTCACAAACCAACCAAGCCATGGCTTTGAGCCTCACATTGCCAGAGACCTCGTTTTTGTAAAAAAAAACTACCCCACGGTGGACTGCAGCTTGTGAGACTACAAAACAGTCTTCCTGCACTTATTCAGGAAGCCAGAAGCCATTCTGTTTTCAAAGAACAGTTTAAAATGTACTTGTTGCGTAACTCTGGGGATTAGCATTTGTCTGAGAGTAGACAGTTTTGTAAAGCATCCTAGAAGTAGCTTGCTACCGATAAAGCTATATAAGTTGTCGTAAATACAAGTACAATTCCCTGGAGAAAACCAGTTTGAAAATCAGTTTGTCAGTGATAAGTCTGAGTATTTAAGTGAATGACTTGCTACCTAGTCTTGCCTGATTGATGTAAGTGGCCTTATTAATCTTGACTGGTTCTGACTTGATACAATTTGATTGATAAAAATGACCTCATGAATTTTGACCGGCTATGCCCAAAAGATTTTAGTTCGGAATGCGGTTTTACTTTGAAGTGACTTGGATTTGTTTATTAGGCATTGTAGGTCACAAAATGGCTGCATCAAGTTTAGTGGACACTCTGCTGTCTTATGTGTCTGAGGAACATCACCAAGGCAGTGCCAAGGTCACTGTTGTGGGAACAGGTCAGGTTGGCATGGCTGCTGCCTTTGCCATGGTTACTCAGGTAGGTTGCTAGGTTGCTATGGTAATTATTAACCATTATGTCACACACAAACAATAAGTTTACAATATGGCTACTGAGAGAGAGACAGAGACAGAGAGACAAAGAGAGACAGTCAGGGAAAGAGGTGGAAGGAAGAGAGGGAGGAAATGAGGGAGGGAAAGAGACAAGGACAGAGAGACACGGAGAGAGAAACAGGGAGAGGTAGAGAGACTAGAGAGAGACTAACTGGCTGAATAGATTATCTTTAAGAATTTGTAGATATTAGAAATACTCTGGAATGCTATATTTGAAGATAAGTGCAATTGAAAAGTCCCCTTCTTTGCTCAGGGAACAATTATTATCTAGCTTAACTTAACACACAAGAATCACTTTTGACCTTTAAATGACTTAGGCTGCCAGTACAGAACTTGTAAAGAGAGCACTGCACTATGAAACATGTGGTATGTGTTCATAGGGCATTGTCTCAGAGTTGGCACTGATTGACATGGTTGAATCGAAATTGAGGGGAGAGATGATGGACCTTCAGCATGGCCAAGCTTTCCTTCGCACCGTCAAAGTTCAAGCCAGCACAGGTGCCGCACTTAAACACCTCCAGTATCAGTCTTCTGCCTTATCTGGTCCTTACATGGAAATATTTGTCTAGGTTAATGGCTGTAGTTAATCTCATAAATAAGGACCATATGGAGAATGGTACAGAAACCACAGGCCTTGTTTTTTATTTGGGACAAACAGTCAACCAGAAGATCTAGCCAGCTGTTGTCCCAATAGACAAAATAGGTAAGCATCCTAGGAAGAATACATTTTTATACAATTCAACTGTATTTGATATTGCCCTCTAAACTCTTTCCAAAGTTTATTAATGCATATGTCCATATGACATAACGTCGATGGCACATCAATTGTGCTTGAAGGACTAGCTCAAGGTCCATGCACAAGTAACTGTCTCGGATGAGGTATGAAATCGTACTCTCCGCATTGCAGGCTGGGCACTCTAACCAATAAGTTTAAGGTTCTGAAGCTGAGGAACCGGATGACAATATAGCGGTATGACACAGCATAATAGCAGTAGTAGTAGTAATAATGATGTCAGTTTTCCAAATATACCAAAGTTTCTGGCTGTATCACTCAGACAGTCTTACTGCTTTGAACTTGAACATCTAACAGTCTCCATTGATTTCCGTATACTTGCTGAGTTTTAATTTTAATTTTGCTTTCCTTGGATAATGAAACAAGCTTCTTGAAGATATTAACTGCTTTTTACTTGCAATAGATTATGAAGTTTCCAAGGGATCCAAGATTTGTGTTGTGACTGCTGGAGCACGTCAGAAAGAAGGAGAGTCTCGACTGGCTCTTGTCCAGCGAAATGTTGAAATATTTCGTGGTAAGGCAGTCAATGTCCCTTTGCTGTTATTGCTCAATAAAAAGTTCAGGTTACCTTAATATAAATAAAGTGATTCATCGGAAACTGCTGCATCTAGTTTGGTCACTTTATGACGTCGGATTAAATCATTATTCACTCTGTTTTATACTGATTGGCCGCATATGAAGGTCAGGCTATAGCCATTGTATTTGTATATTCTATAAAAATATACTTTGTTATAGATGTCCATGTTCACCTAAATTTGGCTTATATAGCTCTGCTGCTTTGTAATGTAAAGTGTAAGATAATTGCAGATTTTAGTTAGGATCACTGCATCTTGAAGATATAAGTTTGGTAAAACTGAATTACAGTTTTAATAGCAGGCTATTTTTATGAGTGATGATGTGATGTGATAGCTATAATGGACAATGGCTAGACATGACTACACTAGAAACTTGTTATAGCTTCTCTTGTGGAATCCATATCAAGAACGTCCTTCTAAAGAGGTTGTGTTGTAATGAGGTCATTTACCATAGCACAGCTGAATTTGCGATCCATGTTCCCAACAGTGTTATATTAAAAATTTGTGTTATATGATGCTTGTAATAACGGGACTTTGGTGTTGTTCAGTTTTCATACTGATGTAAAAGTTTACCTGTTTTGCTTTTGAGTAAAGATCTTTTACTGAAATAAAATATTGATTTTCAATTTTCGCAGGCATGATTCCACAGCTTGTCAAATACAGTCCTGACACCATTTTGGTCATTGTATCAAACCCAGGTAGGTTGCATCATTGTTTTAAAACCAGATATGTTGTTAGGCCAAAAACAATAATGCTGTGTTTCCGGTAACCCGACCGAGTCACTTTTTTAGGCCCGACTGGGAAAATTTTGTGAAAAATTTTTTTACATTTTTTTCACAAATTATTTTTCATTGACACATGAATTTAACCTTTAACTATTGTGTTGTTATATCTGCAACAATATATACTTTAAAATAGCAGCATACCATCTATAACAAATAAGTTTAAAGAATGCGAAACTGTTTTAGCAAGGTGTAAGAGCAAATTGTTGGATAAAAATATTTTTCAAAATAAATTTTTTTTCCTACCTACCCAGTTTTTTAAAGCTATGTTACCGGAAACACAGCATTATTTTTTTTGGCCTTACATTTAGACTATTGCGTTTACACTTACAGTGTTTAGATCATCAGGGTTTAAAGATTTTTCTGCAGATCTGCATATTCTTTAGGCCAAGGACACCATGTGCACCTTTTTTAAACACATTGAAAACAATTCACTTTAAACATGACTGGCTCCTGAATAAATATGTTGAGGAGGCATGGTATGAGTGAGTGAGTTAGTTAGTGAGTGACTGAATGACTTTCATGTAGTTCATGTAGTTGACCTTAACATACCATTGCTTATTGTCATTTATTGATGCCTTATATTTATGTTGTTGCGCTAAATAAATGTAAGCTGCAAATTGGTTTAATGAACTGGTTGCCTGCAGTGGACGTTCTGACGTACGTTGCCTGGAAGTTGAGTGGACTGCCGAGGAACAGGGTCATCGGGAGTGGCACGATGCTTGACTCTTCTCGTTTCCGCTTCCTCATCAGTGAACGACTGAAGATCGCTCCACAGAGTTGCCATGGTTACATCATCGGGGAACATGGAGACAGCAGTGGTCTGTACTGTATGCTTTATTGACATTTCTAACTGTTTGTCAAAGCTTGGTGGCTTTAACTTCTCAAACCTCTAAAATTAAAAATAGCTATCTATCAGACTCTAAGGCGCAACTAAAGACCAGCGGCTGAAAATGTGTGAATCTATACAATATGTATTACAAAGCACTTGATAGAGTGTCTGTTAAATTGAAGAAATGTAGGTAATTTAAAACTGGGTAGCTAAACATTTGCCTGCTAAACCTCTGCATGTGGCTTTGAGTTGAGAGAACTCGTTTATTTGCCAGTTATTTAAGCAGGTTTGAGATAGTTGCCTGTTGTTTGAGGGCACTGTTTGGTGTTATTTTGTTGTGCAGTTGCCGTTTGGAGCAGTGTGAATGTTGCTGGAACACGTCTGCGTGATGTTAATAGCAACATTGGAAAGCCCAATGATCCAGAGAACTGGGAACAAGTTCATAAAGATGTTGTCAACAGGTCAATTTGCGCTAATTAGTAACTATAATTATGGTAGATGTTACTGATCAACCATTAATTTTTGCTAGGTTCAGATCTTTTTAGCTTGATCTAAGTCCAATGTATTACTTTCCAAACTGACTGCATGTTGTGTGTGTGAAGTCATATGTGACCCAGTGAATAAAAATGAGTCGGATGTTGGCAATTTACATTGCAAGGAAAACAGCAAAATATGATCAGAAGTCATTTTGCTCATTTTCAGATTTTTATGGAAATGGGTGAAAATTTTTTTGCCATTTCTGAACTCTCACATTTTATGAAATTTATTGTTTTAATGTGTATTTTCAGGATTTTTTACAGGGTATAGTTTTAGCTTTTGTGATTATATATTAAAATACAAATTCCTAGAAATTGGACATAGTCATTCGTAACTCCATCATCAAGTAATAGAATTGTATTGGCATGAGCCGGGAAGTTGCGACAAGTTCTGCAATGCATTGGCCTAATGTCCAGGACCTTTTGATTTATCCGGTAAGGGCAGAAGAGTTGGAAATGAGTGTCTCCTTGCATTATGCTATGAAACATTGGAGCTATAGTTTTGCACTTGCATTATTCTGTGAGACATTGGAGCTTTAGTTTTACACTTCTTGGTTTTTCAGTGCATACGAAATCATAAAGTTAAAGGGTTACACAAGCTGGGCCATCGGCATTATGGTCTCGACGCTTTGCAATGCAATGATGAAGAATCAGCACATGATCTACACTCTTTCCACTCTTGCAAAGGTATAATCTAATCTATTCTATTTACGGACTTATAAAGCGACTCTCACAGTACAACCTAATCCGAGCAGTTAATCTAATGTTAGTGACTGTTATATTGCTGTTTTTTTTCGTAACACTTAAGGCGCTTAATTGATGATTGCTTCAAGTAAAACAATAGTAAAGAATTGTTATCTGTCTGGGGAGAAGCTTTGTAAAAATCCGATGGGTCAAGAAAACTGGAAGTGAAGCTGGGGTTGGTAAGCAAGTGGAAACAAATGATCGTTAAGTTTAGACCCGATACTAAAGTAGTCACAAAACAAGCAGAACTCAGCTGTGAAGTGAAGGTCATATCGGGAGCTGCTCTTGCAAATTATGAACATTCAAAACTTTTCTGCTCACTTGGGATTAAGTTTTAATTATTTTCAGATCTTCAGTCCAATAGTTGCATAAACATCTGCACGGTGTAAGTTTCTTGTTGAGGGCTAATAACATTTAGCAAATAACTATTGCATCAACTTGTATACATATGAGTTCACATATGTAAACCACTTGTTAAGAACCTCAATAGTACTACTACCTGGGTCAGGCTGGGTGACATCTACCAAATGCAAAGGGCTAGTGCAGGCTGTGGCAAAACTTGGAACATTAGCAGCAAATACACTGATACCTTAATGGGTTTTTGTTAAGGTCAACAGAGTAACCAACTGTTCATTAACAATTAACAGGCTGTACAGTTTATAAGAAAGTGGCACTATGACGAGGTCATGCTCAAAAGTGAAAATTAAATATCGGTAGGCTTTTACTTACTGAATGCTTTTGACAAATTTTTAATGTTTCAAATTGAAAAGCTAAATGATGTGCATTGACCATACTTGGTGAATAGCAAGCTTATTCAAACGAGTAGTTGAAACTAATTTTAGAACTAACTTTGTTCAGACTTAATTATTGCTGAGTTTATAGAGATACTACAAAAATGTTTTGTGGCTTTCGATGGTCTTGTTTGTAGGGATTTCATGGTATTAACGAGGATGTATTTCTGAGTTTACCAGTGGTTATTGGGGAAAGTGGAATAACTTCAATCTTGAATCAGCAACTGAGTGAAGATGAAGTGCAGAAAATCAGTGAAAGTGCGAAAACCCTGCGTCAGGCTATCGACAATATTAAGATATAGAGTTGCTGTCTTCCATGACAAAAGAAAGGTCAGTTTCTTCCCAATTGCAGCATAATTCGGATATTGCTCCTCTCATAATTACCATGAGTTAGCTTCTAGTTAGGCTAGTTCTTATTTTATGAGCTCTGCTAATTGATTTGATCAGATTTCATGCTGGTGAATGACATTCAGTTTTGGATTGACTTTTATGCATAGACAATTTATCCAGTGTGATAATGCAGCCAATTTTAATTAAAATAGCACTGTACATGAATTAAGATACTTGAGTTAATTTAACTTGGGATCTTACTAGGTTGGAGTGCTTCTAAAAATTTATGGTACAGTAAGATACTGGTGCATTCACATTATTTATTACTTGCCTGTAGCAGCATTAATCCTGTGAGGCATGGTTGTTAAGGTAAAGGTAAAATGTTAATTTGTTACATGCCTTTGTCAACATTAAACTTTCGAAGGCATGGTCATAGAGTTGAACATTGCAGCCGGACACTGATTAATGTGCATTAGCTGACTTGAGAAGTGCTCACCATAGGTCGAGTTTCAGTGTTAATGTACTGGAATTTGTTGGTTGTTCTGTCTCATAATTGGGATTACAAGTAATTTTTAATTATGATTGAAACAACTCAGAATTCTCTCTTTGGAAGACATATTAAGTACATTTGTATAACAAAATGGCACTTTATATAATGAGGTCAGGCTCTGAATCAGAATTAATTGTGGGACCCACATACCACACCATGTTACATAAAGATTGGTTATAACTGTTGCCTTATTTTTTAATTGTTCGTTTGCTCTTCTGATGGTTACAGAAATAAATGATTGATTTGATTGATTGATTGATGTAATGAAGTGTGCCATACAGAGGTTCCGACGTGTTCTTTGTAAAGGACGGTAAGGACCACACACGTTAAATTGCTGCACGGGTTACATTTGCATGCTATGATGTCTTTGGCCATACACGTTACCACTGATGCTGTGTTGTCTGTTATTCCAGATTCTTGCAGTGGATGACATCTTCAGTTGTCTTTCTATAGTCTGCTGCTGATGATGATGACGATGGTGCCTTATAGTTGATAAGTTTATACTCAGCTGGCAATGTTTACAATATATGACTTTGTGAAACCAGTTTAACGCCAGCCTTGAGCACTTGGTAGCAGTTATGCAAACTAATATTATTAGTATGCAAAATGAATTAGTATTTATGCAAACTGTATTACTAATATTAAAATATTAATTTGTTACTAAAATTTCTATGTACTGTCTAAGTTTAGCTGTAGTTCTCAATGGACATTCTGCAAATTTATTTGAATTTTGATACATTCTTTTAATTGTTTAAATGCACGTGTTAGAATGTTATTGAATGTTATTGGAATTGTATAGTATCAATCTGTTAGACTTGTTAGCATATGATCTGTAATGCCTTAAACCTGATATTCATGTACGTATCTAGACACTTTGCAATGTAATGTAAATGATTTATTACATGTACTTATCAGTTTCCAACCTTTACATCTGGGTTTCAATTTGCAGTGGTTCGTGAAAATGTAAGTTAGTGGTTAAGAAATAGCCAAAAGATCTGACATCACGGAGACTAGTAACAAAAAAGTATTACAGACAGTTGCATGTAATAGTTTGCCTTAATGTTGTAACTATAACAGAGTTGTGAATTTGTAGAATAGTCGCAGAGTGTGATCTTATTTGTCGTCATAGTTGGAGCTGTCTTGAAAGTTTCTGTTAGCAATTTGCATAATTCTGGTGTCGGTTCACATAATTCTGTGATGGTTGGCATGATTCTGCTTAATGGATACTGCAAATAACAAACATCATGGTGAAATGCGCCCATGACATGATTTTCTGGTGGCAGAGTTCGAATTTACTGAAGTGCATGATTTATGGATATTTTAGTAGAGATTGTCTGCTTTAGACTCAGTCTGCTTTGTGTTTTTCAGACAAGTTTGAATGGAACACATAACTGACTAAATTTGAAACTTCAAGAATTTAGTTAACTGGAAACCAGTTTTTACCTTTCAGGTTTTTGTGGTGGCATGTTTTGAAGGCCAAATAGTGATGCAACAGATCTTGTTTTGAATTCTGATGAGGTTTGTGTTCAACAGTACTACTGAACAGTTCCAAGTATATAGTTGGGTATTTTCACTAAGTTTTGAGTTGTTTGGGATCTAGTGTACTAAGTGTTTTGTAGAAAAGCGTTATTAATAGAATTCCGTTTAGTTGCTTTGACCATTGTACTTCCATTTTCTTATGTTCGTTAAAATGTTTTTGTAGAAGGACCAGCTGTCTGATGTTTGTTTTTATTGAAGGGATCAAAATTTTCATTAATTAGATGGTAGTTTTTGAGCTTCTGCATGAATAGAATTTGAGATTTTGTGCTTTTGCACTGATTATTTAGCAACAGTTGTTTTGGACCAAATGTAGTCATTTCTTTTTCAGCGAATAGATTATGTAAAGCTTTGTAATGCCATATTATTTTGCATTAAACAGAAGGCAAAGGTGTTTGAGTCTTTTAGCGTGAAATATTTTGATCTTGTTCACATACAATTTCACCATGTCAGGTCTTCTCAGTAATCATGTTCCAATCATTACTAAGCCTATTAAACTTGTGCATAAAACCATAATAGAATGATCATAGACATTCTGGTGACCTTGCTGTCCTCGTAGACTTGAAACTTGACTAACAAATATTGCAGCCATCTATCCAGCTACCCAGATGTACTCATTCTTCATCATACATGTCTCAACTCGGCTTTCTCAGCTTTACACCTCCAATTCTGACTTGGCACCGAAACAGACCAGGTAACCAGTCTCTAGCACACTTGATTTTTCTATATAGTGCCGATCAATGTTTCCATTAACGCCCAAATGGCCGATTTTACCTCCGTAACAAATGTCCAAAACGTCCAAATTTCTGGGGCTAGGCGTTGAATTACAGAGCTACGTCCAAAAATCCTGTCAGGATGCAAGTGTAGGTCCTCTTTTTGGACTCTAACAGAAACACTGGTGCCGATGAATAAGCTGGTCTTTCCGACGTAACATTTTTTCCTATTATGCTGCACACTACAGTCGACGCCACCCAATGTGCTGGTATGTTAAACGGAATGCTTATGATACGGTTTGCACGCTCCAAAGTGTTAACAGGTATTGTAATAATTGTAATTGAATATTTATATAGCGCTGCTCAAAAATCAGCTGCGCTCTCGACCTGCTTCAGTGCCTGCGTCAGAGAACAAAAATGTCTTAAGGCGTCTACGGAACTGGGAGGGTGATAGGGTTAGTAACTCAAGGCGAAGAGATTGGGGAAGATCGAGAGTTCCAAGCTGATGGGCCAGCACGTGCAAAGCACCTAGAGTAGGCCGTAGCAGAGCGCATGCGAGGGACAACCATAAGGCCACGGGTCGAAGATCGCAGAGGCCCTCGCAGGTAAAGAGGAGACAAAGGTGCAAAAAGACCTCAGGTAGGATGGGGCCACCCCAACAAGACAGTTACGCATGAGGGAAAGGATTTTGAATTGTACCCGCTGTTGGATAGGGAGCCAGTGAAGGGTATCCCGAATATAGCCTGAGATATGGGCAAACTTTGGAATGTCGCCTATAAGCCGAGCTGCTGCATTAAGAATAGACTGAAGTTTGTGAGTATTAGAGGCAGAGTCCAATGTATGCAGCATTCCCAAAGTCAACCCGAGTGCAGATCAAGGCGTGGATCAGAGTAGTAACGGCATGCAGTGAAAGAGAGCTGCGAATGGAACGTAGTTGACGCACAGGCGCGGATTTAGAGGGGGCGGAGCCGGCGTACGCCCCCCTAAACCTGCAGCAAATGTTCTCAAACTAAACTGACCTAAAACTAATATAACTGCAATTTGGGAATAGGATGTTTGAAGTAGCTGGACTGGCAGAATGGAGCTCTCTTACCGGAGATCTCTTACCTACTTTAGACGTGATCCAAGGATATGAAATGGTGACGAGTGTTAGAGCAGCACTAAACAATGCCTGACAGGATGACAGCGAATGGGAGCATGTTTTCCAGAAAGCTACTAAAATGGCAGACACAGCTGGCGCTGGACCAATTACTGCACCAAGAATATGCTCAAAACAGATTCACCGAAGCAACACACCCGCTGCAACGCCAGATGAACATTTCAAACGAAACATTTATCTTCCATTTCTGGACAGTCTACTTCAGCAGTTTAGCCTACGATTTGGAGATCTTGCGAAACAAGCAATTCGTGGTCTAAGTCTCATTCCATCTAATGTTTCAAACATCGACGCACTCACTGCTGATGGTATACTTCATTACTATCATGATGACCTAGCTGCCTTCGCCGGATTCGTTTCATCAAGAGTCAAAGCTTTGGCAGCAGATGTGGAGAAACGCTGACAGCACACCAAGCACCCTGTCGGACACCCTGGCTGACAGCCGCTCCTGTCGTATTATGTATCCAAATATTACCACAATAATTCACATTTTGCTGCTCACTTCTGTCACGGCTTGCAGTGTTGAACGAGCAAATTCTAGTCTGCGATTTGTGAAGTCGTGTTTCCGAAGTACAATGAACGAGGACAGATTTAATGCACTCATTTTATTGTTTGTCCACAAGGACATCAAGTTATAAACATTGATGACATTATCAATGCCTACGCCAGAAAGCATCCAAGGAGAATGACACTGCTTAATCCACTGGCATGTGACACTTAATTATTTTCTTTTTGGATCAAGGGTTGCATGATCAAAACCGATAACTGATTTATAATCGTTTCACTGTTAACCTTCAGTGGAGACCAGTTGTTTTATATGAGAAACTACACTGTGTCCGGAAAAAAAGGGACCCCTTATGGTAACACGAAAAAAGACTAGTAAATGTTCATCGATTTTTAAAATTCCAAGACCATTTTAATCCTGACATAATTATCAACAAAACTGTAATTTATGAACGGCCCAGTTAAAAAAATTACGTCATAATGACGTCTTGAAATACCAAATTGTAAAAACAACACGGTTAGAAAATGCTGCAATTGGCCAATGCGCTCGTCTTGAAGCTTGTGTTGAGGCCGAAGGCGGACACTTTGAGCACGCCTTGTAGTCTAATATTATTCAGATATAAAAATTAAATTAAACTAAACTTTATAATTGATAAATGACAGTTTAAAATAATATTGAAACTTTTAGATGATTTTTGTGCCGTCCTTGACGCTTGAATTTTGATGAAAATGACGTCATTATGACGTCATTATTAAATAACAAAAACTTCTATACTTTAACCAGTATTTAGCAAATTATATCAGGATTAAAATGGTCTTGGAATTTTAAAATCGATGAACATTTACTAGTTTATTTTCATACTACCAAAAGGGGTCCTTTTTTTCCGGACACAGTGTATATATATTTTTTAAAGTTCCATAACATTTTCTATAAAAAGGATCATTATAGTTTTTGCGTGATCTAATTTCATATATATATATATATATATATATATATATATATATTACGATTGGATTGGTAGTATTTACGCGAAATTACCCCCCTAACCAGAAATCCTGGATCCGCCTCTGACGCAGATGGTAGAAGCAAGATCTGAAACCGAGTTGACCTGGTCTCTTGAAAGGGAAGGATCCAAGACAATTCCCAGGTCACGAACAGAAGAGGAGAAGTGGATGTGGGGAAATCTGAGATGAAGGGAATCAGTATCAATCTTATCGAGCTGAAGACGGCCACCAAGCCATATGAATTGTGTCTTGTCAGGATTTAGCCGCAGGCGGTTAGAGGAGAGCCATGCGTCTATGGCAGAGGAAGCCTCTAGGTATTAATGCTATGTCATCTGCTGACATGGACCACAGTGCAGCTAAGAAAGACCACTGGACAGCCGGAGTCATTTCCTGTCCACGGGCAAACTGGCTAGGTGGCCAGAATGTTCCAAGCTGCCTAGCCAATTTAAGTGGCGCCGAGATACACATGTTAGCAATGCATAACAGGCCTGCAGTTGGCTATGCGCACAACATAATTAAACACATCTGTGATATGCACTTACCCAGAGTTGTCTTCCATTGAAATACACTATATTAAAATGAGACCAGCCAGTTTCTATGCACATAAGCGAATTATGCACTTATTCCTTAGGCACATAAGTGAAGTCAATCCTACTTGATACAAATCCCCATGCAGGCAAAAAACTCAATTTCAGGTAACTTGCCAGGACAGGGATATTCTTTCTTAGGAATGCACTCGTATGTAGGATGATGGCCATCAAGTAACATAGAAGTCTTTCTCACAAGTCATATTCATCAATAACAGTTGGTCTTTATTTCTTGCATCAGGTGTATACATACACAAGCACCACAGCATCAATATTGTAACGAAGTAGAAGGATTACAAAGTTGGTGAAACATTACTTTGTCCCAAGTAAAGTACATGTAGTACGTCATTACAAGTAACAGCAAGGTACTTTTGCTGAAGTATAGCAACACAGTACTTCTACTTCGTTACAGGTCAGCATTGGCTGTTAGTTACCCTCATAACTACACTTCTGACAAAATTTATCGTTACAAAATTTCACATATTGCTACAGGTATTATGCTATTATCCAAATTACAATGTATCAGTTGAAGCTATTATCCAAATTACAATGTATCAGTTGAAGGTTTACAAGTACTTAGGTATGACAGACCTGTTCAAAGTCCTTATAATAGGATTGTCTTGGTACGGTTCAAACTGTATTTTTAGATGCAAGTACTTAACAGCTACAGAAAATGTGCTATATAAATGTTCACAAAAACAAGTAACTTTGGCAGCAATTTCTCAAAGACATGTACAGCACTATAGTAATCCAAAAATAAAGTAGAAAAGCTTTTAAAGCAGAGTCGAATCACAGAAGGATGATTTCAGAGAGTTGGGAGTGGCAAGGAATGTCAGTCACGAAGACAAGTGTCTAACTAAGCCAAGCAAATGCCAAACGCTTTCAGACAAATGAGCATGGTCTGTTGAACAAACACAATTTTTCATCACGTTCTTCCAGCAAAACACGAGTTTAGCCACATCTATGTTCCGACAACTTCCAAACTGAACAAACAGTTCCTTAAATATCCAAAACAGCGCGTAACTCAACAGATCATCAACGACATATACGGCAAATATGACAAAGTCAAATGATCCGATGCCAGCAACTGCTGATGCAGATTATACAAGAATGCATTAGGCCACTTCTGCGTATGTTTCGTTGTCGCTTCCCTCGTCCTTGCCCTCCGCTCCTCCATCCTCCTTGTCCTTCTCGAGATCCTTGGCATTTGGAACCCAGAGACCAGAGTCAATACAGCGTTTTATATGTAGCTCAGCCTCCTCTTTTGGCATCTGTGCAACTACATCCTGAAGCAACTGTATGTCCTTCTTCTCAAAGCACTCCTTCATTTTCTAAAATCATCACAAACATTTGATTAGCAAGGTTTACAGTTCAAGAGCCCAGGAGTGGCTAACGTTACTTCATTTTGAATGACACATTTATTAAATAAACATGAACAAATCTAGATGTATATACAACGTTTTTAAGGATCTCTCAAAAGCAGTACAGTAACACTTTTCTGCTGTATAAAAACTCAGTCCCATAAGATAAAAGCAACAAGAAAGTTGATTCAAAGATGTTGAAAAAGGCTTTGGCACAAAAAAGGTAGATGGTTTACAATCTACCATGGAAACTCTTCACAACACTAAAGCAAAACTGTCTTAGCTTAAACAAATGCGAATAGAAAAACTCACATCAGGCAATGATTCAAAGACTTCAACAGGATCCAATCCACCTGGACCCAGCCTCTTCTGTCGCTCCTCCTAAGGCAATAGAACAGCAACAGCTAAGAAATAGCTCAGATACAACTCCTCCCAATTATTACTTATTGAAAATCATTATCGTTGGAGCACAATGCAACAAAAACATTCAATATTTAATGTCATGATAAAATGGCAAGCAATGCAGAAAATGTTCCATGTCTAGGACTTCTCAAAATGCTCTGCCTCAGATTAGCATTTCCCTCTACCTCAAATTCACATTTATGTGTGACTTCGCACACATTACAAATTTTTTAATAATAAAGAGCATATCTACACTTGAACTTTGAAAATTTTACCACCCCAATAATGACATTCTCCTTAACTGCCACAATTTCTCCTATTGTTAACCTAACTCGAATCCTTTCATATCCTGCTGCATCATGTCACGTTCTTGAAGGAATGGTGTCTGAGTAAACTAGTGACGAACCTCTTCCACTTGTCTTGTTGCCTCCTCGATCTTAGCCTGAGCCCTCTTTCGAACTCGATCTTTGAACGACTCCAATTCATCGTTGAAGGCATCAGTATACTGCTTCTCAGCAAGTTTGATTCTGTAAGTCAAAGCATAACATATATCTTAACTTCAAAGTTTACTAACATTAGTGCAGTACAATATAAACACAATTTATAAAGAACTCATACAAGATATGTAGTATAAAGAAGACAGTTTAAGTGATGCAATTAAATACCAAAGCAATTTCAAGAGCATTTCACAAAGTCATAGTGCCAAATAGTTTTCCATGTGATAGTGCGCTGGGCTTTACTCAGTCAAGTGGATCCCATCTGATGACAAGATATGTAGTATAAAGAAGACAGTTTAAGTGATGCAACTTGTAATTACAACAATTTCTACAGCATCATCAGTAGCAAGCCTTACACACTTGTCTTTGTGACCAAGAGATAAATTGCTTGGAAAAATTGCAATAAATCGCATTGGCCCTAGGCCAGGACTGTGGGATTAGTTAACTGCTGGATAGAAATGAGCACCTCCCAATTTTTCACTATGCAACATGGGACCTTTCCTTTACAGTCATGCGCAACAGGCATGTGTCAGCCACCATGTGACCTTTGAAAGTCTGCCAGAGCTTCCCAATACAGTTTCCATATAAAATGCTGTACACTGCTTGCTGTAAAGGGACATTGGTAAGATACCTAATGCACTGCCTTTCTTTCACTGGTGCAATTGGGGTTTCAATGCCAGTGCTTCACATGTCAAAGACAAGTAACCCACTACCTAGTTTTTGGACTGCTGTCATCTTGCTGCATGTCGCTCTCTTGTCTGAACCAAGCACTGCACAATAAGAGAATGGTAACATTAATGATACAACAAAGGCCAAGCAAAGGAGACAACACTTGCCTAGAGAAGAAGGCTCGAATGCAGCCACGCGGATCCAGCTCAAGAGATTTGGCCAATTCCAGAATGAACTGCATGACGATTGTCTGATGGGAGACATGGTTCATCAGATCACTCTTCTACTCAACAGAAATCATTATAATTCCTATTAATATTACTTTTTTACTAGTATTCATTTTATCACAGTAACTCACATCTTCTAGTGACAGGCAAATGAGAGATGCAATGAACAGTTCCAAATACTCACACTAGGTGTCGTCATCATGTAAAACCATCCAAACCATTGATAACATACGATTTATGGTATCTTTGGTTGGAAAAGACTTCCATGACTCGGTGCTTTTTCAACTCGTGTGTGTGATAAAAGTACGCAATTTGATTCATTTTAATTTTAAATACTCTGTCATAGATGTCAGCAATCAGACATCATAAAATGTTAATATTGTTAAAATATTCCACAAAATCATTATAAATGTTAAACTGGTTAAAATATTCCACAGACTGATCCACCATAGATCAGACGTCTGTTCTCATGAAGTTGTGAATTGAACAAAAACATGGTCTAACCTCCTCCACTTCCAAGTTGATGCACCAGATTACCAGGTAGTTAGCCGTCTCCTCACAGGCAAGATGCGGATTCTCCAAGAGGAACTCCTGACTGTCGTCATATTTGCGCATCATACCAAACTTCTTTATCAGCTTCTCATTCTCCGCTGTAAACTTTTGCTGTGAGCGAACAGGATTCCACAAACAAGTAAATTATCTCAACAACAGTTAAGCAACCATGGTCACACCTTCTCATCCTCCTGTCACTCCTCTGTCTCTGCCCTGCTTGTCATGACCACTGGAAAGCTAAAACCATTTTTTAAAGCTGGGCTGCAAGAGCTTCTAAGAAGGTATCTTAAATGTCATGTACCTGTACTGTGATGACAGCAAAGCAATTACAAGAGCACTTCACATATGCAGCCAAAGGGTCCTTTGATAAATTCACTCTCACATACTCTATGTGTCAAGGAGAGCCAATTGTAAAGACTTTGTATTTATCAGAGTCTTGTATGCTAAAAGATGAGTTTTCGTTCTTAAGCAACTTTACAAACCCTTTTGGGCTGCATACATAGTACTTCAGTGACATACTTAATAAGCATTATATTAAGCATCTAGATGGATACTTACATACACAAATTCATACAATTCTAACTGGATCATGCCACTGTGCACTTAAAAACCGCATGTATGTACAATCGTATGCATTGAGACAATTACTAATAATACATTGTCTATAAAGAACTGTTGAAAGCACTGCTCAAACAGCCATCTGATTGAAACAGATGCA
The DNA here is from genome assembly GCA_020284085.1 of Aporrectodea caliginosa. Taxonomy (NCBI): domain Eukaryota; kingdom Metazoa; phylum Annelida; class Clitellata; order Crassiclitellata; family Lumbricidae; genus Aporrectodea; species Aporrectodea caliginosa. The sequence goes on from JACEVL010000065.1 coordinate 1,462,820, forward strand.
GTGCAAGGTGCCACAAGTTCAACAAGTGACACTGAGAGGTGACTTACCAGCCGCTCCACTTTCTCTTCTTCTGTTAAGTTCTCTGGTTTTCGTGGTTCAAGTTTGTTAATGATCTACAAAAGTTAACAACATTTAAAATCCAGAGGATATAATTTTAATTGATACAGCATTTCTCACCCCACCTCAGCCTCTTTACTAAAAACTTTCATTGCAGTATCTTAAAATTCATAAAACAGGTATTAATGGAAGCCTTAAATATTTCCTGAATGAAACTCAACTGTTTTCGTTATCATTAATGGAAATATCACTGTTGCAAAGAGACTCTAATTAGATCCAATGCAGTACAGAATGTCTGCTGTCAGAATCTGGTGAGTACGGCACAGGTTCTACAGAAATCACATGTACAAATTCATATGCAGACGTCTGCATTGGGCATAACCCCACCTTGTCTGCATTGGGCATAACCCCCTCCTTGTCTGCATTGAGTGACCCTCCTTGGCCCTCTTTGCAGATGTCTTGTATGGATGACTCCTTACCTCTTAACTAAAACCTGAATAAATAAAAAGACCTATACTCAGAGGAGGTGGAAATTTTGAATAAGAATTCCATTTCCATCACTATATATATGCTGCAAGCGCTTTCTTTGAATTACAGCAAGTTAGAAACTATTTAGCAGAAATTACCTATTTTAACCACAATTTCATACAATTCACAATATCTTGAACACTTTTGTAGGCATATACATAGTTCTAATGCAAGTGAGTAAAAATTTAGCAACCCTGACAGCAACAAACTCACATTCACTTGACTAAAAAAATGTATTAAATATTTATTAAATTCCAAAGTTAACTTACCGTTTTTGACTTTCCCTCCTTACAAATCGTGTCAATGTTGAGTGGAGTTAACTGAAATTCAGACAAAAATAAATAATCTTCAATAAACCTGCAGCCAATTCAAATGAAAAATATTCAGTCAGACAAAAATAAATAATCTTCAATAAACCTGCAGCCAATTCAAATGAAAAATACTCAGTTTGCCTTTCACTTAATTACTAGAACTCAATCCAGAAACAAAGAAATCACTTTAACGACAAGCTGCATTAGTTCCCATTCGCTTTTAGTACACTCTTGTCGTTAAAGTGTTAAGTCAATAACTACAATGAACTCATATAACAAAATTCAGTTTCAATCGGTAACTCTACTAACCAGTTCATGTCCAAGAATCCAGTTTCAGTTGCTTACTACCAACCAATTTACGCGTACGTATAGTTCTCAAATGAGACGTCGTGTATCTTACCTTCTCTTTTTTTACTAGTTCCTCTTCTTTTCGTTTGAACTCATCCTCTTGCTTCTGCAGCTCCTCCATCTCCAGCTTCAGCTTTGCAAGCTGCTCGGTAGCCTGTTTAAAACATTTGCTTAAATTTCATTCTCATTTCATTTATTATTCCCATAAAACAAACATTACATAATGCATAAATGTCTCCTTATATATGCACTAACAATTAAAACTAAACCATAAAATACATTATAATTGGAATTCAATCACATTTAAAAACTCTACTTTAAAAAACTTTAAAATAGATTCAATATTGGATTCTTTAAAGTGTAATACATTTCTAACAATGGTGTCCAACAAATGCTTTAACAAATGCTATGAAAATTTGAACCTTTCAGAAATTCTTGAATTTTTCCATATCAAGGGGGGCCAATAGATAAACGGTAAATGTTACAAACTCCCAGTGAATGAGATTCTCTCAAAAACTTTTCAATTTCTCCCATGAATGTCTTAATTTCCTAATCCATGTCTTGAATGCCATAAAAACAGAACGTAACAGTTTTTCCCAACAACAGAATGTTACCTAATGTTAGCCAATGTTACCGACCCTCTACTAAATTCCACACACTAACAAAAAATACTACACAGTCTGTCACAAATTAAAAGACTTTGTGACGAAATGTTACCTGTATGTCAGCATCTTTATTTGGCTCAACTTCTTTGAGCTTTTGCTTGATCTGTTGTAGTTTCTGCTGATGACTGTATTTTAAAAAAAAACAATCCAAGAAAACCACAGTTTATCTTTACCACTAAAAACAGCCTGTCACCAAAAACTTACTCATGAATGAATCATACTTACACCCAGTCTCCAACAACTAGCCAACCAAATGAAAGAAACTCATGAACATTGAACAGCATGTAAAACAACTGCTTAATTATAATAATTTCATAGCACATAACTGTGCACAGCAGTACTGATACATAATCTGTGACAATCATCAAAACCAGTCACAGACCGTCACTCACAATCCATTCAAATGCCAGAAAATTGTACATAGTGAAGTAAAATGCACTGCGTTTCAACAGCATGTACATTTACAAAGGAATCATAACCCCCAGTTAAGGTCAGGGTTAGTGCTGTCATTACAAAACATGGCAAACATATAACCCTGACCCTGACGATGCCTAACAACGACCCTAAACGACATGAAGTATAAACCTTGAAGGCATCGTGAGGGTCGGTTAGGGTCAGGATGAGGGTTAGTCCAACCCTTAGTGTCGTAATTACAAAAATATGGCAAACATGTTACCCTAACCCTGACTTTAACCGACCCTCGCGACAGCTAACCTGACCCTAACCTACCCTCATGATGCCTAACCTGACCCTAATTGTGAAACATAACCCTGACCATAACCAACCTTCACGACGCTTAACCTGACCCTAATCGCGAACCCTATCCCTGACCCAAACCGCAGCTTATGATGCCTAACCTTACCCTAACCAATCCTCACGACGCACATAATACATCATATCAAACACTCCCCTCCAGGTATATACAGTCCATGTATATTTCAGGTCAACCCAAGTCATAAACTTCCGCCTCCGATACTATAAGTTTGTCTGTAATCCTTTACCTTCAGTCTGGTTAACTTACGAGTATGGGCACTATTTATGCATGTAATCACTTACTCTCCACGGCTTTTCTGAAGGTCTTCCTTCTCTTTCTGGGCCTGTTCCATGCGCTCCACTCGAGCCTGATGGCGCCAGCGGAAGAGACTTGGGGTATCAATGTTTGGATGCGTGTCATCTTCATCGTCAGAAATCTTTAAGTGCGAAACACAGAAAATTAAAGTAGCCCATTCAAGTAACTGCTCAAGTAGGATATATCCAAATACTTCTTTCAAAACGGCAGTTGACAGGCTTAAGGAAACAAAAATACTAGTAAGTTTCAATGAAATTTAACATGTAATTTAATAATAATAATAATCTTCTTTTAATTTCAAACTGACACAACGCAGGATGATCACAAATCACAGTATGAACGGATGATCACAAGTTATTACAGGAGTCGAATTTAACTGTTTGGCAGCCATGCAAGGCGCCCATCACGTCCTACATCTCATTTTACCAAAGCTATCTGCCGAATGAAAGGCTGAGTCGACCTTTGGGAGGGTAGCAGGAAGCGATCCCGCGTCCGTACGCTCTTCGTGCTAGAGTGTCATATTTTTAATTGTCGGTATTTGTCGCTTTAAGACTACATATAATTATACAAATAACTAGACTTCTAGTACTTTCGACTTCAGCGTTATTAAAAATTAATTAGGGTTTAAATTGCGTACAATCCAGCATTTTGAAACTTACTTCAATATGATCCCACTTGCTGTAGTCTAGCTTTTTAGCCGACATTTTTTGGCCAACTGAGAAAACTGCCAACACAAAGATTCGACGATTTAAAAGAATTTAATTAATTATTATGCGATGAAAATGGAAAATACAGCGAGTTACGAGAAAGTTCTTGCCGAGCACGTCCAATGATTATTTATTCTATAAAGATACACACGACAGAAGAAATGCTCGCCACCTAGTGACTGATGGAAATGCCTGCTGCAGCTTTTTGTGAACGAGCACCGAGGCGACGATCGAGTGCTCAAATCCAGAAAGGTCGTGGATACAGTCACGCCCGACGTTAGCCTATTATAATACTCAGGACTAGAATCACGCCCGCTACGCAATTGGTCAATGCAAGTCATATGATTTGGTGCACCTGAAAGGAGCCAACTGATAAACAATCCCGAATGCTGTGGATGATTGTTCACCATGTTTTTTTAATAACGATACTAACCCTAACCCTGACCCTAACCGACCCTCACGACGCCTAACCTGCCCCTAACCGACCCTCACGACGCTTAACCTGACACTAAACGGCCCTCACCATGCCTAACCTGACCTAATAACCCTTCGGCTGCCATTTTGTCTTTGTTTAATTACGACTCTGCCACCATTCGTTCGTACTTCAAGCCGTCGTACAGACGTACACAATCAGTCGTACTACGTGGAAGACTCTTTCTCCCTTTACCTCTGACGTCCAGGATGGCAGAAACATGACTCGCCGTAACTGACCGACGGACGGGAGCCGCTACTGCTCGGCTCTCCCTCGTCGCCTCCCCCTCAGCGGGTTGAGGCTGGCATCACTGGAGCTTCGTCAACTCCTCGATCGCCGCCACCGCCATCTCCTTTAGGCCTACTATCAACCATACAAAAGCAGCTCCGATGAACTGAAACTTGGCTCGCTTAAAGCTCATTCTTTAGGAAACAAATGCATGGAAGTATTTAGCCTAATCTCTCTCTACATTCGTTGGATATACTTATAGTAATAGAGTCCTGGCATTCTACTGCTGCTGATGTCTCGGTACGCCGCTCTGCTCCACCTATCGATGCCCCGCGGCCAGTTTCTCCTACAAAGGATCCGCTGGGACAAAACTACGGGGGCATCGTAGTTTACTTCCGTGATCACCTTCGTATCAAAAAGATCTCTCTTAAAATTCTAAAGAATCTATCGCGTTCTCCTGTGCTACGTCCAGAGGGCCGCTTACTGTTCTTGCTATCTACCGCCCTGGCTTCGTACCTCTCACTGCCGCCTGCTTCTCCGAGTTTTCCTCCCTTCTAGAGGTCTACGCCACATTCAACTCCCAGCTACTCATTACTGGGGATCTTAACATCCATTAGGAGGACACTTCCCTACCAGAAACCACACGTTTCCTGGATCTTCTCTCGCAGTTTGATTTAACTCAACATGTCGCATAACCCTACCCATGCCTTGAGTGGGTGGGTGGATGTCATCATCACGCGCGACGACTGTAGCATCTCTGATCTAACTGTTGAACCGCCGTCCATTTCCGATCACGGTCTTCTACGCTACACCATGCCACTCCTCTGGGCCAGCCTACCTTCGCTCTCCGCCACTCCCGTGGTTGGAGGCGCCTTGATCGAGAGGCGTCTCGTGATGGCCTCCTCAGCAGTCCTCTCTGTGGCGACCTTTCGCCTCTGGCCGATCGTCCGTGTGAGGACCTCTTCGCTCTCTACGACTCGGTGATACGACCCCTCATCGATGACCTTCTCCCGCTACGTCAACATCGAACTCGAATCAGACTGTTAGGCCCTACAGCCATGGCTGGACCAACATTGCCGTATGCCTCGTCGGAATGTTAGACGCTTTGAGCGTAGATAGGCCCACCTTCGCACAAGTGACCCGTCTGACCGCCTCATCTGGATTAACCATCTCCGAGACATGTATCATGCGTTCCGGCTGAAAGAGACTTCGTATTGGGAGTCGTTGATTGACCGGGAGAGAGGAAATCCACGTTGGCTCTGGGCGGCGATTGCGGACGTCCTTGGCCGCTCTACCGCCTCGGTATCCTATCAAAAGGGCGACCATCAAAAGGGCGCCGCATAAAAGGGCGCCTGGTTAAAAGGGCGCTGATCAAAAGGGCGAGCAAACAAAAGGGCGACAATCGAAAGGGCGACATAAATAGGTTACAATCGTATAATAGTCTAACTGAAACAATTGTTGATCAAAAGGGCGCGCAAACAAAAGGGCGACAAACAGGTTAAAATCGTATAATTGCTGAAAGACTTGTAATATTATGGAAAAAGGAATTGAATTCGACATTTTTTTCCAGCAACTTAATTTTCCTAAATCTGCTGTAACACGTGCGAGTTAAAAAGCAGCACTGTCAGTTTTTCGTTTAAAACCTTCATTTATATACTGTCAAATATCGTCCCAACAGAGTAGATAGGCTATATAAAATAGGAAAATAGGCTAGGTAAACTACCGTATGTACATGAAAAGATTGATTGTTATCAATGCTATTATACACTTTGTTTATGTGCGCATTTACCTTGAACCTTTGGCTTTGAACTACTGCGGACAACTAAATCCGTCCTTTCGATTGTCGCCCTTTTCTTTGCGCGCCCTTTTGATCAGCGCCCTTTTAACCAGGCGCCCTTTTAAGCGGCACCCTTTTGAATGCGCCCTTTTGATGGTCGCCCTTTAGAAGTCGCCCTTTTGATAGTAAACCTACAGCCTCCACCTCTCCATCTGAGACTCCGTTCACGGCAGACGATTACCTCAACTTTATACAGGCTAAGATTGATATTCTGCTTGCAAATCCACAAAAAACTCCTCTCCCTCTGTCTTCTTCTCCACTGCAGCTGTTCTCTCTTCGTGGAAGCCTCTTCAACCTGATGCCATCCGTCAACTCATTATGGACTCTTCTTCGAAGTCATGCGAACTTGACTTACCTGTAGGCTACTTCCTCCATTCTTAGTTAAGGACTTTATAGATGAACTTGTTCCGTTTTTGGTAATACTATGTAACTCTTCGCTGGCTGTGGTTTTCCCTTCCATCAAGCGACAAGCTAGGTCCCCTTCAAATTACCGCCTTATCTTAAACTTGTCTTTCCTCTCGAAGCTTCTTGAGATATGTGTGTCTGCGCAACTGGTCCAGTATGCCTTGACCTACACTCTCTAATGCCTCCTCTTCAGTCTGGATTTAGGAAATTTCACTCGACAGAATCTCTTATGGTGAGTCTTCTGGCTAGTGTATTTCATGCAGTTGATCTTGGCCATGTCACTCTACTTTCCCTCTATGACATTAGTGCTGCTTTCGACACTGTTGATCACACTGTCCTTCTTGGCCGGCTCTCTAACTCATTTGGGATTACTGATTCTGCTCTTCTCTGGTTCCGCCCATTCCTTACTGGTCGCTCTGTCTCGGTAGTTTCTGGTCCCACTCGATCGCTCTGCTTCGGTCCCTCTCTCTTACGGTTTACCTCAGGGCTCGATTCTTGCTCCCCTCTGTTTTTCTCGTATACCTCGGATCTGGCTCAGACTGGCTGGGGTCCTTGGTCCACTGGGTGTCCTATCCCACCAATATGCTGATGACATGCAGGCTTACCTTCATGGACCTGCAGACACAGCTGCTGTTATGGTTGAGCGTATTCTAGAGGCTTCAGCTGCTCTTGACCGATGGTTATCCTCAAATTGCCTCCGTCTTAACCAATGCAAGACTCCTTATTCACGAGCGCTGCGTCTAGTCAAAAGGGTTATCCGAGAGAGTAGTCCGATGGAGGTCCGAGTCCGGTTTCCAGAGGTTCAGAGGGGTCAGAGTAGCTGGCTTAGGTGGGTGTCGTTTATAGGTCGAGAGTTGGAAGGTAGATGATCAGTTGAGTCGGGGTGCTTAAGTTGCTTATCTGTAGTTTGTACGTCGACCTGAAATTAATTTACTTCGTTTTTGGTTATTTTGACTGGATTTTCGTCTTGGCTATCGTGATGCGTATGAAGATGGGGGATAGAATGGTTTAGCCCCCCCCGGATACTCTAAACCGGTTTATTCCATATGGGGGATATGCTTTAAAGGGAGTATTTTAATATCGCGGGACACAGGCAGTGATTAATTATTGCAACTGTCGCTCTGTACCACTTTTGACGCCTTAAATTGTCATCCGTAAATATATTATATTTCGTAACTAGCCCGAACCCGGACTTTCACTTGTATAGAGCAACGTTTTGTTCGACCAGAACACTAGTGTACTCGAGTTATCAGTCACTTATCACTATAACCACACGATACCAAGGCCCGTCTAGAGCCTACGTCTAGAGGGCTCGCATCGCCACATACTGCGACCCAGCGAGAGACAGTCTGTAGTTGACTATTTCTAAAGCGACACTCTAAAGATAATAAATTATAAGTGCAAAGCACTAGCCTACACAACACAGTGCTTGTGAATATATTCACCAGCACTGCGTCGTATCAGATCTCGAGGGGTCGTCTACAGATCGAACGAAGTCCAGTCCAGTGGAGGTCAGAGTCTGGTTGCCAGATAGTGTTGTCTTAGTTTTGAATCGAGTTTTGGTTTCAGTTACTAATAGTTTCGCATGATATGTGCTTTAGTTGTTATTAGTTTTAGTTATTTCGCTAAGTTTTAGTTTCAGTTATTAGTTTCGCATGCTAGCCTATGTGTTTCAGTTATTTTTTTATTATTTTAAGTTATTTCGCCAAGTATTAGTTTCAGTTTTGATTTTAGTTAACAGATATTGAAACTTCCTCGTTGCAGTTTCAGTTTCCTCAGTAGCCTATTAGTTCTAGTTCCAGTTAGGCCTATCTAGTTCCAGTTAGGCCTATCGTTCACTGATAGGCTATACTTAGCCATCAACAATGTGCCTCAAATTATTGAAACTTCCTCGTTACAGTTTCTTCAGTTTTAGATCTAGTTCCATTTTAAGTTATCGCTCAGTGATAGGCCTACTTAGCCATCAATAATGTGCATCAAATTACAGCAATAGGCAATAGCGCCCCTTATTCTTACAGTATGGCCAGTGGCGTAGCCAGTTATTTTTTCATGGGGGGGCAGTGGGGTGGCAGCTTAAAATTATGGGGTGGCTACTGACGCCTACCGTTGGCAATTAAAGCGCGCATCGGCATCGCGAGCCGTACGCACGATAATTGAGCAATTGAGCAATTGAACAAAATACTGAAAGTAGTCGGGAGTCATAGTCATAGTAACGACAGGCCCATCTTGTATCACTGAGTCGTTGTAACTCTCGTGGGGCCTGGTTGGGATACATCTCTGTCTGAATGTCAATCCATCTTCGATGAACGTATGAACCAGAGAAGAATACATAAAGTCTTTCGAGAAGTGAGAAGAATTGTGATGCTTCTCGAACAGCCTTCACAACATCGACCAGCACCAAATTTAGCCTATGGGCATAGCAGTGTACATAATAGCTGAATCGGGCTTGCTCAGTAATACGTGTGGATACACAGTCTGAATTCTTTCCGCTCATCACAGCTGCTCCGTCATAGCCCTGGCCAACGAGGTGTTCTTTGTAGTCCAGCTGAAACCTATCCAATGATGACAATATCTTTGCAGAAAGTGAAGCAGCGTCAAGGTTTTGTTCACTTTCAAACTGCAGAAAGCTCTCCTTTATTTCTCCTTTGTAGAAATAACGTACAACAAGAGACATCTGCTCCGATTTGCGTATATCCTTAGTCTCATCAACCATTATGGCAAATTCACCGCTAGTTTTAACCTCCTTGATAATTTTCTGTCTGACCATATCTGCTAGTGTCTCTATCATTTCATTCTGAAGCTGTGGACTGTAGTACTTTGCATTTCCTGGCAGATCCGTTAACTTCGCTGCAATTACAGGATTATATCGAGCTAATAGATGCAGTGTCTCAAGAAAGTTTCCTCTGTTGTGGCTTCCTTTTTCTTCACAATGTCCACGCTGTGCTATATTTCCTGTATGGCGGTCAGGAGTAAAACTTCGCCAAGACATTTTATGTACAAGCGGTTTTCGGCGACCTGTCTCACGTAGGCTTCACTGACCATTTGAGCTACAGATGTTCCCTTCTTAGCCATAGTTTTATAATCTGCCCAGGATGTCATTGCAATAACGTGGATATCAGATTTCACATGTGATATAAAACCGCGAAAGGGAGTATAAGAAATGGTATACCGTAAAGGAAGTTGTATAAAAAATAAAATAAGTCAGAAATTATATAACATTCTTTATCACTCGTGCAGGGATTGGGGGCAGCTGGGGTGGCAGCCCTTTCATTGGGGGGGCAGCTGCCCCCTTGCCCCCCCCCGTAGTTACGCCCCTGAGTATGGCAACAAGCCATGTATCATCACTGGTTAAACTGCCCATCCAGCTCGAGGTGGTGCATCTCCAAATTTAAAAAATCTAAAACTTAAGCCTATTTGACCAGTCTGTAACCAACATTAATATTGTTAATATTCGGCAGTTACAGGTAATCAGTTTAAAGAATATTCGCCAACATAGTATTTTAATAGAACGTATGGACCGATATATTGTAATACTTTACCGACAGAGCTAACATGTCTTCCATCATTGTGCCAGTTTAAAAGCAAACTAAAGTCTTACCTATTGAATGCTGTATATCTGTAAGTTCAATTGATTTCTACTTGTTATGTAATTCTAGATAAAATGCTAAGGGCTGGTTGTATGCGATGTGTTCACGTTTACCTAGCAGCTAATGTTTGATGTCATGCATAATATGCTGGAATACTCTACCGACGTTTAGGCCTACCTAGCAGCTAATGTTTGATGTCATGCATATTATGCTGGGAAATTCAATGTTGATATTGTAATTACTCACGGATATGCTATTTAATAACCAAACCATTGGCTGAAATGATTGACTGTAATCGGGCGACCTCTGTCAGCGGAACGGTTCGTTCCTTTGGGGTTTCCCATTGACACTGCATGTATAACTAAACTAACTGTTTCCGTGTTTATATGTTTTCGGTGATCAATAAAGCATTGATTGATTGATTGATTGATTGATTGATTGATTGATTGATTGATTGATTGATTGATTGAACATACTCGTCGATACTCGATATGTGCTATTCGGATAGGGGCCTAAGTGTAAAATGTCTATAGGCCTATATTAAACACCGTGCGTATTGTCGATTGTTGTAACAGAAACACATTTAGGTGATGGGTCTGCTCTTTTGGGTGGTGGATCTCATATAGGCCTACTTCAGGTGGAGGCTTTCAATTCCGAGGAACCGAAACTCAGATCCAGTCGGATCCGGCTGAATTTAACCACTATATGTAGGCTATCATACATGACATATGTCCTTTAAATGATTACCTGTAACTGCCGAATATTAAACGCGTAGGCCCTAAACGATAAGCCTATCACAAGATTCTCCGATTTCCCCCTATGTCCAAAGATCCTAGGACGGTAAGTTTTCCTTGTACGTTTTCGTTTAGGTTTTCGTTATTATTAATTTTGACTGTTTTAGTTTCAGTTGCCGTTTTGGCCGGTTTCGCGAGTTTCAGTTTTTTCGTTGTCGTTTTCGTTTTAGTTTCAGTTAACTATGACCTTGAGCTTTCGTTCACGAATGTTTTCGTCTAAGTTTTCGTTAACGAAAACAACACTATTGCCAGAGAGACCAGAGAGAGAGGAGGCAGCCTACTGAGCCTACAGCAGACTGGGCAGAGCAGCTGTTACAGCGGGTTTCTTTGAGGACGAGAAAATTTGGAAGAACTCGAGACGTTAGTGACTGATGGAGGACGGGAGAGAGTGATATAATGAGGATCGAGTAGACCGGGTGATGAAGAGTTCGGCAAGGTACTCTGGCTATTGTAGTGAGTTGTAGGTTAGCGATTGGACTTTGAAGTGGTTGCGCTCAGGGATTTTACAGTCATTGGAGTGTTTTAAGAACCTGAGTGAAATGGTGATGCTTGGGTGTCTTAGCGACATATGTATATATTGTATTGTATTGTATCTATCAATTTATATAGCGCCTCTCGCAGTGCACACCAATCAGAGGCGCTCCCAGTGCGAAAGACCCAGAGAAAAGAAAGAAGTCTTGAGACAACGAAAAGAGGCACTTGACCCACCAGTTAATAAACAGGAACGAATCAAAGGAGGAAGCTGGTTCCATAGAGCAGGGCCAATGAAGGCAAAGGCTCGCGTTTTAGCCATAGCAGTTCTCGCTCGCGGGACAAAGAGATCATGCCGGTTTAATGAGCGTAGCGGGCGAAGACTGAAGAGAAGTAGCCGAGGCCGGAAGCCGGACAAGGTCACATAGATACTTGAGAGTTTGGCCAGTAAACGACCGGTAGATTAAAGAAAGTACCTTGAGCTGAACCCCAGCAGTAAGAGGGAGCCAGTGAAGGTGGTCAAACATGAAAGCAGAGATGTGGGATGAGCGAGGCAGTCGGGCTACTAGTCTGGCCGCAGCATTTATAAAAGACTGAAGAGGAGAGAGACGAACCTTTGGGGACCAACCAAGAGAGAATTACAGTAATCAATCAATCAATCCGAGAGCAGATGAAGGCATGGACAATAGAGGTAAAGACAGAGAAGACCGAACGTCGGATTGCTCTAAGTCTAAGAGTAAGACGCCTCAGGTGGAAGTAAGAACAACGTGTAAGATTGGCAATATGTTCAGAAAAGGTAAGGATGCTGCCCAGGACTACGCCAAGGTCTCGTACACTGGAGTGAAAAGTGAAGAACTGGAATCTCTCTGCAAGAAGAGGGAGATCTAGCTTAAGAAGCTGTTGGCGAGTGCCGAACGAGATCAGCTGCATCCTATTTGGATTCAGTGAGAACCGATTCGAGGACATCCAGAGGTGCAAGTCTCGAGTGCTTTATATAAGCTTATAAAGCACTTTGTTAAGTTTGTTAGGCATAGGTCTTACATGTATATGTATAGGTCTACATATAACCCCTAAATGTTTGACTAATTAATATGTATTATCCGTTTAATTAAAGTTTTGGAGTGGATGGATCTTGAGCAGCTGCTGTTCTGAAAACCAGCAAAGCATGTAGGTTGCATAGCCGAGTTTTTCAGTGCTAAAATGCATCAATGTTAACTGTGCCTAAGCCATAGCTTCTACAGTTCAGTCCTCCACATTGTTTACATGTACATGTATTCAGCAATAATTAAGCCAATATAGATAATTACATTACAAAGCTTTCAAAAAGAAACTGGAAAAGAACAATCAATGGATTCGACGGAATAGCATATAGCCTACAACCACTATTAGCAGTGTTAGTGGATGCGTACCAATAGGCCTACAGTAGGCCGCTTATCAAAGCACTGGAAGTCTCGAGAGACAACTTGGATTTTATCCAACAGTTTAACTACATTTTATGGCATCAAAGGCCGTTGAAGTAGTATAGTCTGGAAAAATTATTGTAGTTTTCACTGTCGTAGGCTACTTGTGCAAAATTAAGTGAATTTACGTGGAGTTACAACAACAAAGTCTCTGTCACCGAATTATAGCAGAAAACAGGGACGGACTTAGCCTTCACTGACGCTCCAGGCAAAGTAACAATAGCCTACATTTTGGTGTCTCAACCTCACTTAATAAAAATCATTTTAAAATTAAGACAAAATTTGTTGTGAAAATTATGGCGCTCCACTGCTCCAGACAACTGCCTGCTCAACCTATAAGCTGGCCTTGTCAGAGGTTCGATTAATTCTGAAGTTTGCTCACTGGGAGAAGGCATTTAAATAAAGACTGATCGTATTCCAAATATCGCAAATATATGTGCTAACCCCATTTCTCTACAAATCATCAGAATATAACATGCAGATTCTATCCCTCTATACTTGTTAAGCTTATACTTGTTCTCCGAGTCAGCACACTACGTCGGTCCGCAATACATGACGTAATCTATCTTGAAATTTGTCCAATAATGAAAAAGCTTGCAAATTTTAGCGCTATGAATGCGTGTAGCCTATTTCTGCTTAGCAAAGGCTCGACAAAAACAGCCGACATGGGAATTATTCTATTTACACGAATAAACGCAGTCTCATTAAAATAACTTCTTCTTATGATGCCCTGTCGTTTAAAACTTCCTCAGGTCTATGTCAGCGATCAGCATTTCCAGGAGGCCACGAAGATTTTAACACAGGAGGATCGGCTCTTGGAAAATGAAATACGCCATATGGCAAGCGAATTACAGCGCTATAGGCTTATTCTACTCCTTGCCAGCTGATAAGCACAGTGGATTGTCGAGACCTGAAAACGACAGTCGACTGAAACTGACTCCGGAACCTCTTTCACAAAGACGGTGGCTGACCTTCCGGCGTTAAAACCTCCATGTCCGTCAATGCCACCTATTTATTCAGAAAGTCAATGGTGGCGCGGACGCTGTTGCCAGTGGCAACGTCCAGAGCAACGACCTTGATCTCCGTGTCGCCGAAGGTCAGTCGTGCCTGGACTTCCCTCCGTCGGCCCCCGGTCGCACTCTGGTCGAGCTGGGAAAGGTCAAGGCGAAGCTGTCCGCGCACTTCTTTCTCGACGCCGTCGTCCGTGATGAACTGGACGTCATCCCTCTCCGAGCAGTACATCTCGAAATTGCCGAACTTCTGACCCGGTCCAGCTGGAGTGTAGCTGCGGATGACGGACGACCCGAGGGCCACCGACTGATTGGCAAGGACGAGGGGGTCGAAGACGTCCACGCACCACTCAACACCGTCCTTGTAGGCCAGCTTCGACTCTGGGTGTCGACCACGGATGAACTTGTTCAACACCGACAGACCGTAACTCATGCGTGATTTGCGAACCGTGACGACTGCTGGGTCGCAGCCGAAACACACGGCACCTGTAACAGACACGAGACGTCACCATCATGCAATGTAATGCGATGCAATGTTACGTAATGAGATTTAATGTTGCGTAGAGCAGTGCAATTTAGTGGCAATGCTGAGTAATGTAGTGTAATGTGGGTATCTTGAAGTTGCGCAATATAAACTATCGGAATGAGTAACTGGACATTTATCCCGAACTTCTAAGTATTCGAAGTGCTAGTTGAAAGCCTAAATAACAATGTTTCGTTCATTAACATGGTGCTCAAACCGTATTAGCAACGAGCCTGCCAATGGAAAACTAATGTCCTCAGGTCACCAAAGTTTATTCTCGAAGCAGACGTGTTTAAAGAAGTCACATTATAATAATACATGCCACAATACAATATGGAAACACAGAATTACACAACATCACGTGTACAGTAGAGGAATACTTCCTACCCTTGAAGACATTTTGCATTCATGGCTATTACAAGTGAAATTCCTCGTATACCTTTCAGAATGGCCAGACTTGCATCAGCCGGGATAAGGACTTTGATCATGTGACTGAAATCGTTCCTGATCTCCTGCTGAAGCATTGGTGACTCAGCAAATCCACCAACAAGAAATATGTACTTGATTCCTAGGGTACAAAATACAATTTATTACTGTAATAAGTTGTTTTCTATTATTGTACTTTCTTAATTCAGTATTTTTCACCCGAAGCAAGAATGATCCCTCAGGAATGAAACACATAGGGCCTACATAAGAGGTAAAAATGTGTTTCTGAAAAGGCAGGCCTCACCCTGAAGATCATCCGGGAAAGTGCTCCTGCGGACAATGGCATTATGGCTTTGGCACACCCAATATCCATAAAATCATGTTACGTATACATGTAATGCTATCTGAGGAAAGTGGCAGAGAGCTGAACAGCAAACCTTCGCGCCCACAGGTGGTGGATAGAGACATGGCCTCAAGCATGGGTTCCTATATAGTTATTATGCAGAGGTCCTTGCCTCAAGTAAGGAGATTAGCCTCAAAATAAGTGGAATTCTTCGTTGAATAAGCATGCAGCCATGCAGTGGCGGAACAACAGCGGCGTTATCATCAGGGGATGCTGGGGGGGGCGATGGGTGGCATCATCTCCGGGGCAAATACCACAGACACCCAACGATAAGCATGATGTTCTTTCTGCTGCCAATTCGGGAGCCGAGGTCGTTGTTGATGGGAGGAAACACGCAAAGTGTCAGTTACCGTCGCATCCCGTATCAATGCACTGCCTGCAGTCCTCTATGGTATAGATATATGATAGGTATAGACCGCTTTTTGCCGTCCTATCTACATAGACCATGCGGCTTCTTTACTGCTTGATGTCTGCCCGAATAAGCATTATAGTAATGAATAAATAATAATAATAATAATAATAATAATAATAGTAAAAGTAACACTACCAGTAGCAGCAGCAGTAGTGGTAGTAGTAATAATAGAATTGATAATAATAGCAATGATAATAATAATTATCAATTATTATTTTCCCCTAGGTACATATGATCCTTCTGCATTGCAAAAATTATGCGATCGTTGTTTTTCGCATATGGCTTTTGCGACGGAATAGGTGCTGCAAAAAGGCGATTGCATTGAAGCTCTGCATGGATAGCCATAAATCAGTGCTGAAAGAGAAAAATAGTATCTCTGTTGTCTCCAGATATTTGTGCAAGCGGTAGCTGAGGAGGTTGATCAGTGCAATTTATCATCATTATCATTATCAATCATTATCATTATGATCTTGATTATATCTATTCTTATTCACGAGAAGTATTAACTTGTCTGGTATTAACTAGGCCTACTAATATTTAACGCCCTGCATTAATTTGTTGTGCTTGTATAGCAGAGGCGCTTGTAAGTGTGTAAGTCAAAGGGTTGAACCCTTTCCTTGACATCAGGTGGCAGGGAACGTCGCGGGCTGTGGGTATGTATGCCAACGGATCGGAGACCTTACCCTTGACGTCTGGGTTGTTGAGGACTTCGCCGATGGCTCCCTTAATCTTGTTAAGCGTCGGCTGGAACAGTCGGTCCATGGCTTCCGGCATGAGACGCATCATTCCCTGAGATGACCAACGCACGTCCTTGTTGCCGTACTTCCGTATTGCTGATTCTACCGTACTGTTCTGCAACACCCAAGCAGGCAGTGACCGATTTAGAGGAAGCGTATTTTTTTTTCTTACATTTCATGCACTTTAAAGTGCAACAATTGTTTCATCAAATCAGAAGAGAACAGATCAAATCAGATCATATATATAGATTATCCAATTCTATCTAATTACTTCTATAGCACCATAATCATATATGTGTATAAAAATATATACATACATATATTTATACACACACACACACACACACACACATATATATATATATATATATATATATAAAATGCCCAAGACTTCATCAGTTAGTAACTGTTAGTTGATGGTCGCTTCAAGCGAAATCGTATTCAAAAATTATAAACCACTGAAGAAGTCAGGTTGAAATCCGATAGATCCGAAAAATCAGAATCCAGGCTCCGACAGGTATGCATGTTGAAAGAGAGAAGTCTTAAGTTTAGATCTGAATGACATCAAAGAACTGAGAAGCAGACTGAATTGGCGTCGAATTTCGAAGCTTCTATAGAAAGCCGGAGAGTCCAACACTGCTTGAGTAGGCTACATCAAGGGTATCCATTCACAGAAACCATTCATCAAGCAGGCTACAATATGCACTTGTATGAGGGATGAACATTCAACAGTAATTATGTAGTTCGGTTGGTAAAAATGCAGTACTTTGTGAACTGTAAGGGAGAGTTTGAATTGAATTATAATAGATCTGATCACATTGGATGAGATGAACTCACCTTGTGCTTCTTGTGATAGTCCATGAAGGAGAATGGCAAGGGGACATTGAGTGGTTTGCTCTTGAAGGGAGTGGCTGCCCTCTTCCTCGACTCGAAGGCCATCATCAGGTCAACCCATCCGGCTGGCCTCTTCGCCTTGAACACATCAATGAACTCAGCGCCGAAGATGTCCACCAAGAGGGCCTCAAATTCCAGGTCCACGCCTAGATGAAGGAAAGGCACACCCAGTTATGAAGCCTTATAACAGCGCAATATAAATACCCAGATACGTGATTTTATACACATTTTGACTGTCGGTTAAAATATACAAAATATACAAATGTAAACAGAAAGTACACACCCACATATGCATCTCAACAGTGGGTTAAATAAAGGAGCCGTTAATGAATTCCACGAAATTACGAATAGGTGAAGGAAAGGCTTCTAGTTTAGAATTTCTAAAGTCTCTATAGAGTATAGACATTATTATCAGATACAATATAACAGTCCACACGCTTACAGAAATAACAGTTACTGTCTTGCAAGAAAGCTCTGTCACTATGCGCGACGTACAAATTTAATAGACAGACTGCAGCGTGGCCTTTAGTTTTAGCAAAGAAGAAACCGGGGCAGAAGGCAAGAAAGAGGAAGAAAAGAAACACGTGGAGATATTGGGGAGAATTTAAAAAGGAGAATAAAAGCGGAATAAAAAGAGGAATTGGATTAGGAATTGAAAGCAGTAGGCTATAGTATTATATAGGCCTTATCAGTTGTAACGGCACATAAACATAATTCATTTAAGCCTACGCCCAAGGCAATGTAATTCTAAGCGACGCTCTTAGACATATATTGCCCATCTCTCATCTGAAATATTTTAAGTTGCCGCAAACACGCCATCTGTGAATATATATACAGGGTGGCGCAGAGAAAGTGAGACCGCCTAGGATAATTTCAAATAATAAATATTTTTTTATAACTTTTTCTTCTAAGAAAAACAAGTAAATTGTTGCCAAATACTAATTTATACCAAATCAGAAATCAAATTCAATTTGTCTTCCTCGGTTCTCAACAGGTTTTACCAAACGTCTGCGCCACTGGTCAATGCTTCTGTTCATAAACCGTTGAGAGAATTTTTGCCACTCTTCAACGTCCTGTTGCAGTGTCCAGCTTTGACGATTACATATCGCTCGATTATGCGGAAGCAATCCTTGTATTGAGACGTGATCACATTAATAATCACTGTTCACTTTAGCTCCAGATTCAACAAACATCACACTGGTTTTTCCCATCCGAGATACACCGACCGAAACCACGATGCCACCACTGAAATGTTCACGATCGCGTACGAGTCTCTTTGCTGGGAACTTGTGTTTTTCCTTGCATCAGAATAAACACGATCATTTCGAGAATTAGCCGGTGTGGCAGTCAATGTCTTTTCATCTGTAAACCAAATGCTTCGTAAGCCCCTACAATGTCTCGTTTTGACATCTGCCAAGTAACTGTTTTAATTTGCAGTTTTCGTTTATAACCTGCCCTATTACGCGTTTGTACGGTTGAACTTGCAAATCTTGCTTTATAATGCGTTGCACTCTTCTTCGTGATATGCCAGTTTCTCTTTCAATTCCCTTGGATTCTTGTGGCTGTGAGGATCATCATCCTGGCTGCAAATCAGCTCACTCACACGCCGAATATTCCGTGTCCGTGCTGTTCTAACTAATTTCGGGCGGCCGCTTCATGATTTACGCGCTGTCGTAGTCCTACCATCGGCATAATTTTTTTACAAAGTCGATTTAGACTTGTTTTACTCCAGGATTTATTTCGAAACTAAGTAATCATTCGCCTACCTTCCCATAATTTTACAGTTTAAAAACCGCCAACATAATTTTGCACAAGATTTCACGAGGCGGTCTCACTTTCTTTGCGCCACCCTGTATATATATATATATTAGTATATTATATATACATTATATATAGGCCTATATATATTAGTATATTATATATACTGGACTTTAGGACCTGTCAGACTGTTTTCACTAGTTAGGGTGCCTTATTACCATTCATCGAAAACTGTCAGAGTCCTGGGCATGTGGTGTCATCTTATTTCAGACACCGCTTTCACAGAGAATGTCTAGGGCCTACTGCACTGTGTGTTACGAAAGGCATATTACACCACAATGCACTGCATGTGTAAGGTTATGTCGATTGTGTCTTTGAATGAAGGGAACAGAATGATGGCACTTTATCATTCAGGCATAAAGCACAATTGCACACTCCTGCATTTACAATTGAGTGACAATAAAATGTTCAGGGCATCTGGGACTGGGAAGGCATTTTATTAGGCTATAATGGTCTTGATACATAAATACATACATAGTTAATCTCTGATAATCCGATACACACTTACAAAAGACTAGGCTATAGTCCAAATGATCAAGAATCTGTGAACAAGGTGATTCTAGCCTTTAATTATGGTGAGCCCTCACATTAAACAGATTACTCAAATCACTCGAATACGTCTTAAAAGGGCAATATACGAATGTAGCCTACTTTTACAATGAAAATTACGTTAATGAACTGATGATTGTTTAATTCTATGGTAACTGACCCATTGACCCGTAAGGTCCTCCAGTTGCCTTGTAGAGTTCGGCCAATTTCCCGGTCTCTGCACTCAACTCATAGACGGTTATGTCGACTGTGCCACCTCCGCAGTCTGCGACCATGTAGCGCATCCCTGAAAAGCACAACCAACTGTTTAACTGGCAAATTGATTGATCAACTTGGCAGTGGCGGCGCCAGAGGGGATATGGGCTTAGCTCCACTGTAACTTGGCTGCTTAGTTGAGTACTTGATTGGTTTATCAATTGATCGGCTAATTGATTAGCTAATCGACGATGTATACCACGGCAAGACATGCCTTTTAAAAGAAAGTTTTAGAACTGCACAACCCCTTACAAAAACCATGGTAAATTATTCCAAATCGGATGACAATGAACATTTTAAATAACTTTTAACTGCACAAGAATGCTTCTACAACTGCACAAATTCATCTAGAACTGCCTTTTTGTGTAGAGCTCCACACTAAAAAAGCCCTGCAGCAAGAATTATAATTCAGTGAACTTTTGCATTATGATGTCTGAGTCCAGCAAATAAAATGTCACTTGTAATCAGATCTATTTATCATCTGGACCTATGCGGAGTAACCTAACCTGGTGTATAATCTACGAACGGATTAAACAGGACATATTATATGTTAGGGGCGACTTCATAGTGTAAGCGACGAGACATATTGCAGACAGACAGACGGTAGAATGGATGACATTCACTACATTAATCGCAGACGAAGATCCTCACTGATAAACAAAACCAAATCCTGCAGCTACGCATAAACCAGGACGTTCGTCTGTTTATTATTAAACATAAACAAACGACCCAGCCAAAGAACAACAGCTAAGAAAGGAACAGCTATATTTGTAAGCCCAGGTCTGCGCTTTTCTTCACTGCGTGTTCCCATGCTCATCCCTGCTTTCTCAAGTAGAAATTATGAACGGTTTTTAAAAACTTCTTCATAGGGTTTCACTGCAAACGCTGACACCAGGCAAAAATATATAGGCCCATGCACACATGTTTTGCTCTCACAGGAATATAAATAATAAACGGTGCCATGCATGTATAGTATACGGTGTACGTACATAGTATACATAGGCTTATTATACTGTAAGCAAATATAGGTCTATGGCGCACACCTTCTTGTAGACAATAACACATAAAATCCCACAAATACAACATATATCATTTAATAATTTTACAGAAACTTTGTTAAAGGCCTGATTGCCATAATGCATGAGTTACACATAATATTACACAAAAATTACACAGCAATGCATAACATTAATGCCAGCATTACGTTCCATCACATCGCATTAAAAAGATATGCTGCAGAGTCATTGCCGGAAGTGGCGCTATATAAATATGCGATCAGATTGCACTTATCAGAAATTGTAGGCTATATCATCGTTTACCTATCAGGTCGAAGTCTTCCCCGACTCGGACCTGCGTGTACATGGGAGATGGAGCTCTTTGGAATGACAGCGAAAGGGCGTCGGCTGGCAACGTCTGACTCCACCGATTCGTATCTGACCCAAATAACAGAAATAGCTTTAAACATACGAACGAACGAATGAACCAACGAACGAATGAACGAACGAATGAACCAACGAACGAATGAACCAACGAACGAATGAACCAACGAACGAATGAACGAACGAATGAACCAACGAACGAATGAACCAACGAACGAATGAACCAACGAATGAACGAATCAATGAACGGACGAATGAACGAATGAGGAACTGACTGAACGAACGATCGACTAACCTACAGATTGACTGACCTACAGATTGACTGACCGACAGACTAACTGACCGACCGATCAGCCAACTGACTGGCCGACTGACTGGCTGACAGATTGGCCGACGGATGGACAGGATAAGTGAATGAATAAAGGAAAGAAGGACCTATGAACGAACGAGCGACTTACTGACTAACTGACTGAACGAACGAACGAATGCATGAATAAAGAGCTGACCTTGTTTGGCATAAAGCTGAGAGACGCGATCAACGAGAACGGGTTCAGGGGTCGACTCCCTCTTGGAGACAGGGGAGACGGATCTCTCAGGAATCAGCTCAGACTCAGGAATCAGCTGCTGAAGACGCTGCTTCCGAATGAATACGGACGCAGCCTCCGGCTCCAGGGCCACCAGCAACTGATCAGGATTATCCGCTGATGCTATTCCCGCCTGCACATAGGCACACATATACATAGGAACGTATACATACAGAAACATATACAAGCATATAATATATATATGTATATATATATTTAAGTGCACCTTTACATAAAACATACATACAAACATAAGTATACATATATGTGCACATATACTGGGAATTGCAATCCTACAAACGTAAGCATACGTCTTCTTGCATATAAGCAAACGCTACTGCATATACAAACATATTCACCCATTATAAACACATATATACGGAATAGTTTGAATACTATATAGGCAAATGTATACACTACAATACAATAAACAAAGCAACGGTAACTTGACAATGCCATCCTGACAAAGTTCAGAGTGCATACATGTTGGTTGCAAACACGCGAAGGTAGAGTTCCACATGGATAGACCAGCAAATTCCGAATGAATGCAGACAAACGACAGAAGACATGGACAAGTCGTGTAGGCTTATAGATACATGTACGCATGTGTACCTACACCATTATATGGTGGCGATTGACGACACACTTTTTGATCACTCGTACCGTATGACGCAAGACAAGATAGTCATTAGAAAACTAAAGAGACGCCAAACAACTCCTTACAGGCGACCAGTTAGATTCAGAGGTGCAAAAAACGAAGTTTTTCAATATGAAAAGTTTTTTTTGTTTTTCGTTTTTTTGTTTTTGTTTTTTGTTTTTAAGATATCCCTATTTCGGATTTAAAAAATCATAAAAATGGCATGAATACCGTTCAAATTAATCAGATGTAGGCCTACAAATGAAATTAACCAGAACAACAGAACCGTAGAACGTCATGTTACGAAATTAACAAAGACGATACAACAGTTGCCAAGAGATTTGAAGAGACGACAGTTTTGGCACTTATAATATTTATAAATTTACTCAAAAAACCAAGAAATCAAATTTTTTTATAAAAAAATCAAATTTTTAGCAGCCCTGGTTAGATTCGTGATTATTCTGATTTCTGACCTGGTAGGCTGCTTGTCGCATGAACTGTTTGGCCGGTGCCTTCCAGATGGCTGGCACTGTGATGACCCAGCGAACGTCCTCGTTCAGGATCCTCGTTGCTGATTGGTCGCTGACCTCTCGGAGGGCGTGGTCTCGGAAATAGCGCAGAGCGTGAGAAAAGACGGAAAGTGCCGGGAATGGGTGACCGTTGCTCGCCTCCAGCTCCGTTCCCGTCGACAGATCCTGCACAGTCATGCAATGGAACTTAATACAATGGATGAATGGAACTTACTGCAATGGAACTTAATGCAATGGAACTTAAAGCAATGGAACTAAATGCGATGGAACTTAATATTGAACTTAATGCAATAACACTTAATGCAATGGAACTTATTGCAATGGAACTTAAAGCAATGGAACTTAATGCAATGGAACTTAAAGCAATAAAACTTAATGCAATTGAACTTATTGCAATGGAACTTATTGCAATGGAACTTACTGCAATGGAACTTAAAGCATTGGAACTTAAAGCAATGGAACTTACTGCAATGGAACTTCATGCAAAGCAACACAGTGCAATGCAATGTAAGCAGTATAAATCCATAATTCTCGGCAGTAAGACATAGGGTAAAATTAATGTTTGTTGAGCTGTGTCCAGCAAAACAGCTTGCAATGGGTCACATAAGCGAAATTGTGGTCTATTGCATGCTGAAGTAGCCTACAGTGTGTCTGTGTCGCTGGACAGAAGCACCAGTCTTGCAGGGCCCCACACTCAAGCATATATATCTTCCCGGATCGGGTCCCTAAATAGGGTCCTGCGCACCGCTGTCGGCCTGGTTGGCCACAATGCCAGGCTTGGCCGAGTTTCCGAGTACATGCGGGATGTACTCCACTGGCTCCCCTACCCACAGCGCATTGTTTACCGAATTTCTGTTTTGGCCCGGAGTTTATTGATGGTTTAGCCTCTTTATACTTGCGGATGCTCTGCTGCTCCACCACGCGCGTCCAGCGCCGTTGCTCCCTCCACTTAGCTGCATAAGCTCAACATATTGTCCCCCGCTCGCGGTCTGCTATCAGGCAGCGCCGCGCCTTCTCCATGGCTGTCTCTGCGACCTGGAATGGGCGCCCTATATACTACGCTTTGTTAAATACCTATTGGTCATTCTGTCTCGTTTTTCACTGCTCTTAAGACTTCTGTTCGACCGGGGTTGGTATGGGAGCGCTCCTGAGTAAGCAATCTTGAAGGGGCGCTATATAAAATAGCTGTAATAATAACATAATCTAATCAATAACATAATCTAATCTAGAATCTTCTATAAGCGCAACATCTCAATGCACAAGCCAACAATCGATGGCTGCTTCTAACCAAAGCCGCATTCCAAAAACAGAACCAGTTGAGAACCATGAAGGCCTTGAACCGGAAGGCAGGCCACAGAGGATAAGCAATCCGAAAAAACGCTGAGATTTTAGCCCAACCCTAATCAATCGTATACAGGAGAGCACGGTATGTATCATGTGTATAACGATCAACAATATGATAGCCCGTTTTTTTCAAGTGCGGTATGCAAGAGCGCTTCTCACTGCAGCAAGCCACCAACATTGCGCCACTCAGCATCGGCTTTCGCTTGTATCTGGCCTCCGTATCCCTCTCGAAATGAAATACTGCCGTGGGAACCTGGGTCTGCATAACATCTAACATCTTGGTGTGAAGAGGAAGAATGAAGTGAAACATACATGAGGCGTCATTGAATGAGAACAACGAACAGCAGATGACGGCATGATATTGTAGAAACTTTCTGCTAGATATAGTAATAATAGGTTGCATAATAATAACAACAGAAACCATAGAGTTACATGTTGACTGGCGAATGTTACAGACAGACTAGACTGGCTTGTATCTCCAGCAGCGCTGAAGATGTTTGTGTTATTACATATAGACGCAATAAGAAGACTGCACAATAACACCTGGCGAAAATAGACAGCAGGAGCAACCACTCATATAGCCCTTCATCCGTTCGTTGCTGGATAAGAGAAGGTAGTTCTCGGCTGGCATATCGCCAACCACGTCCCATTCCTCCTGCTCCCATTTTGCCTCTCTTAATCTTTTCAATACTCTTCCTCAAACTTCTCCCACTTTTTGTTTTTACCTCCAGACTGTTTATGCAACCTGTTTATGACCATTACATCCAGCTGGAAAGCCGCTCAACATAAGGCGTGGAAAAGTGGCAGAGCATTTTTGATTAAGAAAGAGGGGCCTGAAATACAAAGCTTACCAGATGGGAAAACAAACAATTCACGCGCCTTAGTAGAAAAGAAGTAAAACGTGGAATGTAAGAAAAACAACTACAGAGTGTGAGACAAGGGGGTAAAAACGCATATACTATAAATATATAAACATAACACCGCATTTCTAATGAGCCAATTACACCTAAAGTGCAGGTCACATTACAACGTTAATCTGGAAATCCAGTGCCAAGTGGATCGTGCACGGCCGCCTCAGTGTTGTAGTGTCATGCAGGAGCAACCTGTGGTAGAAATCCCACGACCTTCTTGTCAGATTCTCATGCAGGGCTGTGGACAGAGATTTTCAGCATGCCAAAAGGTATAAGAAGACTGGTTCTGAGTACTCACCGCACTGTAGTGAAGCGCCATCTTGAACTTTTCAAAGTAGAGCCACTTCGTCGCTTCCTTGGGGTTGAGGTTGTGGTAGAAATCCTTGGCTGTAAACCCGAAAGAGTGGAACTTTCCCTCGGGCGTCAGCAGCAGAACGGTCGGGGTCTTCATATTGACGACGCCCGGATCACCGTCCGGCCACTTCCTCATCACGTGGATGCTGTTGATGTCGCGGGAGAAGCTGAACGCGTAGCCGCTGAACGTAGTTCCGAAATCAATGGCAATAACGACGAAATGCTGCGGTGGGGGCGGCCCCGACCCACCCGCAGTAGTAGCAGGGACGGAGTAGAAGGAGCTCGGACGGCTCCCGGTCACCGAGCTCCCTTCGAACGACCCATCCAGGCCGCCGTAGACGACGCCCCCGCCGACCTGAGGGAGGAGGTTGATGGAGGTATCGCTGCTGACGGTAACGTCGAAAGGATGGTCTGAGGAACCGGGGCCACGCAGCTCATCCCCATGCGCCCCCGTCGATACGTCTTTCTTCGGGGTGCTTGTTCCGAAGCTGATGGCGATTCGCTTCTCGGCGACGTCGGACCCTTCGACGTGTTCGGTGGAGCTAACCTCTTGGAATCCGTTCACCTGGAACTCAGCTCTAGATTTATCGTCGTACTTGAGCGTTCTCTTAAGAGGATCTTCGATCTTCTTCGCTTCCGGTGACTCCAGATACTCTTGTTTAACGTTTTCCACGGACTTGGCGTCTCCTAGGTCGAATTTCAGTTGACCCACCACCGGCTTAGTGGTCGCGGTTTCCGCCTCGGAAGATACAATAACCCGCCGATCAGAAGTTTGTATATCCGCTTGTACGACAGGTACGGCAACCTTGACTTCAGGCTGCGTTGGAGTTTGTATTTCTGCACGTACTTCAGGTACGGCAACACTAACTTCATGTTGCGTCTTGACCTTTGGAACATCAACTGCTATTGCAGGTTCAACCTTGAAGGTATAAACGGTTGTGTCGATGGTTCCTCCGTCTTTTACCTTCTTTCCACCTTGCTTTCTTTTTCCAGTTGTGATGATTCCATGACTGTCGGGCACGTAGTCGCTGTCGCTGCCGACGACCACTTCCTGCTGTTTCTGCCGCCTTGGAAGGGAGGCTTCTTTAGAGCCAGAAGAAGAAGGCAGAGATATGTTAGATCCAGACTGTTCGCTGCCTTTCGGCGATTTCTTACCGAAAAGCTTCCATTTGTGCGGCTTCCCGCCTTTGCCTTTGTCCGTAGAAGTGGACAAATCTAGGTCTGGCGCTGCCTCTTCTGTAGTTATGGTGTACGTGACGCTTTCCTGAGCAGTTTCCGGTCCAGCACCACCAGCAGTCACCTTCACCTCTGGCTGTTCAACACCAGCTGAGGCTTTTGCACCAGTTTTGGACTTTCCACCTGCCTTTGAAAACGGTGACCAGTGCAACTCGGACTTGTGGGAATACAGGTGAGTGTCGTCAACAATCACCTCCTCCTGCGCCGCGTCCTTTGGTCTGTGGCCAGCGCTGACCTTCCCATATATCGGCTTCAATTCGACCTTCTTATCAAACAGGACATGGCCCTCTCTCTGAGAGTCGTCACTCTTCGCTGCCTCCTCTGCACCAGTGTTTTGCACGACGAATGTAACTGTTTCCTCGGTCTGCGCCCCATCGTCGCCATCTCCCTTCTTATCGACTTTCGGCCAACTAAGTTCAGGTAACTTCCAAGATTTCTCTGCCTTTGCTTTCTCATATGTGACGTCGGTCTTAATCTCTTCCGCGGTCGGCCGTTCTTCGTTGACCACAAAGGTCATTGTTTCCTGTGTGGGTCTGGTGACCCTGCCTTCGTCTCCGTTAACAGATACAGACACATTCGGGTGGACTGCAGCTGGTACTTCTGGTTCTCCGGACACGACGAACGTAATGCTCTCTGCCTGGGTCGGGGTTTTCATTTCCTTCTTGCGAACGATGTCTGTGATCTTCGGAGCTTTCAGCTTTATATCGGTCTCGTCGCGGAACTGATGAGTATCATCTGCAATGCGTTCTTCCTGCCTGCGTTTCTTTCCCTCGACTGAAAGCTCTGGCTTGCCAACGGAAATGCTCCCTTCGCCACCGGATATTGGCTGACCCTCGACGACAAACGTGACCGATTCCGGTTCAAGGCTTGTCTTGCTGCTGGTCTTTTCAGGAAACAGACTTCCGAATTTTCCCAACAGGCTCCTCGAATGCTCCTTATCTTTGTCCAGCTCCACTTTGGCTTCTGGCATATCCTGCTCGACGACAAAAGTAACTGTTTCGGACTGCGGTTGCGAAATGGTTTTAATTTTATGCTTCTCTGGCAAGGTTCCCTCAATTTTTCCAACAGAACCAACGGCTATATGCTTCTCTTTACCAATTTCGACCTTTGGTATCTCTTGTTCGACGACAAATGTTACACTTTCTGGACGTCTGTCTGGTTTGCTTGTGTCTTTCTCTGGCGTGTGGCTTCCAAAGATTCCCGGGAAACTCCAAGATTGTTCTTTTTCCTTGTCCAGTTTGACGTCGGTCTTTGGCAAGTCCTGTTCAACAACGAATGTGACTTTTTCTGATTCTGCGCTTGACTTCTTTATGTCTATCTCGGGTATGTGGACTCCAGTCTTTCCCGTTAAACTCCAAGAATGTTCCTTCCCTTTGTCAAGTTCCACTTTTGCTTTGGGCAGGTCCTGCTCTACTACGAAAGTGACTACTTCTGGCTGGAGGTTCTCGTCGATGACCTGCTTTTCCGAATGGACTTTTCCATGTCCATGCCAAGAGACTGATTTTTCTCCTTCAAGTTCAAGTTTTGCTTCTGGAAGTTTCTCTTCAACGATAAAAGTTACTGACTGTTCGCCCTCTAACTGTGGTTTATCTGGCTTCTTCGGGGTCGAAATATCTACAGTCATCCCCTGAGGTTGTTCTATACTCACATCAACTCTTGCACTGTCCTTTACCTTTTTTCCAAAACCCTGTTTCACCTTGATTTTTCCCTCGTCCATGTGCAAATGAGCGTCATCAACAATGACTTCGTCTTGGACTCTGCGCTTCTTTTCCTTTTTCTCTTTCTTTTCATCTTCCTTTTTCTCTTTCTTTTCGCCAGTCGGCCACTTCAAGCTCCACGCCTTCTTGCCTTTGTCATCATCGCCCGATAAGCTAACTTTTCCAGGATCTCCCTCTCCCTGGACCGTGATGGTCAAGCTTTCCTCAGCAGGAACACTACCTTGCACTTGGAGTCCCGCTTCTCCTTTCTTGCCGATTGGATTCTTTTCCGTATGATAATGAGGCTCATCAACAACAACCTCCTGCTGTTTAGGCCTCGCCCCGATGTTTACATGCACCAGGGAATCATCTGGTTTGCTCGTTTCCTTCCCAAACTTTCCTGTTAAGCCCCAAGAATGTTCTTTCCCTTTGTCAACATTGACATCGACCTCTGGTAACTCCTGCTCAACGACAAATGTGACAGTTTCTGATTCTGCAGTCGGTTTGCTTTCATGCTTCTCTGGGTGTTGACTGCCAATCTTTCCCAGTAAACCCCAGGACCGTTCTTTGTCTTTCTGTAACTCTACTTCACCCTTTGGTAACTCATGCTCAACGACAAATTCGACCGTTTCCGATTCAACGCTTGGTTTACTTATGTGTTTCTCGGGTAGATGTCCTTCAACTTTAATCCCTGAATGCTCCTTCAGCTCCACCTTCGCTTTGGGTAAGTCCTGTTCAACGACAAATGTCATTGTTTCAGGATCCCCGTGTGTTTCTTTCGTGTCTTTACCCGGGTGATGAGCTCCGAATTTTCCAGACAAACCCCACGAACGTTCCTTATTTTTGTCGAGTTCGATTTCAGCTTTCGGCAAATCTGTTTGGACAACATATGTAACGGTTTCACTATCTAAGCTAGTTTTGCTGGTGTCCTTCTCGTGAAAGAGGCCTCCAATTTTTCCCGACAATCCCAAAGAATGTTCTTTATGTTTTTTCAGGCTCACATCCTTCTCTCGCACATCCTGTTCCACAACAAACGTCATGGTCTCCGGTTCGACATCAGCTTTGACATCGTGCTTCTCTTTGACAGTAATTTTTCCAGGCTGTGGAAGACCCGATATCTGCGGCTTGACCTGCTCCGTCGTAGTGACTGTAAAGGTGTGAGTTTCAGCGGAGGTGACTGGAAGATCGTGCTCCGCTGAAACGTTTACCTCAGGCGGCTCGCTCTCTACGACAAAAGTCATCTGCTCCGTGCTGACCGTTTCCGCAATCGGCGCCGCCTGTCCGGTCCACTTGCCAAACTTCAGACCCCATTTTCTGTCGGTCTTGTCCACATCCTGCCCGTCAAATATAACGACCTCTTCTTGACTTTTTGTTTTCGGCTGTTTCTGTAACGACTTAGACGTACTCTGCTCCGGAGTCTTTCCCGTCGCACGCTTTCGGGGAAAGGAGTACCACTTGTACTCCGCGAGAGGCTTGTCCCCATGACCTTCCAAGTCCATGCTGCCTGAGGCCTGCTTGTCGTAATCGACCACGTAGGTGACACTTTCCGCTGAGATATTCGGCAGTGATTCGGCGTGGAGAGACACGCTGGGTGGCTTCAGTTCCACGGAACCCGTCTCAATGGATGCGGCTTCGTGGCTTGTTTCCAGTGGAGACCCTTTTTTCCTCTCCAGAGTCGTCCCCTTGAGAAACAACTTCGGTCTTTTCTCCTGTTTCTCGTAGAATTTGTCCGAGTCCTCGATGATGACCTCCTCAATGATATGACGCTTGTGTTTGACCTCGTGTCTTCTCGATGCGCTGAGGTCGTGGACTTCATTCTCCTTATCCACTCCATCTGTTTCCATCTCCACTTCGACGGCGGCGTCGGCGCCCTGTTTGCCCTTGTTCTTATCTTTCCCTGTCTTCTTCTTCCCAAAGAGACCGTTTAACCTTTTTGGCTTTACATGGGCAGAAGTCTCCAGTTCGACATCCTTTGGGTCCCTGAGGATGGATACGTCTGCCTCAGCTGATCCAGACGCCGACACGTCCAGCGCCCCGGATGTCGAAGTCACCACAACTGCTGGAACCGTGAAAGCGGGAGGCTCGGCTGAAACAACAACCATTTCTTCCACGGGATCCCCACCAAACTCGACGCTGATGTTCGCGTCTTTTCCGTTCTCCGCATCGGGAAACAGCGACAGGTCTTTCTTCCACTGCGGATCTTCCTTTACCTCCTCCGACTTCCGCTCTTCCGACAGCGAAACCTCGACCACCGGTTCACCGTCAACGGTCCTCTCGTGTCGCGACTCTTTCCTGCTGTACTCTTCCGTCGTGACCTCCTTTCCCGCCTCGATCTCATCCAGTCCTTCAAAGTCGGCGAAGGTCAGGGCCCTGACCTCCTCATCGGAAGCCAGTCTGATCGTTTCCTTTGTTTTTACCTCCTCCAGTTTGACGACCTTTCCCTCTCGGACGTGGATCTCAGTCCGGTCTCCGTCCTCGCGAACATCTTTTGTCTGGTGATATTCCTCCGACTCGGCTCTCTCTTCGACGTGGTAGCCATCGGCATCCAGGTTATCGCCAGAGCGTGACTGGCTGGGCTCAGTTCCACTCATCCGCAACGAAATTACAGCAAAGCTAAAGAAAACCAAAGAAAACGTAAATTTCTCTTTCAACCGATGCTAAATAATTCATCATTAATTAATAATTACTGAACCTAACTCTTAGAATGTTTTGCCATGATGCTCATTTAATTGAATTTGTGTGTGTGATTGTATGTGTGTATGTCTGTGTATGCATGTGTGTGCATTTAGATAGCCTACCTGTTACCTTCACTACAAAAATGTCTAAAGCTCCTGTACACCTTCAAGTACACCTTCCTTGTCTGCAGTTTCCAACTTACAACAAAATTATGAAAGTCAGTTACACATTCAACCAACAACAATACTTATATACTTATTGGTCTTTCAAGGTACCAATGGCTTGAATCTTGTTATTCTTGTTTATTCTATACGTTGTGAAACTGCTAATTTTATTTACTTCTTGTCTCTCTAAGTGCTTAATTCTTTCCTTGTCATCTGCTTTAATAAGTGCATGTAGTAGGTATTTATCCGTCGTGACATCTGCATAACGCCTTTCAGAACTGCTCAAAGACATCCGCCTTATCTACTTTCTTCAACTTACTCTGATTGAAGTTGTCATAGCAACAGTTTAAACATTCTGAATGGCTTAATTATTCATTGCACAGATCAGAAGTAATTTTTCGCTGCATTAAAGGAAATCACATTCTGACTAAGAGCACCTCATCCATAAAGCAGCAAGACTTATTCCTGGTCAGAAATCTACATAAGATTCTCAAGGGCTTTGTGGGGACTATGCATTTCCAGCTATTAGCACACAGTAATTTGTTTCAAAATATTGCAGGTATCAGCTGCACACAGTCAGGGTGAGACCTGAGTTTGGACGTCTACTCTGGACACTTCTATAGCGTATTTCAATGTAAAAGACATCAAGCAATGTTCGTTCTATACAAGGCGAAGACGAAATTTCGGAATCAACATCCTTTCGCAATGACCAGTCGAGATCTGTGAGGTCTCATAAGACAGACGACAGAAGGTAATCAATCCGATAAAGATGAGATATGATGAGATATTAGCCGAGTGCTGAAAGAAATCAGAGACCTGGAGAAAGGATGGCAACTGACATCTTCGCACCATCAGCAACCGATTAAACCAATATGAACCCGATGATGTTCTGACTCTGAGTGCAATAACAGCGAAAGCCGACGATAAGCCAGTGCAAAATTTTTAGTCTAAGATGAGAGCAAAGATGAAAGATAGGGTGGGATTTTATTCCAGACTTTCACCCTACAGTTATATCGTGACGACAAGCACCCACGCATGACGTGAAATAAAGTGACGCGATGTCGTGAAATTAGTATAATTAGTATTGTAAACGCAAATTCTACAGCACGTTTCTTGAAGAAGAACTTCTCAGAGGCATTCAGTGCATGGTAATGCCACGGCTTTCAAACGAAAAAAAATATAATCTGACTTAAAGGAAATAAGATATTTTAAATCAATGTAATAAACTGTATGGTGGGTTGACTTTCAAACTTCTGAATACTGCCACATTGGGTGGAAATGCGAGGCATACGATTATTAATACGTTATCAACAACATACAGGGATTATTAATCTTATGGCATTCTAGTATAAAAAGAGTGCTAGACCGTAGACGCCGCATCATTTAGTAGGCCTAGCTGTACAGTATTATAGTTGGCGGTGGTTGAGGTTTCAACACATAGCTTTCTGCTAACCCCTCTCAGCTAAGTAACTGAAAAGATGTTAGGGTCAGGTCTTTATCCCGAACTCAGTTTCGTGTGCAACATATTAGTAACACTAGATATTGACATATGTTCGTGCGCTGTGGTAATCTGTCAAAGTCTCGAACCCCTCCAGCTGTTTTGACGACCAAGACGCTGTAGCTGTATACAGAATAGCGTGACTATGTCATCATAATGCAATGGCTGAGCTGTGTAATGTATATCCCGCTGGAGATGACGGAGGCTCGCATGATCCTGAGGCAACATCGGATGCTGATCCTTGAGGCGAAATATGCGGCACCCACCAGACACTGGAGGTTTAAAAGACACATCTGGAGGTCAAGGAGAGAGCTGGACAAGGAGGAGGAATAGAAGGAGGAGGAGGATAAATTACAGGATTGCAGGAGGAGGAAGAGGAAAAGGAGACGGAGACGGAGATGAAACTGGAGGACGAAGAGGATGAGGACGACGACGGAGAGGTGGAGAGATAGTTGATGAAAGAGGAATGTAGGAGAAAGGGTAGAGAGGAGGATGAAGAAGAGTAAGTGAAGAACAGATGAAAAGGATCAAAAAGACGGAGAGGAGTTGGAGGAGGTGGAAGAGAGAAAACTACAAGATGACGAAAGAAGAAAGAAAGAGGAGCAGAAGCAGGGAATAGGTTACTAGAAAGGGAAAGAGGATGAGGAGTAGAATAAGCAGAATAGAAAGGAGGAGAAATAAGTTTATGCGTGCACAGGCTAAAAAAGAGGAAGAAACTCGAGAGAAGGGGAATGAGAAGCAGGAGGATTGAGAGGCGGAGAGAGAGAGAGAGAGAGAGAGAGAGAGAGAGAGAGAGAGAGAGAGAGAGAGAGAGAGAGAGAGAGAGAGAGAGAGAGAGAGAGAGAGAGAGAGAGAGAGAGAGAGAGGGTGATGGAGACGTAAAGGGGAGGAAGAAATAGAGTAGGAGGAGGGGAGAAGGAGCTGAGAAACAGGAGGTGTGTATGTTAAAGACGACGGGCGTGGGAAGAGCCAGGAGAGGAGGGTAGACCTTCTGCCTTTTATGACCAACGTCTCTTGTGGACTATAAGTCCCTGTTGGTCTAACTGGTCCGAAGTGGCGGCCAAGTTTCGGTTCCCCGCCCACCAACCGACCGGTCGACCCAACCACCCCTCCATCCGCAAACACCCCAACCGCCAAAATGGAGGAGGGCTAGCAGATCAAATTACCCCCAAATGATATCATCGAGGGGACTCAGAGCTGGCATCCTCCGTCCACCCGCCCATCTCTACACTCGGGAATGACTCACATGCCAACAGATGCGATGCACCGGTGAACCCTTGCATCCGAAAGGTCATCGCAAAGACGTCATTCAAAGGACTTCCTCATTCTGGCAACGCACACGAAACCAGAGACCAGCCAGAACGTGACAAAGTCAAGGGGACCTTTTGCTCTGACCTCTCACTTCTTTCAAGGGCACTAATAAAATTGGTGCAGCTTTCGAATGCAGCTTAGGCTTGTATCCATATGTAGCACCTACGCAACTGGCCTTCCTACTGAATACCCTCGTGTTCAATCAAAGGTTGCAAGTTTAATGTGTAGCTTCTAAGAAAGTCTGAATGTTAAGTAGGGCCTATCGTTAAAGAATGTTAAAAAATCAACGACGCAAGCTCCAATAAAACTGATCGAAGTCTAAAGCTGTATCAGGAAGATCCAAGAACGACTGCAAATAGTAACAAACCAGCGCTCGTGAACAAGCTGGCGCTTGGCGCTTAGCTGTAGAGAAGCGCCTTAGACATTTTGAGTTTACGATACCAAACAGTGCCGTGGTCTTGTGTTCCACAGCTGGTTTCTATTGAAACATACCCAATGATCGACATCACACAGCGCTCTAGTGATAAGACCTCAGTACTACGGGAATGATGATAACGGCATGATGATCATTGATTGGGCAATGATGATTATGATGGAAAAACGATAAGATGGTAACGCTGACGTGGGCAATCATATGTGATCATGATAATAAGGGGATAAGATGCTACTATCGATTAATATGGCTGTGGTGGTGTCGGTAATGATCATGATGATGACAAGAAATAAATGTTTGCGATTATAATTACAGATGATTGTAGCTGATTGAAGCGAGAGGTTCAAAGAGAAGAGCAAACAACAAAGATGGAAGAAGTTTCAGAAGCAAAAAATGAAACAAAGAACGGAAAGGATCATGAGAATTCTTTAATCTTTAAAAACTTTAGAATAAAGTCGGTGAATAAAGGAATATCTGCAATAATGGAAAATAAAAGACTCCACACTTCAACTCGCGCACGTCGTCCAATCTCGTGTCTTGGACCATTCACCTGAACAGTCTTCCATTGCATTTACACTCTCTTGCATTCGGCTCTGTGCAGCAATCATTCTCAAACTGTTTTAAAATGCACTCCTTTAGATCAACCAGCTAGCCATGTGTGCAGCGTTTTGTGAGGTACACAAAAGGCGCTATATTAAGTGTCTTGATACACACATACATGCATCATACATAATACATAGATATATACTCACATACGTGCATACATACAAAGCTATGAAAAAGCCTTGAGCAGAAATTATCAAGGAATGCAAAGCAGGATAGCAAGGGATATTACAAATAATATATCAGAAGCAAGCAGACTAAGATAGAAAGGCTACGATTGAAACAGTAAGACTGTAAGAGGAAAGTCGCAAAATCAGTGTGGACCATGTGCTAGCTGTTGAAGTACTAAATAGATATTTCAACTCAGTGTTTACTTTGGAAGAGCTAGGGAATATTGCCAAACCCAACAACAGTGGTGGGAATAGATTGCACAGATAATATTTACAAATGAAAAATGTGGTGGAACAGCTTTGAAGGTTAAAACTGACAGGTATCCAGTTACAGAAGAACTAGGCCTACATCCTAAATGTTTACACAGAATGAAGAAAGAAATCCGAGAGGCTTTCGCAGAGATCTTCAATTAGTCAATGCAATTATAGCTATTTCGATATAGCTATCTAGATTTTGTCAAGACATTTGACAAAGTACCGTACCTCGCGTAAGGCTGGTCAAAAGTTGAAATATGCGGGATTGGAGGATAGGTACTATCTTCACCTGGCGGCTGACTATCCGCGCCTCAGATTCACATTTCGGTGTGACCTTGCGCGCGTTACAAGTTTATTTAATAATAATAATAATATGATCATGGATTCATCGATTCGGTTATCAGACAGAAGGCGAAAGGTTGGAATGAAAGACAACTATTCCAGTTGGTCAAAAGTGCCAAATGGACTTCTACAAGGATTAGACTAGTGCTTGGGCCCATGTTGTTCATAATTTTTAATAGCGATAAATGTTATGAGACTTTATCAAATGTTTCTAAAGTTTCTGACCATACAAAACTATGTAGAGCAGTGGCTGATGAAGAAGAAGTGGATGTACTGCGAAAGGATCTTAAAAAGAATCTTCAAATGATCATAGGACCGGTATCACGAAATAGAGTATCCGTCCTAAGACTATCCGGGGGATGTATGAATTTATCCCCCCGGATGGAATAAACCAGTTTAGAGTATCCGGGGGGATAAACCATTCTATCCCCCATCGTCATACGCATCACGAGAGCCAAGACGAAAATCCAGTCAAAATCACCAAAAACGAAGTAAATTAATTTCAGGTCGATGTACAAACTAAAGATACGCAACCTAAAATATTTTATGTGTACAATAAATCTAAACAGTACGACTGAATACACTTAGAAACCGCCAAAAATGCAAACTAAACCGACTACTCCATTTCGCTAAGGGGGATACTCATGTATGGGGGATACTCTATTTCGTGACACCGGATATTTAAAAGAATCTTCAAATGATCATAGAACCGGTAGACTCCTTTTAATTAGGAAAAGCGCTCAGTGATGCATATGAGAAGGAGAAGCAAAGATATTTTATATGAAATGGGGGCAATGCATTGAAACTGAGTGAGGAAGAAAAGAATAGACATGATTCGTAAAAGTGCAGAAACGTCAAAGCAATGTGCTGAAGCAATAAAAAGGCCAACGCAATCTTAGATATGACCAAGAGGATTATAGTTATGACAAAGATGTAATACTGAGTTTATACAAATCACTGTTGAGGTCACAATTGGAAACTGACTGCATCCATGTTCGGAATCCATGCGTCAAACATGACAGCAGAACTGGAGAAAGTTCAAAGAAGAGATAGAAAAATGTTGGGCTAAGAACATCGGAGAGGAGGATCACAGGAGACTCAATTGAAGCTTAGAAGAATGTCACTGAAAATGAGGCCGTGCAGTGGGAGGAGTTTTTGAATTAGCACCCAACATGGCAGCTCCAGACCACGGCTTCCTTTAACAGTAGGTAGAACTCCTTCAGTGCAAGAGTCATAGGTCTGTAGAATGGTTGGATGATATGCCTACTATGGTACTATACTGACTCACAAGGTTTAAGAAGATAGGAAGGATGGTCTGTTAAGCATTCCATGTCAAATTTTAGTGGTTCTAACACAGATTGTATGTCTTCTGAACCACTTAAAACGTCTGTTACGTTTTGTTGCACTGATGATGATTTTTGCTTTCGATTTGACTATAAATATCTGCCTTGACTACATGATGTTATCTCGCAACTTGAAGCAATAAAATTTGTGGTTGTGGTTATGGTTATGACGCTGCTGCTTCTTCTGATGCTGCTACTGCTGGTGCTGCTGCTGATGATGATTATGCTGATGAATCATGATGATGAAGACGACGACAAAGCTGATCATATTCAACAACAATAAAATGGAACTCGTGACAACCCATTTCGCGTCTGCTAGCAGTACTGCGCAGTTGTACACAAGCAGGCCTTACGCCTCTGTGTAATAGTCACAAAGATATGAACAGTTCATACCCGCCCCGGCAGAGGGCGTGGCCTGGTTCCACAGACACTAATAAATATGCAACCTGCAGGGCGGGGTGGATATTTTAAGTCATATTGGGACAACCGACCCCGACCCCCAACCCCCCACTGGTCGAGCAACTTCCAGCATCCAGTCTGCATCAGCCAACTGGCTGTGATAAGGCAGCAGTGTCAAGTGGTGAATTCGTCTTTTAAACACGTTTTCGACTCAGTACACATGTCGGAATTTCTTAGGAATTCTTTTATGAGCAAGAAGTGTAACATGACCCTGAAAGGACTTTGAACGAAGCTGATAGACACACAGGCAGATAGTCAGACAGTTTGACAGACACACAGACAGAGTGACGAAAGGAAATACAGGCCGCCGGATAGTCTGGCGCGAACCTACAGATACAAAGAAGAGATAAGACAGATACGTCGCAAGTGAAGGACAGGCATTGGAATGGAAGCCAGTCGGTCAATGCCCTGCTCCCTCCTTCTCTGCTTCCCTCGTGTCCCAACTCCACTAAAACTCTTAAGCAGAATACCTACGTTCTACAAGTCATAGTGTGGCCCGCAGAATGGCGAAGGCATAAACTGTCTACTTACAAATGCCAGCAAATTGTGTAACCTACAATTTTTTCGACACTAACAACAACACGGAATGCCGCTTCAAATATACAGGCTAAATGAACACGTTTCACGATGAAGATGACGATGATGACGACGACGATGATGATTACGACGACGATCATGGTCATGATTATACAATAACTATGACGACTACCATGACAACGATGCTGCTGCTGCTGCTGATGATGATGATCATCATCGTCACCATCATCTTCATGAAAATATCAGTGCTCAAGATTAACATACTGGGTACTAAGTATCTGGCAGAACTGCTGGCATCGAAGCCACAGCCGTGAAGACCAGAAACAAGTTTTGTCCGAGTGTTGCAAGAACATGCGAAGTCTCTTAAGCTAACCCCAGAGAGGTATGAAATATTAGCGACTTCAGTTGTCTTAGTCTCGGCATATGAAGGCTGGCGGCCATTCCTCTTCCTCGCCGCCTGCAGTGATCGCTGACATTTACCCAGGTCCTCGTTATACTCGAGTTGACAAGGGGACAATTTGAGCCGAAATTTCGAAAACAAATTTAAGCCCTCGACCTCAAAATTGACAGTCCAGAAGGCGAATTGTAAAAGGCCACATTATTATTTTCGTGTTGTCAGGTGACTGAGAGAGCAATTTTTGTGCTGATACGGGGTGTTATCGGATTCATACGAAACGTTTTTATGTTTGGGGTAAAATGATATGGGGTGTGCTGTTTTTATTCATCAGTTTTTGGTACTCAACAGAGCTTTAAATTATTTTATTTAAATTTAAAAAACTAGAGCACAAAGTTCCGCAGCACTTTTTCCACGAAAGCAACTTTGACACTTAACCACAGATCTACTTCAGTTGTGCAGAAAATAACTCGGAATTCTTCACTTTGTCACCTCTTCTCTCTCCAGTTAGATTATAAACCTCCAACGCAAATTGACAAAACAGACTGACTATAAGAACGAATGAGACCGTGGCCTAGAGGCGGCACATTCCAGAGGGCGGCAAACTTAAAAATTATAAAATTAATCATTTGAACATTAAACCTAATATTAAACTGAGAGTGAGAGGTTAATAAATAAATTTAATTGCAATGATATAAGCTAAAGTCACAAATTTGTAACATAAGCAGTAAGAGCGGCAAAAAACTTTGCCTAAAGGCTGCTCGGAAGGTAAAAAAGGTAAGTATAGTCCTAGAATGATTGATGTACCGAAGTTAAGGCACAAAAACATTGAACGACAGCAGTGGTATAACAGGACAC